>OY757927.1:74903126-75503126 GCA_963585895.1 Sepioteuthis lessoniana | reverse complement strand
CTATAAAAAGCTTCAAGGTCATATATTGTTTGATATCATGCAATATGATGTTATGAGAGAGCTATACTTAAATGTAAGGTTGTTAGTTTTATATATGTATATATATATATATATATATATATATATATATATATTTGGAGGTGCTTTTGGCATAATGGTTACTGTTCTATAAAAACGGACAAGTTGAACCTAGTTCAATGAGACTGTTTGCATTTCACATAATGCTAATTCTTTTGAGAAAGGTATAAATCCAACTCTTCTCCATCTAGCTATGGCTAAATTGTAGGCTAGACCAGGCACTTCAACCTTGGTATGGCGACTGATGTAGGAGAAGCAAAACTCTGAATTCAAGCCTGTTAAACTCTGCCCAAGAATTGACCTTGTGTCATATTCTGTTTGTGGCAGAGTGCTTGGGTAAATATGACTGGACCATTGCTATAATAGGTAGAGTATTCTCCAATGGTCTGAGGGACTGGGGTTTAGTCCCAGGTTGAGTCATACCAAAGACTCAAAAATGGTACTTGATGCCTCCTTGTTTAACACTCAGCACTATAAGGTACATATCAAGGGTAAGTGGAGCAATCGTGAGAAAGGAGTAGTGCCTTCTCCTGCACCTCATTCTAGTAGGTATGGAAATGGGAGCTTTTGTTGTCATCCTCGACTACAGTCGGACAACATATATATATATATATATATATAAAACTATTTTACAATAAAAGTTGTCTATATATGGATATAAACTGTATCACTCATATCAGTTATTCTTTATTTCTACAATTGTTGTATAACCACGATAATCATCTCAGTCACAACTGTGATACAACACATTAACCCAACAGGCAGGATCAAATACACAGGCGACTCCATTGTTCAGGTATGAACGTTTATTAACTTCTTGACTTCTGAGTTTGGTTCTTCGACATGAGAAGAGAGAGACACAATTCTCAATCATTCTATACTAACAAAACTCAAATGTTCAGCCCATCTCGTAGTCTTTAAGATCTCTGTCAGTAGAGATCTGCAGAACTCCATGGTCAGACTTCATCTTCTCAACACCATGGTCTTAACTCAACTTCAACTCTTGACATGGCCAAAGTCAACTCCCAACTGGACTGGCCCCAGTCGAGTACCCAACTCGACTGGCCTACAGTAAAACTCAACTGGACTGGCCCCCAGTAAATTACCAACTCGACTCGCCTACAGTCGAGTACCCAACTGACGTGTTTTTCAAAGTACCCAAATTCTCAGCCCATCACTTCCGGGCTTGACGTCATTCACACTCCAGTCACATTTCCTATCTGGAGTTTACTATGACAATTTTAATTGTCATATCCTCTGCATGCGAGCGTAAACTGTACCCAATGTCTGTGCACCTGATCTAAGAGCTGAATAGTTCAAAGCCCAACCAAACTGAATGATAAGATATATTCAATGAAAAATGATTAATATAAAAAAATTATTCCGTAATTATATAACACAATCAAAAGCATTGAAACTCGGTCAGTAGCCAAAAATATAATTGCATAGATATATGTAAGTGGTGTACTTATTTTCAGACTGTCACCTATCCATACTGTCAGCGACACAGTTTCAGTGCAGTAGAATTTGATAATAAATAATAACTGTAATCTGTTTTGATTGTATAATGTTGTAGAAATAATAAAATCCTTGTACCTTTGGTTTAGAAGAAAATTGAAATTTATGAAAAAGTTTTGGGAGCGTTTTTATCTATGAACAATTCTCTCTTGCTCTCTCCCTCTCTCTCTCTCTCTCTATATATATATATATATATATAGTTATTTTTCTTTTTTAATTTAATCTTAGAATTGAAGGAATTTTGAACTTCTCAGTAAATCCTAACTAGCATTGAATTTTTTGTAAATCCATCTTTATAAGATTATTGCTGCTTCAATTTCATTTTTGTTCTTTCATTTTATGCATTCAGTTCCATTTCATATTTTTGGTGACTTGGAGAATGAGAATGTTAAAATTTCCAATTCCCTAATAACCATATGTTGAAATTTTTCAGCCCTTTAATAATTATTAAGCATTTTGCTCAGATGTGGCACAAGACCATATAAGGGCACCCAGTCAGACTCAAACTCACTTGAGATGGTTTGCTAGTCAAGCTTGCTAACTATTACACCACCTGACATACCCAACCAAGCAACTGTTAGTAATTTACTAAGCTTTTATTTGCTTATATTTGTCATAAGGCTGTGTGAATGGGGCATCTAGTGCGACTCAAACTTGTGAAAGTTTGCTATTAGGACCACCATAAAAAAGGGTCAAAGTTATCTCCCTTTGACTATTCAACGGACAGGTGCAGGTGCATGCTGGGATACAGAAAAGGACACTTCCACCATAACACCAGGAACACGGCATGTGGGACTTTTCTAGGCCCTCAATGTCTTTATTTAATTTTAACAACTGTTTGCCGTACTTATTTTCAACAAAAAATAAATTTCCTAGTTTATTCCCACTACTTGGCAGATGTGTCATTTTTCGTTAACAGTTTTATTTTGTTATGTTAAAAACATAATATTTGCTTGTCTAGCTTGCTAACCATTACACCAACTGATATGACCATTTTGCAACCTTTTAAGATTTTACACTTTAAAGTGTGAAGCATCTGGTTTTAAATGGAGGTCAGCTATGATTGGTCAGTTACCCAGTACCACTTTTGTTATGCATATTAGTCAGCACTACCATTTCCATGGAAATTAGTTATTGAAGCCTACACTTACTTAATTGCAAATTGCTTTAAGTTTAAGCATTTTAGTTATTCACTAAGCTTAGTTTAGTTATGGCACCCAATGGGAATTGAACTCACTAACAATTGTCTGCTAAACTAGCTTGCAAACCAATAGATTATATGTGTAAAGTTAAAGTATTTTTAATGCAATACAAAAACAAGATCATGATAACCGATTATTACAGAATTTTGCGGGAATATTTCATCCATTCTATAATTAGATTTTTCTTTAGTTTTTCATATTGATGATAACTCAAACTGAAAATATGAACTGATATTAAAAGAATTAAAATGTCTTCCCTAAGTTAGCTCTACTCAGAATTCATTTCATATCTTATGGAGATGGGCCAGTCAGCTGGAGCTGCAGAATACACTGACTGCATCTCTGCAGAGGGGTAAGACTCCCCCAATGAGTGTCCTGGATATGACACTAAACAATCTGAAAGTGATGCTCCAGTAATGCTGGAGCTTTGGGGAATGCAAAGTACCCCTTTATTCTTATCACTCCCAGGTCCACTCTGGCCCTAAGTGGTAGCACCTGATAGGGTCCTATCAGTGGGTCAAATAAAACTAAACTGTGTTCTGAATTGTTTGTAATAAACCTGTTTTTCCATTTAACTGTGTATAAACAAAAAACTGTACTTAGGCCAAACTGAATTTTTTTGAAATAGAACTGTTTGTGTGTATAAAAATGGGTTTGGCATTAAATAACCTACTATGGTTGTGATATGCCATTAAACCAGACCAAACTCAACCATATGGAGAGGAGTCCCCATGGCATATTGTGGCTTATGTGCTAAACTGCTACATTATAATAAGCGAGTTTAAACTCAAGTTGCACTATGACATTCACTTTTGGACTAATGCCCATGGGAAAAGTCTGAGGTTCATTATCTACCCAGCTGTGGGTTAAATAGCAGCACTACTGTTCTTCTACAAGGACGACTTTGGCATTAGATAACCTATGGAGGTTGATATATCATTAAGCAGAGAAACGAAACCAAATCATATCTTATGAATCGATTTTATAAAGTAAATAATTTTGCTTTTTTAAAAAAGTAGTTGTGTATATTGTATACATAAGAATGCTGAAAAACCAGGATAGTTTCATTTGCTCTTGAAAAATGTGCCAATGTGTTGAAATGGATAAAAAAATCGATAATGTCCCTTACCAATTTGCATTTCTAGTGAAATATAAATGGATCAGAGAAGATGAGAAAAAATGTTTTGTGGTGATAAATGTTATAAAGGAGTGTGTTTTAAGAAGGAATTTTGGGGTATAGGAGGAAAGTGATTGATGTGAAGTGGGAAGGGGTAAAAGTGAGAGATACTAGAAAACAGAGAAACAGAAGGAAATTGAGTTGGTTAAAGAAAAAAAAAAGAATCAATGTTGAAAAAGAGGATATTTTAAGAAGGTGGACTTGGAGGAAATTTAAAGAATGGGTAGAGATTGATTCATATGAAGGATGATGATAAAAATAAAGAAGAAATAGCTGAGAACAAGGGAGAGAAAAAAAAGGAAATTGAGTTAATTATAGAAGAAGAAAAAAACAGTTGAAAAGAAACCAACTATCTTTTAGAAAGTTGGGAATATTAGAGAAAGAAACGTGAGAAAAGTAGAGGAGATTGGTGACAGAATTAGATGAGGTAAAAGACAATTGAGAGAGAGAGAGAGAGAGAGAGAAAAATTAATAGATTGTTTTAAATCTATTATGAAGAAAGGTTTGAACGAGTCCTGGCGGCAACACCCCACAAGGCACCAACTATACGACCACCTACCTCCCATCATGAAAACTATCCAAGTTAGACGAACCAGACATGCAGGACACTACTGGAAAAGCGGGGACGAGCTCATAAGTGATGTACTCCTATGGACCCCCACATATTGCCAAGCAAAAGCAGGACAACCAGCTCAAACATACATACAGCAGCTATGTGAGGATACGAGATGTAGCCCTAAAGAGGCGATGAACGATAGGGGAAAAGTGGTGAGAGGGTCAGGGACATCCGTGCTGGCGGCACGACATGATGATGATGATGAAGAAAGGTAGAAATAATCAAATGGAAAAAATCTTTAACCCTTTTATAGGCAGATAATTTTTTTTAATCCTTGTTGAGAGGGCGAATTATTTTCTGAAAATTTGCCCAAAAGAGGTTACATTCAAACCAGTTGATTAATCTTATGTTAAAAAAACAAACAAAGAAAACATGATAATTTGATTGTCAATTGTGTGTCGGAGTACAAGAGCATGAAAACAATCAAGTACTTGCTTTTAATTATCATATTCGGCAAAGCAAACTTTACACAATCCTAAACAGTAGTCTCCTGGTGATGTTTCTATACATTAACATTGAATAGCCAATAGGAAGATGTCTTATATTGAACTACAAATCTGGCAAAAAAAATGTGCATCTGCCTGCAAAAAGGTTAAAGAAGAAAAAAATGGATAAGTGAACAGATATGAGAAATATTGGTAGGAAACCAAACAGATCAAGAATCATAGAAGTAGAGAGATGATTGATTGATTTTAATGTCATCTCAACTCATTTAGGGTTAGGAAATTGCATTTATTGTACGTTCATATTTCCTTTTTTTAATTTAGTTGTTTCTGCAGGGTTTGTTTTTTTTTGGGGGGGTTGCACATGGCCCTACTGAGTACAAATAATTTTCAAACAGATCTATTTGACCCATAAATGGGACCCTAACAAATACTACCACTCCAGGTGGCCTTATTAGCTGGGGCTGTGGAATACACTGACTGCATCTCTGTAGTGGGGTAAGACTCTTCCAATGAGTGTCCTGGATATGATACTAAACAATCTGATGGTGAGGCTCTAGTAATGCTGGAGCTTTGGGAATTGTGGAGTACTCATTCATTGCCATTGCTCCTCAGTCTGCTCTGGCCTGGAGTGGTAGCACCTGATATGGTCCTATCTATGGGTCAAATATAACTAAACTGAATTGTTTGAAATTAACTGTTTTTCCATTTAACTGTGTGTAAACAAAAAACTGTGTACTTATGCAAAACTGATATAGAATTGCTTTGACATTTAATTCTGTATAAACAAACTGTACTTATACTAAACTGAATTGTTTGAAACTTTTATCAAAATAACTTAATTTGGCATTGAATAACCTGAAAAAGGTTGATACACCACTAAAAAAACAACCAACCAACTACCACTCCAGGTCAGAGTTGACCTGGAAATAATGGCAATTAAGGGATATCCCACATTCCCCAGATTTCTAGGACTGGAGTCTCACCATCAGATCCATGCTTATTGTAGTACCTGGTTGATTCTAAAGAACAACATAGCCAACTCTATAACTTTAATGATTATTTAGATCTTGAAAATTGATCTTGTTTCATCATCTAAATGCATAGAAGCTTTTGGACATATATTCCAAAGGAAATTAGTTCAAAGAGAATGTAAAATGCTTCAGTCAGAATTTGAACTCTCTTCACCAGTCTCATTTTCCCCACCAATCAAGTTGTAACCACAAAGTTATTATAGCTGAAGTAGCAACTGTGATATACTCATCCCACCATTGCTGTGTATCTGTAAAATTTGAAACTAATTCCTATCTTTGTTTATTACTTATTAGCATAATTCCCATAAAAAAAGAAATGATGAGATTATTCTGGTTGAGATCAGAGTGTAATATCTGTGTGCTCTGCTGAGGATCTTAGTGTCACTTATGGAGTTTCAAGGTAATTTATTTTGTTGTTTGGTATCTGACTCCGTTCTGGGTAATTCTATTCTTGTCCCTCATTATCATGCTTGTTTAACTTCGTGGGTATGAAAGCTGCAAAGTAATTATATGAAAGAAGACAGGAAAAGAAGATAGGAGGCCAATATATATTTTATATTTTGCCTTTATTTCTGGGTTCAACAACAATTCAGTGGGCAAGGAAATTCTTCCTGAATACAAATAAAATAGTTGCATCTCCCAGTCAAGGTATTAAAATGTTAGTTGTTAAGTTCGTTATATGGTGTCTTAATTGTGATTTTGACGAGTTCATTACTTGGTCTTTTTAGTTGTGGGTCATTGGTAAAAGAGGCAGCTGCTGCTCGTGGAAAGGTTAGCCAATGCGTCATCTAGAGACGGACGCATGTAGTAAGAAAGATTTAGGTTTTGTCACTCTGCTGGTCACTGCTGAAAGAGGACAGGCTTCTTTCTTTTGCTGAGTGAATCCCTTCTTTGCGCATGCCTCACCCCTTTTCCTGTCAGGGGCTTCTGGGAGTTTCTGCATTTTTTTGTATTTATTTTTATTAATTCCTACACACTCTCCAAGATTTCTGCTGAGGATAAAATCTCTTTACTCAGCCTTTGAGCCAGGATTAAAATGTAGTGTCTGTTCTACTTCACTAGATCGAGAGAACTTGGTCTGATAATTGCATAGTCATTAAGTACTATTGATACTGTGTCTTTGCTATTCTTAGAACTGCAAATGCTTCATCACCAATACCGTGTACTCTTTATTTATAAATATAGCAAACTAAATTATGTATATATTTATGTAACAAACTAGTTTGGTCTGAAAATATTTACATTTTAAAAAATATGGTAAAATTCTACATGTGCACCTATTCAAGTTCTCAAGGAAAAGAAATTTCTAGTAGTTTCTTTTTGTGATTGGAACTAATCAAACCCTCAAACTTCCTGCATTTTTTCTTAATTAAAAAGAAAAGATACAATCACTGTTAAATATAAAGAATTGAGACTACAACACTCTGTATATGGAGAGACACCCTTTTTTATTAGTCCTCATTCCCCTATCACATAAACAACTATGGCTGTCGCTTTTCCTCCGGTCCCAGAAAAACACTCTTTTTTCTCGAGAGTATCAGGGGAGGTAACTTGCATGATTTAACAGTTACTTTACATTTTATAAAGGGGTTTTGCTTTCACATTTTAATTTGATCTAGAATGATTACCCATTTCTGAAATAGTTTGCATTGAAAAAGACAAGTAACCAGGCAGGTCAAATTATTTTTTTCTAACTTCTGGGGGAGTTTCCTTGTTATTTTTTTAACTTCTGGCAGAGGTTCCTGTTTTTTTTTTTATACTCATCTGTGTGGAAGGGGAAATTTTGTAATGTGTTTTTGATTTTATGGTGTTGGGGATTTATCTTAAAAATAAAATGCTTTAACTTTTATACATTAATCTTAGCTCTATCATATTCATTAAATTACCTATCTATCTATCTATCTATCTATCCACACTCACACACGCAAACATACATATATGCACATATACACATGCACACAAGCACACACACACACATATATGTATAGACAAGTAAAAATACTATTTCAAGAAATTCCCAGAGACTCTAAAGAGATTACATTATATCATGCTATATCATATTAGATAGATTTAAACAGACTGAAGTAGATGGATACAGCAAAGATTGGAAATAATCTCTCTTTAAAATATCAATATCCTTTTCCAAAGATTCTCACTTTGCCTGTATTATGGTGAGATGGAAGTAGACCTCTTTAAAATTGTCAGCCTATTCCAACCTTTTTGCTCCTTATTTCTATTTTGACCAGGTTAGATATGAACAGATAGAGTGATAGACAGATCTTAATCACAAGACTCTTATATCCTTATATTTCAAAGTGAAATTAACATCTTGAAAAGGCCTCTTTTCAAAGTGTAGCTTTTCCAAAGAAATATAAACAAAATGCTATTCCTCTTGATCCTTTACAGTTAGAAATATATTGGCTGTCTGCCGGTAATACACTACTTCAAAGAGTACAGTTTGAAAATGGTTCTCTTGGCTAAAGAAAAGGCCTATTTGATCTCGTGATTTAAGTCTGGAAAAATCAAGTATTAAAAAGATCCCCTCAACAAAGCACAGCCAAAAACACATTACAAATTTAAAAAAAACAACTCCCCTCAAAGTGTTTTAAAAAATTCCATGTAAGCTAATCAAATCTTTTTTCTTTTGTTATTTCTTGGATTGATTGCATTTTTTCTGTGATTTATGTAATAGTTAAAAAATATCCCGACCCCCAAAAAGGATTTTCCTCTTCAAAGAAACCCCGCCCTACAAAAGCGAAAAACACTTACAAATTTTCCCCTTCAATACTGAGAAGTATTTTAAAAAAAAAAGAAGGACCTCTTCCCTGCAAAAAAAAAAAATGAAAAAACAATTTACAATAATTTCAACTGTCCATTTAGTTGTCTTTTCCAATGCAAACTGTTTTGGAAATTGGTGGTCATCCTACATTGAATTAAAATATGAAAGTAAACTCCCATATAGAATGTAAAATATTTTTTTTTTTGAAAAATAAAAAGAATTATACTCAGTTTGAGGGTGTAATTAGTTCAAATAACAAAAAAGATTTACTAAAAAAATTTTTTTTTTCCCAATGAACATGAACAGGTGCATTAGTTAAAAAATACCAAAAATGTTTTGTTTTTTTTCTGCCTAATTTGTCAAAATAATTAACTGTGCTGGAAGACAATAGATTTTTTATTGGCAACTTTTTTCTTATTCTTCTCTGCTGATTCATTGTTATTTATTCAGATCAGCTTAATTTGGCATGGGACCAGATGTATAGGGGCAAACAGCAATGATTAAGTTTACTTGTAATGGTTTTCTAATCAAGCTCAATAACTATTAGATAGGATGAGGTGCCCCCTTCCCTTCTAAAAAAATAAAACAACTGTTGTATAGTGGTTCGTACCATGTGACTTCCAGTATCGTGGAAGTATAAGAGAAGCAGAAAGAAAGACAGCTGTGGAAGGATGTCGGTCAGTAGTAAACCAACTTTGGACATAATACCAACAGCGTGAGACTTATAATACTAGTCAGACTGTACCAGTTGAGTTAATAAATGATTAACTCTCTTTCACTGTGTATCTTTCCAGCAATAGAAATGTATGACTACCTGCATAACTGTTATTACATTATGATGTATTTGTGAGAGAAAAATAATTTATTTTTATTAGGTGGTTATTTTCCTTGTCTATATTTTTTTTTTTTTAGATTATTTTGGTTGTCTACTCTCTGGTCTTTTAGTGTATTTTCAATGTAATTATTTGGTTTGGTTTGCTTTTATGGCATATCGACCACTGTGGGTTATCTAATGCTAAACCCTCTCTATACATATATACTAAATATATATGGTTTGGTTGGGTTTTATGGCATATAAACCATTCTATGTTATTTAAGGCTAAATCCTATTTATACATGTACATTAAGTAAATATGCTTTGGTTTAGTTTGGTTTTATTCCATATAAACCATTGTAGGTTATTTAATGCCAAATCCTTGTTATATATATATATATATTTGATTGAGTTTGATTCGGTTTTATGGCATTCAACCATTGTAGGTTATTTTATGCCAAATTCTCTTTTTACATATATATTAAATATGTAGGATTTGGTTTGGTTGTGTTTAATAGCATATCAACCATTGTAAGTCATTTAGTGCCAAATCCTCTTTATTCATATATATTAAACATATATGATTTAGTTTTGTTGGGTTTTATGGCATTCAGCTATTCTAGATTATTTAATGCCAAATCCTTTGTATGTATATATATATATATATATGATTGGGTTTAGTTGTGTTCAATGGGGTATCAACCATTGTGAGTTATATAATGCTAAACTCTCTATATACATATATATTACATATATAAGATTTCATTTGTTTAAGTTTTATGGCATATCAACCATTGTAAGTTATTTAGTCCCAAACACTCTTTATATTTACATATTAAATATATATGATTTGATTTGGTTAGGTTTTTTGGCATATCAATCATTGTAGGTTATTTAATGCCAAATCCTCTTTGTACATATATATCAAATATATAGGATTTGGTTTGGTTGGGTTTTATAGCATATCAACCTTTGTAGATTATTTAATGTCAAATCCTCTTTATACATATATATTAAATATATAGGATTTGCTTTGTATGTTATTCAGTGCAAAATCCAATTTATACATATATATTTGTTATATAGGATTTGTAGACACATTTTGTTGATAACATTTTTCAACGAGCCTGAGCTCATTTTTTTGCATATAATTAAATGTTTCCAAGTATTGCTCTGTCTAACTAATGATTCAATTAAACATCAGTGTTTTGTTTACACACACTTAAATGATCAAACAGTTCTATTTCTACCTGTTCAATTTAGCATTAGTCATTTATTCACACAGTTTAATTTTAAGCAGTTCTATTTGACCCTATCAGGTGCTACCACTCCGGGGTTGAGTGGACTTGGAAGCGATGGCAATAAAGAGGTTCTCTGCATTCCCGGAATTTCATCATCAGATTGTTTAGTGTCATATTGGGACACTCGTGGGGATGGGGGTCTTACCCTTCTGCAGAGATGCAGCCAGTGTATTCTACAGCCCCAGTTAACTGAGTTGAGTTTCTCTGCGATTCTTCTGAGCTCTATATTATTGGTATGAGAATAGTTACTTGAAGCCATATAATTTCTTTCAAAAATAAAAAGACTCGCTTCACTTTTAGATAACTCAGTACTATTTGATATACAGCAAAACCATCGTTTAAACTAATATATTTATTGGCTGCTAATTATAATGTGTCTGGGATTTTCACATATTTACAAATCATTAACTGGCCCATTGACCTAATGAGTAAAGTGTTTCCCAATGGTCCTGGAGGCCAATGTGCAATCTCAGGTCGAGTCATACCAAAAACTCAAAAAATGGCACTTGATACCACCTAGCTTAACAGTCAGCATTATAAGGTAATTATCAAGAGTAAAGTGGAGCAATCCAGGGAATGGAGTAGTGCCTTCCCCGACACCTAGGTGTAATAGCTATTGAAAAAGAGCCTTTGTATCACCCTTGACTAAGGTTGCCAACTTGACTTACTTCCCTGACATGTTCTTTTTTTTTTCTTCTTCCGATGACAGGTTTCAGTTCGAAGTTCCAAGAAACACCAGGTGCCACGTGGGAGAATGTCAAGATCTCGTACCAAGGCTATTCATTGCCTGCCACACGTCCAAGGAGAGCATGAATACAGTAAACAGATGCAAGGCAACATATCTCCTAAAAAAAGCCAGGAAAAATTTCAGGAGAAAAGTCTTGTAACAGGTGAGAATGATTCTATAACATGTTGGTTTGAATGTAGTTCCATTTGGCTTGAATCCTTGTGGCATGCTTTCTTGGTCTGGTTTGTGGTACCCCTGCTCCTCTTAGAGAGCATTTCAATCATGGTGTTCTCTCCTTGAGGACCTTTCAATTATCATGTAGGGATGGAGTCCAGGGATGGGGCTGATCATGTCTCAAATTCTTGTAACTGATCTGGGATTTGATGCGTGTTTGTGGAATAACAGGAAAATGATACTGCTGACATCAGTTATGTCTTCTGTCTCGTATGGTGTCTTTTCTTTTTTTTTTATTATTAATTTCCAAAAGAGGAAGAAAACATTCTATAATAACCTTTTTATTCTTTCTTGCTTCCATCTCTCAAATGTTTGGTTTTTTGAAATTTTAGAACTGAAATATTCTTTTGAACATGGTTTAAAATTCCTTTATTTGGTTCAAGGGGTAATTTGGAAAGTTCCGGAACTAATGCACTTAGAAAAAAGAGAAAAAGAATTTAATTAATTTTACAACACAGTGATGATGTTTTTAATTACATGTCTTCATCAGTGATATTTTTGTGAGGTGGGTGGGGGGTTAATTCCCGCTTATCTTGGAGCTAATAAAATCAACATAGTTTTTATCTCATGTATTTTCCTTTTTTTTTGTTTTTCATTTTTTTAAATCTTATTATTTCACACACTCTTACTTTCTTTCTATTTTACGAGAATTGGCTGAGAACTTCATAGGCTGACCAAGATACTCTCATGGAATGCTTCTTATTTGTTTCTTTGTTTAATGGCATATCAGCCTCATGGTTTATTTAATGCAAACGCCATCCTTGTTTTAGAACAGTAGTGGTACTATTTTGCCTATAGTTGAGGTGAGGATAAAGGTGTTTGTACCTTTCCCAAGAGTATTAGTCCAAAAGTGTTAGTGTAATTGAAGTCACAAAATTGCTTACTTTGATGTCACAGTCTGGCATGTTAGCCATGATGCAATGAGGACTCCTTCTTCACGGAATGTCACCAAATGAGGTTTATTTTTCAATATAATCCCCCTTGTGTCTTTGTCTTTACTTACATCCCTCTCTCAAGTAACACTGCTTTTTCACTCTGTATTTCTGTCTCTCTCATATACACATTCTCTCTTCTTCTATAAAAAAATAACTCTCTCTCTCTTTTTCTTTTTTCACAGTGAATATTCAAATACTGTCTCTCTAAAGTAACAATGATTTTTCTCTCTGTATCTCTCCTTCTCTTGTATATACATTCTGTTAGAAAAAATAACTTTTTTTTTTATATTTTCCATTTCTCTCTCTTCCTATTGTGAATATTCAAATACTGTCTCTCTAAAGTAACAATGATTTTTTTCTCTGTATCTTTCCCTCTCTCTCATATACGCATTCTTAGTTCTTTTATAAAAAAATATATCTCTCTCTTTCTTTATTCTTTTTCTCTTTCTACTATGAATATTGTCTCTCTATGATTCCAATGAATTTTGTCTCTGTATCTTCCTCTCTCTCAATATAGATTCTTTTCTTATTAAAGAATATATCTTTTCTTTCTATCTTTCATGCAGTTCTTTATTTCTCTTCTTGGTGCTAATTCACCCCCGTTCTGTAAAGTAACATTATTCTTTTTAGATCTTCATACTATCTTTGTTTCCTTTATTCTTATTTTCTCTCTCTCTCTTTCTTGTGCATATTTAAAAACTGTCTCTGTAAAGTAACAATGATTTTTCATCTATATATCTCCTTCTCATAAAAAGTAACTTTTTTTTTTCTTCTTCTTTCTCTCTCTTGAATATTTAAATACTGATTCTCTGAAGTAACAATGATTTTTCTCGTTATGCCTCACTTACTCTCTCTCTCTCTTTCCTGCATATTTTCTACTTTTGTTTTATTTTTAAAAAGTTAATTTTTTTTTAATCTCTTTCTATTATAATTACTGTTTAAGGCACATACCTTCTTTCTTTCTTTCTTCCCATATATATTCAAATATTGCTTTAAAGTATTTTTTTCTCTACATTTTCTCTCTCTCTCTCTCATGTAAATAATCTTTACTTTTCTCCTATATATGTTCTCTCTTTCTATCATGACTGCTCTCTGATTCACATACCTTCTTTCTTTCTATATATAGGATTTTGTATTAAATAATACCATAAGGTTATTGATAAGCTGTAAAATGCCAACAAGCTTCCTATTCTCTGTCAAGTCTGTATTTGATTTCTCATGTATCAGGTGTGATGAAAAAGTACTTAGACCGAAGATTTAAATTTAAAATTCTTTTAAAAATTTCAATGAAGATGTCGGCACAAGTGAGCAATTGTGTTTAGAAATGAAGTCAGTGTTAATTTTAAAACATAATCTAACTTATCTTCATACATTTTTGTGTGTGTGTGTTGCCCTTGCAGGTCCATCAAGACTCAGCAGACCTTAACTGTTTGCAACTTTTTCTTGTTTGCTCCTCATTAGTTTTGAGCTTCGTCTAGCGATAAGTTCAAACCAAAAAGATTAAGCCAAGTAAGACCTGCCTGTCTTGAAAAATCATCATTTCAAATCCTGGCTTTGAGTAGAGCACTTTGACTCTGACCAATGACTCTTGTGTGAGATACACAACTATCTCAGCCACTAAGTATGCTGAATTTTTTTTTTTTTAGATATGATATAGATATTTACTAAGCTTAGATTAGTCTTAGGGAAGTTCAGATTTAAAGAAATATGGTGTTAGAGAAACAATATTATCCTATTTACCCAACCCCTCCGCTCGGGCAGGATATGACACAAGGTCAATTTTTAAGCGGAGTTTAACAGGTTTGAATTCAGAGTTTTCCTTCTCCTAGACTAGTTGCCTAACCAAGGCTGAAGAACCTAGTCTGTCCTACTATTTACCCATAGCTGGAGGGAGAATAATTGGATTCATACCTTTCCCAAGGGTATTAGTGCTATGTGAAATGCAATCAGTCTCATCCAGGATTTGAACTCGAATCACCGTGTCCATTTCCTACGACGATAATGATTACACCACGGGCACCTCCCAAGGGAAACAATATTATACCAATCTTCCATATATGTTGAGAACCTTCCTGGAAAATCAGTGTCCAGAATTTTCACTTTTTAATGGATCTGAACCCTAATCACTATCACTTGGAGGAGGTTCACAACTACTTCAGCTACCAAGCAAATCCTTATCTCATATTTCCGTTTATTTTTCTTTCTTTATCACAAGCTGTGTTTTTATTTGTAATTCACATTTTATTTTTCCTTGATTTTTCACTTCTCTCAGATATATAAGCATTGTTTTGATTCTTACTTAAAGTGAATTTCAGCCTGGTCCTCTGCCTGACTCTTTATCTTTCTCTCTCTTTTTCTCATTGTTATTTCTCTCTCTTTTGGTGAGGTCCCAGTAATGCTGGGGCCTTGGGGAATACAGAGCACCCCTTCATTGCCGTTGCTCCCAGGTCCACTCTGACCCAGTGTGGTAGCACCTGATAGGGCCCTATCTATGGGTTGAATAGAACTAACGGCATACTTATCATATTTACCAAGCCTCTCCGCTCGGGCAGGATTTGACACAAGGTCAATTTTTTTAAGCGGAGTTTAACAGGTTTGAATTCAGAGTTTTCCTTCTCCTAGACTAGTTGCCTCACCAAGGCTGAAGAACCCAGTCTGCCCTATTAATGCTTTATAACGGCATACTTATGCTAAACTGAATTGTTTGATTAAACTGAATAGCTTAAAATAGAAATGTTTTTCACAATTAAACTGTACTTATATTTAAACTGTGTGCTTATGCTAAACTGAATTATTTTAAAAATAACTTTTTTGACATTGAAACTGTATTTATACTAAACTGAATTGTTTAACATAGAACTGTTCTGATATTTAACTGTGTGTAAACAAAATCTGTACTTATACTAAACTGAATTAGCTGAATTAAAACTGCTTGATTAAACTGAATACCTTGAAATAGAAATGTTTTTCACAATTAAACTGTATTTACATTTAAACTGCATACTTTTGCTCGTCATTATTGTGTTGATTATTTTTCCGCATGCATATGTGGCTATACAACAAACATACTTATGCTAAACTGAATTGTTTGATATATAACTGTTTCTGATATTGAAACTGCATACTTATGCTAAAATGAACTGTTTGAAAGAGAGCTAAACTGTGTATGTATGTTAAACTGAATTGTTTTAAATACAGTTGTTTTGACATTTAACTGTTTGTAAACAAAAACTTTACTTTATACTAAACTGAATTGTTTAAAATTTAGTTCAGTTTTAAATGACCTGAAAAGGGTTGATACACTGTAAAAATAAACAACCAACCGACTAACCAATCATGCTTTTCTCTCTTCCGAATATTTGTATTGTCATTTCTCTCTTGGAATTTCCTTCTCTTCTCTCTTTCTCTCATTGAATATTTGTCTTGTCATTTCCCTCTTGGAATTTCCTACTTCTCCTTCTCTCTCTCTCTCATTGAATGTTTGTCTTGTCATTTCTCTCCTTTCTCTTGGTCATTCATACTTCTCTTTCTTTGAATGTATTGTTATTTCTCTCTCTTCTCTTATTCATTCATAACTCTGTCGTTCTCTCTTGTTGAATGTTTATATTGTCATTTCTTTTTTTATCTTCTCTTGGCTATTCATATGTCTCTCTCTCTCTCTCTCTCTCATTGTGAGAATTTGTATTGCTATTTGTCTCACTTTTATCAGTGGTTCATACTTCTGTCTTTCCCTCTCTTATTGAATGCTTATATTGTTATTTCTCTCTCTGTCTCTCTCTCTCCAGTCAATTAATACTTTTCTCTATTACTTTTCAAGAAAGTTCAAGTTAAAAGGTGAAGATGCAATTAATATTGCAAAATAACAAAATGGTTGTTATTTTTCTTTTATATCCAGATATTCTCTTGATTTTATTTTTTCATCCAAACTTTAAAAAAGTCATACACAAGATAAAAATACATCTTTTTTTTCTTTTTCTTTTCTTTTGATAAAATTTTAATTCTGACGTGAATATTGAAAATATTCCGTTAACATTACATTTATAAATTTTGAAGATGCCTGAAGCAATCTTCTTCTCCAATTGCAGATTTTTCTGATCCGCATCTACATTGGAAAAGAGATGAATTCTCAACTTGCTCTAAAATCTGGATTAAAATAAAGAATTTTCTGAATCTTTTCATTTAAATTTACAAAAAGAAAGAAATTTGGGAATAAGACAAAATTCTAAACAGGGAAAAAAAATTCAAGAATTCCATTCCCATCAATGTTTTTTTTTTCCCCCAGACTCAAATTCAGATAAGTACAAAATTTTTGGTCATGGGATGCAAACATTGAATCACCCCCCACCTCCCCCAAGAAAAAAAAAACAAAGAAAACTTGACGTTATTGAAAGAATTCAAAGCATATTTTTTTGTTTGTGTTGTGGTCTTTCAATTTCATTTCCTTTTCACTCCGAGATATTAAATTCTAATAATTTCTTAAATTTTTTTCTCTCTAAATTATTCATTTGTTTTATTGCTGAATTATTTTTATACTAGATAACCTGTGAACCTTTTGGGTTCCCATTGTAACAGCAGTCCCTGATGATACTGATGCTTCTATTTGGAACAGTATTTCATAGTTCTCTCCATTATAGTGAGAAATTGGACAATGTAAGAAAATGATATTCAACATGGACAAAGATTCAACAAAATTATCACTTAGTTACAAATTTGACTGGAAATTGCTTTATTTTCTGTTAGATTATTTTATATACAGGGTAATTGTAAAGTAAAGTGGTGTAGTCGTTATCGTCATAGGAAATAGACACGGCGACACGAGTTCAAATCCTGGACGAGACTGATTGCATTTCACATAGCACTAATACCCTTGGGAAAGGTATGAATCCAATTATTCTCCCTCCAGCTATGGCTAAATAGTAGGACAGACTAGGTTCTTCAGCCTTGGCGAGGCAACTAGTCTAGGAGAAGGAAAACTCTGAATTCAAACCTGTTAAACTCCGCTTAAAAATTGACCTTGTGTCATATCCTGCCCAAGCAGAGAAGTTGGTAAATTGTACCCTACATGTATCCTTCTTGATAACCTTACTGCAAGATCAAATCTGGTAAGCACTTGGAAGAACATATTAAAGATTTGATTTTCATGCAAGATGGGGCTGCTCCATGTTTTGCTATTGTTGTTTGTGAATGACTGGGAAATGGATGGGTCATGATAGTCCTGATGACGAGCAAGCCAGAAGCCTTGACTTAAGACTGATTTTTTTCTTTGGGGTTAGTTAAAAGATAAAGTTTACTCTACCAAACCAATGACTTTGGAAGAACTTGAAGGGCAAATACAAGAAGTTATTTCTTCTATCCCACAGGATTTCCTAGGGAAATTAGTCGATACAGTTCTCAGGTGGCTTGAGAAGCTGGTTGTGAATACTGGTGCTCATATTGAATTTTAAATAAAACTCCATGCAATATCCTTTCTGCTCATATTCATTTCTTGTAAAAATAATAGTTAAGAAATAAATTTTAAGAAGGTTAAAATTGAGAATTACTTTTTAATTATTCTGTGTGTGTCTGTGTATGTATATATATATATATATATATATATATAAAAAATCAGGAAAGGTACTTGATAAACTGAGTTCAGATATTGTTTCATTTCTTTTAACTTCGTGTTATTTATATTAAGGAATTGTCTTTATCTATTCCAGTCTCTACGCACTTTGATATAATATAATAATAAATTGATAATACATAACGAGATAGCAAGTGTTGGTTAAACAGAAAAAGATTAATTACATTGTAAGCAAATGCAGCACACGAGCACAGAAGGAGTAAAAAACTAGACACGGCTAGGTGGGAAAGGTGATTCACTGGGAATTGTGCAAAAGATTAAATTTTGACCATACTACCAAATGGTATATGCACAAACTGAAATCTATCCTAAAAATTGAAACACCTTAAATTCTTGGCAATTTTGAGACACAAACAGATCACCTAATCCTAGTTAGGTAACCAGACGTAGTACTAATTAACAGAAAAAAAAAAGATTTTGTCTGTCTACTGAATTTTGCTGTTGCAGAGGGCCACAGTGTGAAGTAAATAAATACTTGGATCTTGTCAGACAACTATGAAGCTGAGGGATATGCAGATGACGGTGATACCAATTGTAATTCGTGCACTTGGAACAGTCCCCAAAGGATTGGAAAGAGGATTGGAACTGTTGGAAATCAGAGAAAGAATCAAGACTATTCAGACCCACAGTATTGTTGAGATTGGCCAGAATGCTGAGCATAGTCCTGGAGAGTTGAGGAGACTCTGGTGAAAGTCTACCAGTTGATTATGGTGTGAAAAATTCACAAGAACCATAATCATGATAATAATGATAATAATAATAAAGTGAAGTCATAGATTTTCTTTAGATGTATACATGAAATAAAATTTCGTGTAAAGGTCTGAAAAACTAAAAGTATATTTAATGCGCAAAAATATTTTTCTTGTATATTTACATTTGTTTTGTTTTTTTCTTTCTTTTTTTAGCACGCTTGAAAGATGCAAGTACTTCCCCGATGAGCATTTCAACATTCAAGAGAATAAGTGATATGGGCAAAGTACCCAAGCCTTTTACAGGTATCCGACCATTGGGAAAATTATCGAAACAAAAGTTCCAGGATTTACAAAGACAGGTAAATTACCAAAAGTGCTTTTATCATTTATGGACTTATTGTATTTAAGAAGTCACACATGACCATACAAAGGAAGCCTCCATGGCATCGTGGCTGAAGTGATGGACTGTGAAACTGTTGTTAGCAAGTTCAAACTATTCTGTTCAGTTTTGGACTAATACCCTTGGGAAAGGTATGAAACCCCTTATCCTGCCTGATACTAGTTAAATACTATCACTATTATTATTATTCTACAAGGGTGGCTTTGACATTAAATAACCCATGAAGATTGATATAAAAAAATAAGTAAAGTTGGCGACCTTAGTCAAGGGTGACCTGAAGGCTCCCTTTGCAATAGCTATTACACTGATGTGTAAGGGGGGGCACTATTCCATTCCCTGGATTGCTCCACTTTACCTTTGATCTTTACATTATAGTTCTGAGTGTTAAGCAAGGTAGCACCAAGCACTATTTTTTGAGTCTTTGGTATGACTCAACCTGGGATTGAACCCCAGTCTCCTGGACCATTGGCGAACACTCTACTCATTAGGCCAATGGACCAGTTAATGTTGATATAACATTAAACAAAAATCAAACCATTGACCATACAAAGGAGATCAGGGTTTTTTTTAATGGCATATCATCCTTCAAGGGTTATCTAATGCCAAAGCCATCCTTGTAGAAGAACAGCAGTGATACTATTTAACTTGCAGCTAGCAGGCATATCAGGTTTTGCACCTTTCACAAAAGTATTTGAAGGAGATATAATAGCACGGCTGGAGTTAGAACTCACTCATTTTGAGTCAGCTGGTCAATATTTTAGCTATCATACCACAGGAACTTTCTCAAAGAATATCAGATAAATAAAACTGTTATGATGAGCTATTAAAAAGTTCTTAACCTAACCATGAAAAGAATTACCTTGAGCAATGAATCTAACATGCTATTCTATATATTCATTCTACTGTTGAAAAAACTTAATGCATTGTTTTTTAAGTTGTTTAGCACTTTAGAAATAAAAAAAATTCATTGTTTTTTTTTTTTTGTTGTTTTTTTTTCTAGTTGTGCCAAGAACTTTTTAGTACTTTCCCATACAATTTTCCTAATAACACTGGTTTACGAAAATAAATTTTTGATCTGAGACAAGAATGGGGATAGGTGTTTTTTGTTAATTTGGGTGTGCTGAATTCAAATTTATAAATAGTTTTGCTCTATCACCTCTAGTTTTCTGGCTTCTAAATAGTCTCATTTTAGTATAAACAGAGAATAGATGTGAATATTTCAAGAGTTGCAGCAGCTTATAACAGATAAAACAGGATAGATAAACAACACTGATTGAATCAATATACTTGGATGACACAATTATACAATTCATAGTAGCACAGACAGTCAAAAGTGTGTTTTCTTAGAAGATCTGGTGTATTTTGTCTTCAGGATGTCACAAAAGAGCATTCAGCAGAAGTCTCCCATCATGCCGGGGTTCCATTTGCCTTGATAGTTGCTCTCCATCTTCGTAATGTCTGGGTGGAATCTTTCTCCATGCTCATCACTCACTGCTCCAAGGTTTGGCAGGAAGAAGTTGAGGTGGGAATGGAGAAAATGAATCTTGAGTGACATTCAGCACCCCATATCCTCGTAAGACTTTAGCAACTTCTCAATACAGGCTTGGTAATCTGGTATGCGTGTGTTAGCAAGGAAGCCACTACAGACTAACTTGAATGCTTCCCATGCTCTCAGTTCCTTTAAGTTAAGAATCTCCTCAAAATCAGTATCCTTCATCATTTCTCAGATCTGAGGTCTGACAAAGATGCCCTCTTTGAGCTTAGCAGCACTAAGACCTAGGAACACAGTAGACAAGTGTTGGAAGGCAGCACCATTTTTGTGCAACGCCTTCACGAAATTCTTCATCAAACCAAGCTTGATGTGAAGCGGAGGAAGAAGCACCTTATTCATGTCCACCAGAGGATTCTCCTTGAGGCTGTGTTCGCCAGGAACAAAAGTGCTTCTAGACCCCCAGTCTTTCTTCTTGTAAACCTGGGATACAGCTTGACTATCCCAGAGACAGAGAAAACAACAGTACTTTGTGAAGCCCGCTTGCATACCCATAAGAAGACCAATGACTTTATTTGTTCCGATTCCTGAAACTGGTGATCCTTACATCTTCCTGCACTAGGTTCCACTGTTTAAGCCAAGAAGCCAAGAGCAGTCAGCTGCTGTTTTGACTGATACAAATCATGAGCAAGATCATTCAGGTCTTCTTGTGTGATCCATTGTGGCTCATTGCCACTTGTTCCTGAATATGTAGACTCAATATCTTCCAAAGATATTGACTCTGCAGAATCCTCCCTTGAAGGCATTTCTTCATCTGATGAGGAAAGAAGATCCTTATTTACTGGAGGTATGGGTACAGGAAGATCATCTGAATGGGGAACGGGTCTCATAGCAGATCGAAGGTTGGGATATTTGTTTTTTTTCCTAGAAGATGCATTGAAATCAGTTATATTAGTTAAACAAAAATAACAATCATCTGCGTGGTTTTGCAGCTCTCTCCAAACCATCCGGACTGCAAAGTTGAAAGCCGCTTTCTTGCCATTAAACCATGCAGTAAGTCCATTGTAGCAGGGTTTACAACAGATGTGTGGAGCGCAAGACTTGTCCGGATCACCAATTTTACAGTCAAAATTGTGAAAGTAGGCAGTTCTGAGGAGGGAAGTGATGGTTTGCCGCTGTGCAACTGTTGTGAAGTCCCCACATACGTAGCAGAAAGAATTGGCCTTGTTGAGGCATCCTCAACATTTTGACGTGCTTGAAGCCATGGGAGAATCTGAAAATATAACAAAGTAAAACTAAATGTGCATTTGAAAATGTAATACTAATATTTAGTAACCCAAAAGATGTGTAACACGATAGTTGAGGGACACCAACCTCCTGCACCGCCTGCGAGACAACCTCTTCCAATTACTGCCAGAGTGTGGATTGAGACCTGCTGCCTTAACTGTCAAAATCCGTCTTGATATATAACTATATATATATATATATATATATATATATATAATGTAATGCTATCACTTACATTTAGTGCATAATAACTAAAAAATAAGCCATAAGTCTCACAATATTAGAATTAACCCTGAATTCATATACGTCTTTATGTACCATATATGCACAAAATGCACACTATGCATATCTAAAAAAACTAGAGGTGATGAGTAAAAACGGATTTCAAATTTGAATTCAGCACCCTCATATTAGGTAAAAATGGGTATTTTTGTGCTTGCCTAAATTTCTTTGTAAACCAGTGTAATCAGTACTGCTACTTTTCAAACAATCATCTTCATCTTTGAGATTTTTGTCATTCATAAGCAGGAAATAGTTATTATACCATCTAGTTCCAGGGGATCTACCTCCTTAGTAACACTTTCCTATTGAATTTAGAGGGTTGTGTCCCTCATTTCTGAGGTGTCCCAAAAACAAAATACTAAAGAAAATAGGCTATTTTTGTTCTTGACCACTTGTACATTTAGCATTGCCCAAATAGAAAAAAAACAGCAACATATTTTTGTGTTTTTTTTATAAACCTTTTATCCTTTTTTTTCAACAAGAACAATAGTTAAATGGAATTATAAAACTGGGTTTTAAATTTCTATAGTAGTTGTGGTGAATATGTGTTGTTTGCTGTCACTTGTTCTAGGTTAGGATCCTAAGGTTGTGGATCCTTAGCAAAAGGGAAAGAAAGACTCAAATTTGTTTAGCCCAGTTGGCTGGGGCTGTAGAATACACTGATTGCATCTCTGAAGAGGAGTAAGAGCTCCCCCTCCTCAACGAGTGCTCTGGATATAATGCCAAACAATCTGATGTTGAGGCTCCAGTAATGCTGGAGCTTTGAGGAAGGTGGAGTACTCCTTCATTGTCATTGCTCTTTGGTCCACTCTGAACCGGAGTAGTTGCACCTAAGAGGGTCAAATAGAACTGACATTTAAACTGAGTGCAAACAAATGACTGATGTTTAATTAAATTGCTAGTGATACATAACAATACTTGGAACCATTTAACTGTGTGCAAATGAATGAATAGTGCAATCAACAAAATGGATATAAATCACTTGTATTTAGTATATATGTATAAACAGGATTTGGTATTAGATAGCCTACAACGGTTGATGTGTCATAAAAGCAAACTAAATTTCTTTTCATAATTCATATCCCTTTTATTCCATTTCTTCAAGCCTTTTTGGGGACATGGGTATCCAAGCCAATTTGCTAATACTTGTCCCAATTATAATCTATATCCTCTCTCTAACCAAATAACAAGTCCACTTCTTTCAGCATGCAACTCTCTGTCTTCTTTCATGTCCCTGTCACATGATCTTATCTATTGGCCTCTTGCCAAAAGCCCAAAATTTTGATTTCCTGTCCAGGTGTGTTACTATTTCTTTGCTCTCTCAGGGTCACCTCAACATGCAGCTTTTGGCATTAAATGACCCACAGGGGTTGATATGCCGTTTAACAAAACTCAAACTCAAACTCAACATGCAGCTAGGCAACAAATCTGGCGCTTGTTACTTGTATATGATATATAAAAATGTGTTACTTGTATATGATATATAAAAACTTGTTACTTGTATATGATATATAAAAACTGACATGATTTAGAGAGTTACATCTATTTAAGAAATTATCTTGTTTTGACTGCCCCTTAGAATTTTGTGATATTTTATTTTCTTTCTTAGTTTTTTTAAAATTCTTCTGAGAGTGTTTGGAAAATTATCAATACCTAAGATGGTTTATTCACCAAAGAAAATACTTGTAACCTTCTTGGAATTTCAAAGCAATGTCTTTATTGAATAAAGACATTGCTTTGAAATTCCAAGAAGGTTACAAGAAAATAAATTAACTTCGATGTCCACACGTAGGAAATATGTTATATCCATTTGTTCATCCTGGAGTTATTGTTTTTCTGACTCTTTGACCAAACCAGACTATACAATTTTTTACCCTACCTAAGGAATTGAACTCATGATTGCCCGGTTAGTAGATACGTGTGATTATAACAATCAAAAGAGAACTCTAGTCAAGATGAGTACCTCAGTGTATAATTGATAATAACCATTTTTTATTGTTTTAAATTTTTGATAATTTGATAGTTTAATCTTGGTTATTATGGTAATAATGTTTCAACCATTTCACCCTCTGGCCTTCTTCAGGTGTCTTTTACAGTCAGATGAGAAAACTAGCCCAAGTACATTAGGGTATAATCATCATAATAATTTTTTTATTGTCAAAAAGAAAAAAAAATTTTCAGAATATGCATGTTATGTAATTTTTTGGAAATTCTATTTCATTTAAGGAGTTTTAATCACAATATTGTAAGGGATCTTTTCTGTTTCTTTTGTAAATTAAGTCTTATTACTTGAACTTTGTTTTATATAAAAGGAAATTGCTTCTTTTTTTTTTTGTTTCTAATATTTACATTTTAATCATTATATTTTGTTTAGTTTTTAAATTGTAGAAGTCAAATGACTCACTTTCTAACATGGCTACCTTCTTGAATCTTCTTGGTAAAAGCAAGCCAGCTAAGCTTACCTCATTTATAGGAAGCACCTAATGCAGCAGGTGGGTTGGTCTGTGATGACGGGATGACCTGCCCAACACATTTGCATGAGTGGTGTCTATTCACCCATGTATTCATGCACTTGTACCGTTCCAACAACTTCTGGAAAGCCCCATGGAAGTCCTCTTGTGTGAGCATGTCAATGACCTTCATCACAGCCTCTTTCATCTCCTCAATTGTCTCATAACGACAGCCTCTGAGCTTAGGGAATAACCAAAAGTCACAGGAAGCAAGGTCTGGACTATAGAGAGGCTGAGGAACTGTCTTGATACCCATCCTGGTCAAATAGTCTGTGACAGGGATGGAGTTGTGGACTGGTGCATTGTCCTGATGGAAATGCCACTGACCTGATTTGAAGAGTGCTGGCCTCATCCGACGGAATCTGTTCCTGAACTCCCTTAAAACCTCAACATAGTATTCCTTGTTGACTGTCCAGTGGGAACCCAGTGCATGTAGATAATGCCAGTGCTGTCAAAAAAAGGAATCATCAAAAGTTTGTGGGTAGATTTGCACTGTTTGACCTTCTTAGGTCTGGGATAGCCAGCATGCTTCCACTGGGAACTCTGTCTCTTGGTCATCGCAGTAGATCCAGTTTTTGTTGCATAGCATTTTTTCCAAGTTTAAAACACAATTTTATTGCTTATCATTCTTCTAAATTGTCAGATTGCATTTTTTAAATTCACCAGCTGTGACAATCAGGCTTTAGTAGGGTGTATTCCAATTCCTGCTGTAGCTGTTCATTTGAACCTGAAATCATAAAAATTGGTCAGTTATCTCATAAAATGTATAGCAATAGCATATTGAATTTTCAAGAGTCTATAACAATTTTAAATGCTAGTACAAAAAAGTCTGGAAATTTATTGAATGCACCACATATAATGTTGTAAAGCCCCCAAACTCCCTGGTGCCCCTCGTCAATTTATACCCCTGACAATGCCTCCCAGTATCCTAGTTAGGAGTGTATATTCAGGAAGATTATTATGAGTGTTTAATGTATTAATAGAAATTATTCTTATTATATGCTTATTTGCTCTGACGAATGTCTTTCTTTTGCTTGTTATAGCAACAATGTTTCAACCATTATACAATTTGGCCATCTTCTAGTGCTTCTTGCACAATCAGATGAGTCTGATGGATTCAATTACATCAGTGTATAATAACAGTAAATCCTCATCTCAGAACAGTCCATTCATCTGGGACTGTAGAATACACTGCACCTCTACAGAGGGGTAAGAGTACCTCAGTGAGTGTCCTGTATATGACCGTAAACAATCTGGAGTCCAGTTGGTTGGGACTGTAAAATACACTGCACCTCTACAAAGGAGTAAGACTCTCTCAATGAGTGTCCTGGATATGCAAACAAATAATTTCTGCTAAATTGAATTGTTTGATATAGAACTGTTTGATCTTTTAACTGTGTGTAAGCAAATGACAAATGTTTGATTTAATTGTCAGGGATACATAGCCATACTCAGAACCATTTAACTGTTTACAAATAAATGATAAATAGTAAATAGAAATAATTATATTACATAGAAATACTTGAAACCATTTAACTGTGTGCAAAAAACAAACTGATGAGCTCAGGCTCTTTTAAAAATGTTATCAAGAAAATGTTTTTACAAATAATAGATATTTAACATATATAGATAATCAGAATCTGGCATTAAATAACCTACCATAGTTGCTATGCCATTAAACCAAACCAAACTAAACATCTCAGAAATTCAGAAAAAAATTAGAGTTCATTCATTTACACAGAAACAATATTTCTATATATCATGTTTATATTATAGTCAAATGAGGACATGTATTCAAGTACATCTGATTATCAAAATTCTTCTTTGCAGAAAATCTGACAAAAATTGTGAATTAATTAATTTGTTATAGTAAGGCTCTAGAAGATAGCTACACGCATATAGAGGGTGTTTAAAAAAATTGATTTGAGATGTTAAAAAAATTTATAGCATTTGAGATGTATAGGGTGTTTTCAAAAGAATTTTATATCATTTGTGATGTATTGGGTGTTTCCAAAAAAATTGATATCATTCGAGATGTATTGGGTGTTTCCAAAAAAATTTGATATCATTTGAGATGTATTGAGTGTTTCTAAAAAAATTGATATCATTTGAGATGTATAGGGTGTTTTCAAAAAATTTGATATCATTTGAGATGTATAGGGCGTTTTCAAAAAAATTGATATCATTTGAGATGTATAGGGTGTTTCCAAAAGAATTTGATATCATTTGTGATGTATTGGGTGTTTCCAAAAAAATTGATATAATTTGAGATGTATTGGGTGTTTCCAAAAAAATTGATATCATTCGAGATGTATAGGGTGTTTCCAAAAGAATTTGATATCATTTGTGATGTATTGGGTGTTTCCAAAAAAATTGATATAATTTGAGATGTATTGGGTGTTTCAAAAAAAATTTGATATCATTTGTGATGTATTGGGTGTTTCCAAAAAAATTGATATAATTTGAGATGTATTGGGTGTTTCCCAAAAAATTGATATCATTTGGAATGTGAAAGTATTTGTTACCATTTGAGATATACTGGGTGTTTCAGAAAAACGGATATCATTTTGTAATCTAATAACTTGATCAGTTTCATTAAAATGTGTTCATATTTTTACAGTGTGTGTAGAGACAACTGAAAATTCTATGTAGATTGTTTAAATGCCCTTTTCTTTTTCAGGGAATGGCATTTCTATACCTGAAAAGAAAAAGAAAAAAACTTACAACAGTAAACATAAAATTTTCAGTTGTTTCTACACATGCTGTTAAAATTTGAGATCATTTGAAGGGGAATTGGTCAAGTTATTAGATTATAAAGTAATATCAATTTTTCTGAAACACTAAGTGTGTGTGTGTTTGCTCATTTGCATGTGTGTATATATATATATATATAGTCTCTTTTATTAAAGATAACAGAATTCAAGTCTATTTTAATTCTTTAATGATTTGCTCTTTCATCATCATGTCGTGCCGCTAGCACAGATATCCCTGACCTTCTCTCGCCACTTTTCCCTATTGTTCATCGCCTCAGGCAGGTCTTCAGGGCTACATCCCATATCCTCACATAGCTGCTGTATGTATGTTCTAGCTGGTTGTCCTGCTTTTGCTTGGCCATATGTGGGAGTCCATAGGAGTACATCACTTATGAGTTCGTCTCTGCTTCTCCATCTAACTTGGATAGTTTTCGTGATGGGAGGCAGGTGGCCGTATAGTTGTTGCTTTGTGGGGTGTTGCTCTTTACTACTTGTTTATTGTTTTAGTGGAAGATTAAAATTTTTAAACAACTGTTCAAAGCTTATAATATTCATCAGTGTGTAAATTTCAAATACTTTTCTTGTTTTTGCTCATGGTCAAGATTGAAATATTTCCCAGTTCAGTAAACTTAATGATATTATTATTCAATAAAATGCAACGCTGCTTACTTGAGGATTGAATATGTGAAACTATAAGTAAAGTTGGCAACCTTAGTCAAGGGTGACCCGAAGGTTCCCTTTTCAATAGCTACTACACCAAGGTGTAGAGGAGGGTGCTACTCCATTCCCTGGATTGCTCCACTTTACCCTAGATTCGTACCTTATAATTCTGAATGTTAAGCAAGGCGGCATCAAGTACTATTTTTTTGAGTCTTTGGTATGACTCGACCTGGGATTGAACCCTGGTCTCTCGGACCATTAGTGAACATTCTACTCTACTGGGTATTTCAAAAAAATTGATATTTCATAATCGAGTGACCAATTTACATTCAAATGATCTCAGATTTTAACAACATGTGTAGAAATGATTGAATATTCTACGTTTGATGTTTAAATGTCTTATTTTTTCCAGTAAATGGCGTTTCAGTACTTGTACATCTCAAATCATTTTTAAACAACCTGTATATTGAATTATATGTGTGGGTGTGGATATATAGATTTGTTGGGCATATGTATGAGTTTTACCAAAAATGAACCAAGCTTCTTCAAAAACACATTTCTAACTTTATCTTGAACTTAATGAGATTTTTCTCCTACGAAATAGCTGACTTCATTCTTCATGTACCATTCCAAATTTTTGTTTCTTTTTTCCACTTCTGGAAGTTATTTGGAAGGATTGTAGGCAAGTTTTGAATGATGTTTTCTTCTAATCAAAAATCTATGGATACGAAGAGCTTATATAAACAGGCACACACACATGTGATGACGACGATGATAATGATGACTGCCACTTCTTGACAGATGATAGCTGTCTTTACCTCCAAAATTATTGTGACAAGCATAGCAAGATAACCGGTGACTACGCAAATTGCAGTTTATTTTAGAATACCTTCTGTTGGGCGTTTCCTGTTAAAGGATACCTGCAAGTTGGTAGAAATTTTAGTTTCTTTGTTTCTAATGGTATATCAACCTTCATGGGACTTTTAATGCCAACTCTATCTTTGTAGCTGAACAGTAGTGGCAATATTTAATCCATAGCTAGTAGCATAAGAGGGTTAATTCCTTTCTCAAGGGTATTAGTCCAAAAGTAAATTTAATAGCATGAATAGAGTTTGAACTTACTTTTTATTATTTTAGCTCATATCTAACAAGAACTCTTTCTTTAGCGGAGGTTTGATGATAGAGCTTTGTTCTCCAGTTTTTGATTCTGGAGTTAACCTCACTATGGCTTTATCATTAGACTGGCACCCCTTTTCACCCACCTACAGAGTATTCCTCTTGGTCACAATAACAATATCTGAGGAAAAGTAGAGACAGTGACATCCTTCTGGCAAGTCCTGCAGCCAAGCTGGCCACAAACTTAAGACACAAACACACACACATACACACATATATATCTTATGGGGGTGCTTACGGTGTTTTGGTTAGGACATGGCACTTCAAGTTCAAAGTCTTCACAAGACTGTTTTAATTTTCATATATTGCTAATAACCTTTGGAAACATATGAATCCAGCTATTCTCCCTACAGTTATGGGTAAATAGTAAGGCAGACTATACATTTGTCCTTGGTATGGCAACTGATCTTGGAGAAGGAAAACTGAATCTAAACCTTTTAAACAAATTGACCGGCATATATAGAGGGGTTGGGTAAATATAAATATATATATATTTATGTATATACACTCATGTAGTGAATAACTTTTTAAGACCAATTTTTCACCTCAAAAGCAAGGGTTTGTTCATTACAGAGATATGTTTTAGAAAAATTGAAGCTTACCATATTTCTTGACCTAACCTTGCCATAACTTTGATCCAAAATGTCTGTGCACATAAACAAAGGTTATTAGTTAATATAATAGAGTTTTTATTTAATAGTGTTTACTATTTATAGTACCTGCATATATGTACAAATTATTATATTGTCAATACTATTCTGTGTCAGTGGTCAAGTTTTTGTATCTTTGAAATAGCCAAGTAAACATGGAAGGCTACACCAAGGTCTAGACTACATTATTTATTTACAGTAGTGCATTGATTTTGTTTGTATTATATCATTTTTGAAAGTAAAAAAAAGTAAAGTTGGCGACTTTTGTCAAGGGTGACCCAAAGGCTCTCTTTCAGTAGCTACCAAACCAAGGTGTAGGGGAGGGCACTACTCCTTTCCCCGGATTGCTCCACTTTACCCTTGATCCTCACTTTATAATGCTTAGTCTTAAGCAAGGCAGCATCAAGTACCATTTTTGAATCTTTGGTATGACTCGACCTGGGATTGAACCCCAGTCTCCCGTACCATTGGTGAACAATCTACTCATTAGGCCAACGGCTCATTAGCATAATGGTTAGAGTGTTTACCAGTGGTCTGGGAGACCTGGGTTCAATCCCAGGTCAAGTCATACTAAAGACTCAAAAATGGTACTTGATGCCACCTTGCTTTACTCTCGGCATTATAAGGTGAGGATCAAGGGTAAAGTAAAGCAATCCAGGGAAAGAAGTAGTGCCCTCCCCTACATCTTGGTGTAGTAGCTCTCAAAAAATGAGTCTTTGGGTCACTCTTGACTATGGTCGCCAACTCTACTTATTTTTGAAAGCATAACTATTTACATGTTTTCTCTTTATATGTTTGGATGATGTTGAAAAAAATTTTTTGTTGGCTAGAATAGCCAAAAGTTAGGAGTCATTCATTACAGACAGTATATGATAAAAACCTTTTTTTGTTGTTCTGAAATAATGGTTATTCTTCACATGAATGTATATGGTATATGTGTTTATGCTGATCAAGTTTTAAATGATAGATTGGTTGAATCTATTATTGGCACATAGTGCAGATTGTTTAAAACAGACTTAAAAATCATAGGGTCACCTAGTATAATTGACATGTGATTACTCTAAGGTCATTTGAGATCTTGGCTTTCATTTGATGAGAGAGTCATATGATCAACTGATCTTAGAAAGTCTTGAAAACCATTGGGTCAATTAGTGTAATTGACATGTGATGGCCTTAAGGTCATTTCAGAACTTGCCTTTCATTATATGAGAAGATCCTGTGATCAAAAGATTCTAGAAATTTTTGAAGTTGAATATATCTTAAATTATTCAGAGAATCAGGACAGGAGTGGAAAAAATTTCCATCTCCAACTTCTGATCCAACTAGCTCCCCATTAGTTGCAAATGGATAATGTAGAAAAATTTTTTGTCAAGAAATAAATTAATGTGCTCACAGAAATATGCTTGATTTATTGTTGTAACCTATTAAAAGATTACTGAATAAGAAATAAGCAAAATGGAGGTTAGAAATGAAATGAAAATCTTTATAACATTAACAAAAATACCATACTTGCCAATGGCGTGAAGAAGGTAACCACTGCTCGCGGTGACTACTTAGTATATTTTCATCCCATCACAATAGTTTCCAACATATTTATGAGGAATGGAACATACACATTAATGTTTATAGGTAGGGTATATAACAGTTATTCTTCATTCGGCCTGAAAAGAATATAAAACAACAGAAGACGACGGCATAAGGAGAATGACATGACAAGAGAAGTGACCGCATAAGAAGACTACACAGAACGGTGGATGAGAAGAGGCAATGGGCGTTGAACATAGATGTAAGAGAGACCCCACCCCCAACAAGCATCCTGAATATGACACTAAATAATCTGATGGTGCAGTTCCAGTGATGCTGGAGCTTTGGGAAATGCTGAGCACCCCTTCATTGTCATTGCTCCCAGGTCCACTCTGGCTTGAAGTGGTAGCACCTGATAGGGCCTTATCTATGTGTCAAGTAGAGCTAAACTGTGTACTTATGCTAAACTGAATTACTTGAAATAGAACTGTGTTATATATAAAATATATTTAAATTGCATACTCACGCTAAACAGAATTGCTTGAAACAGAACTGTTTTTGACATTGGAACTGTACTTAAGTTAAACTTAATTGTTTGAAATAGAAGCGTTTTGACATTTAACGGTGTGCGGACTAAAACTATACTTATCCTTAAGTGAATTGTTTGAATTAGAAGTTTGACTAAACTGAATAACTTGAAATAGAAATGTTTTTGACAATGAAACTGTGTACTCATTCTAAACTGAATTGTTTGAAATAGAACTGAATATTTGTATAAAAATGGATTTGGCAGTAAATAACCTGTAGAGGTTGATATGCTATAAAAGCCAAACAAACAATCGACCGACTATGGTAGACGGCTTGGGTAAATACATTTATACAAACAGGTGACTCTTCAGTTTTCCCACCCAAGCTAAAAAAATGATAAATGCACCTCAGACATGTTCAATGGATCATGTATATCTCAATACTAACCTGATGCTGGGTTATTTTTTAAGCAGAAGAAAGGGAAGAATTCTAATTAGCATTTTATAGATATCTCTATTATATCTAGAATTTGTATGACGGAAAATATTGTTTAGCCCAAATGCAGACCCACAAAATTATCATTTAGTTGTAAATTGGTCTGGAAATTGCATAATTTTTAAGTGTGTTGATCTAATAAATATCTCCCTGTAATATGCCATTTTGTTGGTATACAAATATGAGAATCTTCTAAGTAGTAGTGGTAGTAATAGTACTAATAATAATATAGATTGTGTTCATTTCCCCAACTCCTGTGCCACTGACAGGATGGGGCACTTGGTCAATTTTTAAGCAGAGTAAAGCTGGTTTTCCAAGTTTTACCCATGTCAGTACAACTGTATGGTTGCACCACTTGGACTTTAACAAAGCACTTGCAGAGAAAGCTAGATGGAAACTATAAAAGGATGCTGTGTGCTGTTTCAAACAAATCCTGGAAGCAGAACCCTACAAAAAAGCAGCTGTATGGACACTTGTCTCCCACCTGACAAACCATCCAAGTAAGACAAGCAAAGTCTTGCTGGGCACTACTGGGGAATTAAGGATGAACTCATAATTCATGAGTGACGTTCTTCTCTGGACTCCAACACATGGACACACCAGCGTTGGCTAACCAGCAAAAACTCACATTCATCAGCTCTTTGCAGATGTTGGATGACTGATTGGGACATACGGTGAGAGAGAGTCTAGGGAATCCATACTGTTGTCATGCCTGGATAATGATGATGAATACTGGTTTGAATTTAAAGATTTATTTCTCCTAGACTGGTTATCTAAGCAAGGCTAAAGAGCCCAATCTGTGACATTGTTTTTTCACCCTCCAAAAGTAAGGCTAATGCTACATAATATTTCAGTTGCGAGCACACTGAAAAAAAATCTCAATGGTACTATTTACCCAACCCCTCCGCTCGGGCAGGATATGACACAAGGTCAATTTTTAAGCGGAGTTTAACAGGTTTGAATTCAGAGTTTTCCTTCTTCTAGACTAGTTGCCTAACCAAGGCTGAAGAACCTAGTCTGTCCTACTATTTACCCATAGCTGGAGGGAGAATAATTGGATTCATAACTTTCCCAAGGGTATTAGTACTATGTGAAATGCAATCAGTCTTGTCCAGGATTTGAACTCGAAAAAATCTCAATGGTATATTGTTTTAACTATTTAGTTTTTTTTCTTTTTTTTGAATACACCTTGTAGATAGAAACATAAAAAAGCTTCTTTTTGTTTTGTGTGTCTAGATATCTAAACTGGCAATATTCCCTTACCTTAATTGCTTTTTAAGGGGCATCTTAACTGTCAGCTCATTATCAACATCTCTTTATTTCAGATATTTCCTCATTCATTTGCTACTTTTTTTATATTTTTCTAAAACACTCAACTTTAACCAAGTATGATGTATGGCTCTGTGTTGCAGTCAGTTCATATTTTTGCATTTTCTGTATATTCTTCATCATTTGGATATGTGACTGACTTAAGTTTATGTGAAATGGGTGTGGCTGGCAATATCTTATTGCCAGGTATGCATGTATGGTATGAGGGTGGGAATTATAGAGAGGGGTATGTATGTATGTAAAGACATTTCAAATATATGTTTTAGCCATGTTCTTTGATCTTCAGCTGTTTTTATATATCACCTTTATTCTCAAGAATAGGTTGAAATAAAAAGAGTTAAAAGGTAGACAAAAAAGAGCAGTAATTTAGTAAGCGTTTTACTTAGATGTGGCAAAAGGCTGTATGAATGGGGCACACAATGAGACTCAAACTCACTCATGAAGGATTGCTAGTCTAGCTTGCTAAACATTACCCTACTTTCCAACCCCTCCGCTCGGGCAGGATATGACACAAAGTCCATTTTTTTAAACGGACTTTAACAGGTTTGAATTCAGAGTTTTCCTTCTCCTAGACTAGTTGCCTAACCAAGGCTGAAGAACCCAGTCTGCCTTACTATTTACCCATAGCTGGAGGGAGAATAATTGGATTCATATCTTTCCCAAGGGTATTAGTGCTATGTGAAATGCAATCAGTCTCATCCAGGATTTGAACTCGAGTCGCCGTGTCCATTTCCTACGACGATAACCATTACATCACAGACATCTCCTTGCTAAACATGACACCATCCAAGGTGCCCTAGATGAAGAAGAGTCGACTGATAGATAAGAACAGACTGAGACAAATAGATATGAACAGACAGATAGTATTACCCATAGATAAATAAGTAAAAGTCAACGACCTTAGTCGAGGGTGTCCAGAAGGCTCCCTTTTCAATAACTACTACGAGGTGTAGGAGAGGGTGCTACTTCATTCCTAGCATTGCACCACTTTACCCTTGACCCTCACCTTATAATGCTGAGTGTTAAGCAAGGTGACATCGAGTACCATTTTTTGAGTCTTTGGTATGACTCGACCTGAGATGGAACTCCGGTCTCCTGGAGCATTGGCAAACACTCTACTCAAATGCCAATTCATTTCTAACCAAAAGAATAATAGGATTTTATTATGTCTAGTAGAACATCATACATTCAGAATGGAGATTATTGTGTATTATTTACTACCTCCCTCTATTGTATTGAAGCTATGAAACCAAAAATAAATGTTTACATAAATATACTGGTATTTAATTATATGTTTACATTTCTATGGAAGTTCCTTTATGATATTATGATTTTAAAGTCTCCACCTATTTACCATCTCAGTCAACACATTATTGGAATCTTTCCCAGGGGTTCTCTGTAATATCAGTTCTGCTTTTCTAATAAAGATACTCCCATAAAAATAGTCACATTTTTTTTTTAATCACCTGTGGGAAATTCCATGAATTGTAGACAGGGATAGTGAACATGGGGAGACTGTTTAAAATGATATCATAAAGGTGCTTCCATAAGAGTTTTACCATTTCTTTTTAATCCTTTGTGCTCCCATAAGATTGTTAATACTTTTTTTAAATCACCCGTTACATCAGTAGGGGACATTTTTTTCCTTATTTGGAATGTTATGCCTTCATATTTTTAGTTAGTGTTTTCATGCTGTAGATTTTGGCAATAAATAACACATAATGATATCGATTTTGATTATATCATATTCTACTAGAAATGATAAAATCCTGGATTAGAAGACAATTAGATTTTATAAAAAAAAGTGGCTGTATTTCTTTATGGGCAATTCTCTTTCTCAATCTACAGCCCAGTTAGCTGGGGCGGTAGAATACACCAAATGCATCTCTGCAGAGGAGTAAACTCCACCCCCAACGAGTGTACTGAATATGACATAAGGCCATCTGATGGCAAGGCTCCAACCTTGGATATTTGGAGAAGGTGGAGTACTCTTTCATTGGCTTTGGTCCCAGTTTCACTCTGACCTGTAGTGGTAGCACCTGATAGGGTCCTATTTATGGGTCAGGTAGAACAAACTATGTGTGCAAACAAATGACTGATGTTAAATTGTGACTTTTATTTAGCAATACTTGAAACCATTTAACTGTGTGCAAAAAAGAGCTAAGGCTCATTTAAGAATCTTATCAACAAAATGTGTTTACAAATCATACATATATATATATATCTAATATATATTTATAAACAGGACTAACATTTGATAGACTACAATGGTTGATATGACATAAAAGCCAATCAAAGCAAATCATATATATTTAGTATATATGTATTAAGAGGATTTGGTATTAAATAACCTACAATAGTTGATATGCCATAAAACAAAACCTAATCTTATATATTTAATATATATGTATAAAGAGGATTTGACATTGAATAACCTACAATGATTGATATGCCATAAAACCAAAACAAACCAAATCAAATCCTATATATTTAATATGTATGTATAAAGAGGATTTGGCATTAACTAACCTACAATGGTTGATATGCCATAAAACCAAACCAAATCAAATCCTATATATTTGATGTATATGTATAAAGAGGATTTGGCATTAACTAACCTACAGTGGTTGATATGCCATAAAACCAAACCAAACCTCTCTCAATCTAAAGTTTTAACTCATCATCATCATCATATCATGCTGGCAGCATGGACATCCCTGACCCTCTCTCGCCACTCCTCCCTATCGTTCATCGCCCTAGGTAGGTCTTCAGGACAACAACCTGTATCCTCACATAGCTGCTGAATGTACGTTCGAGCTGGTCGTCCTGCTTTTGCGCGGCCATGTGTGGGGATACATAAGAGTACATCTCTTATGAGTTCATCTCTGCTTCTCCAGCAGTGTCCTGCATGTCTGGTTCGTCTAACTTGAATAGTTTTCGTGATAGGGGGCAGGTGGCCGTACAGTTGGTGTCTTGTGGGGTGTTGCTGCCAGGACTTGTTCAGGATTGCACGCAGCATTCTTGTGTAATTACCATCTAGTTTCTTCTCCAGCCGTTTTGTTAGCGTCCAAACAACTATATTTAATGTTTATTTCTTTTCAAGTATAAAAATGCCATTCACTTGACAAGAAAACTTGTTTTAAACATTTAACATAGAATTTTGATTGGTTTCTTCATCTGTTGTAACACTTTAAGATCATTTAATGAGAATTAGTAAAGTTATGAAATGATATCAACTTTTCTGAAATACTCTCTACAGCTTAAGTGACATGAAATTTTTTTAAATACACTCTGCATATATATATATATATATATATATATATATATATATATAGCTATGAGGGTGGGCTGAAAAAATTGTACGAGGACATCATATCCATGGTTGATGACATTTTTTTTACCAATAGGATGCAAGCACTGTAATACCAATGGAAGAATTGTGCATGGACTGCAAGGCAAACTATGAATTTTTTTTACACTGGTGTGCAAGCACTACAACACAAAGGGAAGAAGTGTGTAGACCACAGCAGTTGGTTGGCTGGCTGGCTGTGTTGAAAAATATACTTCATTTCGTCACATTCCATGAGAGTATCTTAGTCAGCCTCTGAACTTTTCAGCTAACTCTCATATTTTCAAAAATATTTACATCAGAATATAAGGAATTTTGAATTTCTCCATTAATCCCAACCCACATAGGATTTATTCTAAATCCATTGTTAGAAGATTATTGTTGTTTCAATTTCTTTTTGTATATTTTATCATATACTTTCATTTCTGCTTCATATTTGTGGTGACTTGGAAGATGAGACTGTTCAAATTTCCAGTTCACTAATCACCAATTATTAGGGATGTACTTATTTATAGGAAATGTTGTCAATAGAAACAGATTCAGATAGCAAGTTCAATGGTAAGATATTAAGATAGAGAGATGAATAGACATAAACAGGTTGTGATAGACTGAACTTTGTTCTGGAGTTACCTTTTTTATGTTTTTGAAGAGAAATGTTGTATAGCCATGACCATGAATAACTATACAAACACCTAATACATATATATGCTGAATACATACTGATACAATGAATAAAGACGAGCGAAGACTTCTTTAAAAAAATATACCTCTCACTTTATTGCATGTGAGAGGGAGTTAGTTGGAGACTGAACAAAGACTGCAATATATTGACCCCCACTCTTATGGCCATTAGCGTTGTGTCTTCCTCATTCTCCTGATGCTCAACCGAAGGTCCGGGGCTCAGCTTTCTGCTGAGTGCTGGCTTTCTCTACAACATCTTGTCACCAACGGGTCTCCAAAACTACTGGGGGCCCCGAGGGCCCCTTCTGCTGGGTGGTGGCTTTCCCTACCACATCTTAGCTCCAACTTCTCTGGTCCCAATTCTCTGACTACCTGTCTTCACCGAGTTATATAATAGTTCAATCGCCCACTCAATCTTTGGAATGGCATGTTTGATCGTCATCAAGCGGAAATAACTGTCATGCAGTTCAGAGTTCACTCTCTTCCGGTGCATCAGTCTATGAGTGTATCATGGGCTTTTACCTTGTCCCATTTTGTCAGTCAGATCTGCCTACGCAATTTCTTTCAATTACAGGCCATTGGAGTGTGTCACTTCCTTCCGGTGCTTCACTTTGGAACGGCATGTTTGGCCGGGTTGAAGGTCAATATACAACAGAAACATAGATTAAGCAAAATATTGTCTGCTTCTTATATACTTTATGCTGTAATTATATTTTATGATAATTTTTATGAACACTAAATATATATAATCTGGATTACACCAGATATTTCTGCTCTTCCTAAACATAGATTAAGCAAAATATTGTCTGCTTCTTATATACTTTATCCTGTAATTATATTTTATGATAATTTTTATGAACACTAAATATATATAATCTGGATTACACCAGATATTTCTGCTCTTCCTAAACATAGATTAAGCAAAATATTGTCTGCTTCTTATATACTTTAGGCTGTAATTATATTTTATGATAATTTTTATGAACACTAAATATATATAATCTGGATTACACCAGATATTTCTGCTCTTCCTAAATTTTTGCCACTAGAGACAAACAACTCTTGTCTATATCTACCTCTCAATCTACACACACACAAACACACACACACACATTAGTAGTAATAAAATATAGATGTTTTGATAATGTTTTTACTACTCAATTTTTTTTAAGTGATTAATGCCATTGTGAGTATAATTTATTTAAAATCTAAAAGATGATTAACAAGTTTATCCACTTCCCATGACTTCAAGTTTCATGTGTGTTGTGACACACACACACACACGCACACACACATATATATATATATATATATATATATATATATATATATATATATATATTGTAACAGTGTTAGTTGTCATTAATTCACTTTGTGGGTTTGTGGTGAAACAAGTGTGATATATAAGCAGACAAACTTCCATGGCATTAAATATATAAATCTAATATATCGTTATTCATTATTTTATATATATATATATATATATATATATATATATATATATATATATATAACTGATGAGAAATCAAAGTAATAAATGTTTGGTTATTTTATTGTTTTATAAAAAGTAGAAAAAAAAGTACTTTCCTTCTCGGTGAAGACCAAAACTTTCAGCTCCCTGTATATTGTAAATCAATACTGTCTCTAAAGATTTAGAATGCATTAGAATTTTCCAAAACTAATATACTATAAACATACCCAAGGTGTCCATTTGTAATTATAAAAAAATTGGTGGCCATAATTATAGGCTTCCTTCAATAATCCAGTGGGAGACAGAGAAATAGACAGAAAAAACATCTGGGGAAGATTAGCTGCCCCCCCCACACTATGATATTTATTTATTTATTTATTTATTTATCTATTTATTCATTTTTCAGTGTATAATGGTTGTGTAGTAACACAACCAATTACCTCCCCTGTCATCCTTTTCTGTATCAATACTGTACATTGTTTTACTTCTGTAGTTTTAACCATTTATTATGTTCAGTAAAAGCTCAAGATAACTAAACTAGTCTGTGAGTTCTTATTACAGATTGTTTTTTGTTTCATGAAGTTCCAATTTTCCTTTTTATCCCAGATTGTCAATTTAAGGACTTGTCGTACATCAGCATTTAAATCAATTGGTGAACTCAAAGAAACTGTGCAACAATTACAAGCTGATCTAACCCTGGCCAATCAAAAACTGAAGTCTGTCAGACAACATTCACAGGTAAAAATAAACAAAAACTCTTATGTGTTTGTTAAAATGTAATGAATACAAGCTTCGTTTATATGTGTATATTAGGGACGTATTTATTTTTGGACTTTTTTATATTCATATTTTTGGTTACAGAGTTTCAATGCTGTTGAATTTAGTAATGTATAATACCAAATAATGTCCGTTTTGATTTCACTAGAAATTATAAGATACAGGATTAAAAGAAAATCAAGTTCAGAAATTGTTAAAAGTGTTCATATTTATGGGTAATACTATAAATAAGTATCATATATATATATATATATATATATCATCATCATCATTATCATCATCATATCGTGCTGGTAGCACGGATATCCCTGACCCTCTCGCGCCACTTTTCCCTATCGTTCATCGCCTCAGGCAGGTCTTCTGAACAACATCCCGTATCCTCACAGAGTTGCTGAATGTATGTTCGTGCTGGTCGTCCTGCTTTTACATGGCCATGTGTGGGGGTCCATAAGAGTACATCACTTATGAGTTCATCCCTGCTTCTCCAGCAGTGTCCTGCATGTCTGGTTCGTCTAACTTGAATAGTTTTTGTGATAGGAGGCAGGTGGCCGTACAGTTGGTGTCTTGTCGGGTGTTGCCACCAGGTCTTGTTCAAGATTGCTCGCAGCATTCTTGTGTAATTGCCGTCTAGCTAGACGGAACCCCTCTTAAACTAGTAGACAAATTCACTTACCTAGGAAGCAGCGTCGCATCAACCGAAAAGGACATCGACACAAGGTTAACGAAAGCATGGACAGCTGTCAATAGGCTATCGATTATATGGAAATCAGACCTAACCGATAAAATGAAACACAGTTTCTTCCAGGCAGCGGTCGCATCGATACTGCTATGTGGATGCACTACGTGGACTCTAACAAAACGGCTGGAGAAGAAGCTAGACGGCAATATATATATATATATATATATGTATATATTTATATAACTTTATAAGAATTTAGTGTTAAGTGTGTATACAGGCGTTATGTTGTAGGATTTGTTTTTAAATTTGGTTCTATTAATAGCAATAGTAGCTAAAGATATTTGAATACATTAGTATTAAATTCAAAATTTTATTTAGGTTAGGATTTTTATTTCTCATGTGTAGGGCTTCAAGAATCTGTAATTTTTGTTTGCCATTTTGTTGCACTTGACACTTAATTCTTACAAAGTTGTAATGTACTTCCAAAGGTTGTATCACTTTTGCACTATACACTCCTCCCCCTAAAGAGGTCTGAAAGTATTTGGGAACCAATTAATCACAGAAAGTTTATTAGATAATCCTGGCTGGATATTATAACATCCATATGGCCACCTGAAAGGATCAAAACTAAATATGTAGGCAAAAGATGTCTGTTGTTTAATCAAATGTCTCAACAAAGAATTTCTGCCCAAACACACATACACACACACACACAAACACACACATATATATATATATATATATATATCAGTGGCGACTCTAGCCTATTTTTGCTACTCGTGCCCCCCACTGCCCTCTGTCAACTTCAGTTCCCAACCCGTGGTCCGTGGACCCAAAGTAAGTCATCATAGTTGCTATTGCGTGATTCTCCATTGTATAGCACAGATTGACTAACGTACCTTGCATGGTGTTTTTTTTGTAAACAATCAAGATACTATATAATTTGTAGTCTTGTTAATCCCTCTTCCTAAGACAGGCGTCAGCAGACACATTGTGCTAATTTTTTTGAGCACAGTATTTTGACTTGCTTTTGCCATTGGCTACAGCCAAAAGCGAGATTTCTCTAACATTACTGTTATTATAAGGGTCTTGTGCTTGGCACGGATTACGCGTTCAACATTATAGCCAATTTTATGGGATGTTCAATGGATCTGGCAGTGACCGGACAAAGACCATCCATTCAAAACAGCATCGTTATATTATTCCCAGATATATTTATGAACTTTTGGCTACTTAGTTATCGAAACTTGAATAGATACGGAATTTAATTGAGATCAGACTAAGTATGTTTGCTTGAAATTAATGGATGATTTTTAATCCATTTTGAATGACATTGACCGAGTTATTGGTCGTGCCGGGCATGAGTAGCACTAGTCCCATCTCCGCCCCTGATATATATATATAGGGGTGTACTTGTTTTTGGACTGTTTTATATTCAAATTTTTTACTACAAAGTTTCAGTGTTACAAAATTTGATAATAAGTAATATGTAATAATGTTCATTTTTGATTGTATCATGTTACAATAGAAATAATAAAATCCTGGAATTTTGGGCTTGGAAGAAAATAAAATTTTTATTTGAAAAATTGTTAGGTGTGTACTTATTTATGGTTAATAATATAGTTTTTGAATAAATAATTTTTTTCTTAGTTAAATTCCCTAAATGCTTGAGTAGCACATTGTATGTCTGGGGATATATATATATATATATATATATATATATATGTGAAGAAAAGTGATAAGAAAAATAAGAATATTTCTTTTGTGTTATTTTATTTTTTGATTGTTCCCAACTAGTTTTGATCTTAGGTCATCATCAGGAAGAAAGTTTTTGTGAAGACATTTTTTTAGACAGTTAATGTGTTATAAGTGAAGTGATAATAAAAATCTGGCACTCAAACATGTTTGTATGTGCATTTGGATATGTTCATATGTAAACGTACAGTTTTATACCTATGTCCACTCATAATGACTGTATGTATGTGTGTGTGTGTATGCAATTTTCCCTGATTTCATTGATTAACCATATTGTTTTTCATAATTTATTCAACTTGTCCTCAAAATTACAATTTAGCAGAGACTTATTTTTATTCTTGTACTGAAATTGAAGTAAGAAATGGTTTGTTTTTTTTTATCTGTTTTGTTTCAAATTTTTTAGAAGCTTCAGGAGCGTTTTGATAAACAGCAAGAAGAAAAATCAACATTGTCTGAGAATGAGAAAAAAGAAAGTCTCAAGTTAGAGGAAAAAAACAAGATGTCAGAATTGCAGAAACAGATTTCTGAGTTACAACAGAACAAGAAAGATTTGGAGACTCGATTAAAGGTATGTGAAATCCTGAAAAAAGAAGAAGTGATTAATATCGGCTCATTATTTCTTCTGAATTTTAATTTGCTTTGCAAATCTATACTTAATTTTTTGTCCAATCAAAAATCATTTGATCATATCTCCTAAATCCAAATTTCAGTCAAATCTTTCTATCTTAAATTAACTTTGGATTTTTACTTTGCAAGTCAGTGTTTGATTTTTCATCCAATCAAAATTGTTTGATTATATTTCATCCAATCAAAAATTGTTTGTTATATTTCCCAAAGTCAAATTCTAATCAGTTACTCCTGTCTTAAATTGATTTCAGATTTTTACTTTGCAAATCTATATTTGAAATTTTTTGTCCAATCAAAGACCATTTTATCATTCAGTTCTTTATTTATGATTCTTAATTAAAAACGCTTAATTATTCAAATTATCAATCAATAATCTGTCTCTTTAACCAATAATTACACATTCTATCTCTTCTAAATTGCAAATAGCTCAACCCCACATTGAATTTATTTAGTGACTACATAAACTTTTTTAGGTTTCTTATTGGGAATAATATAAACATATATGCCCCTGAAGTAGTTTTGTTATTTTCTTTATTGATTATGTTCCTTATTGTTTTAGATGTGCTTGGAATCACTTGGCTGCTTGATTTTAAAAGCAGAAGCAGAACATTCACAAATCTAATATGAAAGGGACTATTTTCAAGTCTAACCTGAAGGAAAATATTTAAAAGTCCAACTCAAAGTCTAACTTGAATTAGAATATTTGCAAGTTAAACTCAAAAGAAAAATATTTCTTACTCTTATACAATTTCTGAAACTGCACTAGACTCCAAGGATGTATGTTTTGTAGTAATTTCTGCTGCTATGCATTTACTATAAATTAATTTTGAAGCAAATAAGGTGAGTGGCAGGGAGAAGACATCATCATAGTTTTAAATTGGTCACTTTCACTGGCTCATTGAAGCCTACATTTTGAAAAGTTTTGGTTTTTCATTGGTGGCACAGCACTTTCAGTACATTACTAAACAGTTCTAAGTTTAAAACTTACTAACATAGATTTAATATCTCTTCTTTAGCTTGGTACCAGTGGGGTTGGAATTTACTTAGCATTTCTGCTTAGAGGTGGCACAAGGCCATATGGATGGGGCACCTAATGAGACTGGTACCAATGTGGTTATGTGCTAAGACAAATGAATTTCAAAAGTTCATCTTTTGCTGCAATCATTTTTCCCTATTAATAAACAAAATAACGAGTCTGGAAAATAATGTATATAAAAGAATAAAAATTAGTATATTTTTTTCTCATTTATTCTCGTTAACTATTTGAAAAATTTACCAGTTTTTTTCTTTATTTTAAAATGTTTTTTCAATCTATTTTTTTTTTATTTTTTTTATTGAAGGCCTCATCAAATGAAGTGAGCAGACAAGTAACTGCAAACAAATCTCTTCGAACAGATAATGACAATTTAATGGCTCAGGTTAAAACCCTAACAAGCAGGTAAATATCTAGATTTTATATCTAGTAGATTGTTCATATGTTGATGATTGCTTGACTCAAAGGAACTTATGTAAACATGATGTTTTATAACTTAATGAATAATACTTGACTCAAAATACCTAAAATAATCTTTTATACTAATACTTGACCCAAGCAGTCTGAATTAATATCTTAAGATGGATGGAATTTGATTCTGATCACTATATCTTTATAGGAATCTAAGATGCTTTAACATTTGTACCAGTTTTTGATGGATTTGTTCTAAGCACTTATATTCATGTGTAGGGTGCCAATGAATATTAGTCTCCTTTGGATTTGGTCATCATGTGTGAATCTAAAAATACAAACCAGGCTTTTTTGTCCCTATGCTGCTTTGAAAGAAGTAGACATGTATTTTTATCCGTGTTTGTTGAACAGAACAGAGACTTTGTCTCTAATCCTGGCAATCGACAGTTTGCACATTTCATATTTGAGCATTCTTGTAATACTTCTTCTGTGTATGTCCTATATGTGTATATTAGCTTAGCTTAGCTTTACTTCTGTCTATTCAGTGATAGTGTATCAATGGATATACTTATGCTAATATTGAATTTTGGTGAGTAGGGATGTGACTAAATAGCCTCTCTAGCACCAATCCAATACATTTATCTCTGTGGGTTGATAATTTTTTGTCTGAACTTATGAAATTAGGAGTTATCCAACCAAGATGTGTAACTTGATGAAGTTAGCAACTGATCCAGACATTGTTGTCAGGCTTGATATTGGTTATTTTCAAACAAATCTACGAGTACTTTTTATGGTTGAAACATCTGATGCCCTTGGCTATCAAGCAACTTCCTTATTCTGACAGATTGATTCCAAGACCACTGTCATTAGGAATAAACCCCATGGGGTTGAATAGCTGTTTTAAAGAATTTTTCTTGATATTCTTTAGGGCAATGAATTTTCAACTTTGGGGGCTGAGATTATGAATTGGCAATGACTTTTCTCCCTGTCTCTTTCTTAAAAATTGTTCTAACGTTGTGATAAAGTTATAAAAATAGTTATGTAAACAAAGAAAGTTAAAAAAAACTTTGTCTTTTAAAACATTGTAATCGACATGCACTAAAATATTATTTATATACATGATTCTGGAAATTTCATTCATATTTTCCTCATATGAAATAAACATATTTATCTCACTCTCTTAATAAATATGAACAGAGTGAGATAAATTGATGGGAACAGACTGTAATAGATTGATAGATGTGTTTAGACTAAGATAGATAGGAACAGACTGTAATAGATTGATAGATGTGTTTAGACTAAGATAGATAGGAACAGACTGTAATAGATTGATAGATGTGTTTAGACTAAGATAGGAACAGACTGTAATTGATAGTTTGTGAAAATTTGCAAAACATGATTTTTTTTTGTTTCGTCCAAATCTATTCTTTTGTGTTTTCATGCTAAATTGGGAAGATATACTTTGGAAATTTCTCTAATTTTACTTATTTTGAGTTTTGTGCCTTTCATTTAGATGTTGATAATGTGATAAAATGAATCTTTAACTTTTAAAGATGTAAAGTACAACTGAGTAACTTATAAAATAAATGATATTGTCTAGACAATTAATGTCAACACTTGCTTTCAGGCCGGCCAGCTGCTATTCAGATGGGGAAATGTCTTTGAACACTTCGTCTCAGGGATCCGTCTCCTCTGCCTTTATCTGCTTTGCAGGGTTGACTTGATTGCTCAGCATCTGAGATGCCCCATTCGGGGAATGCCAACAAAGCCAAATATTTTTTGGATCAGCTGCTCATGAGTCTCAATTCGTGCATCATCCCCAGCATAAAGTGGCCTTGTGCCACATTCTGCCTTGATGGAAAGTCAGATACATACCGACAGTCAGTGACAATTTTCAAAAGAATAATGAAACGAGTTTAGATACTTTTTGAATAGCTTTTTTTTTGGTGAAACACAGGTTTGTGCAAGTACAGCATCTTCTCTGTCCCCCCACATCTAGCTCATTTTCAACCTTTTTTCTTTTCTAAACTGATAATTCATTTCAAGAGTAAGATTTGAGCATATGTACTTTAGTTACGTACCATATCCATATTTACCAACCCCTCCACTCGGGCAGCATATGACACAAGGTCCATTTTGAAGTGGAGTTTAACAGGTTTGAATTCAGAGTTTTCCCTCTCCTAGACTAGTTGTCTCATTAAGGCTGAAGAAATTAGTCTGCCCTACTATTTAGCCATAGCTGGAGGGAGAATAATTGCATTCATACCTTTCCCAAGGGTATTGGTGCTATGTGAAATGCAATCAGTCTTGTCCAGGATTTGAACTCGTGTTGCCGTGTCCATTTCCTATGATGCTAACCATTGCACCATGGGCACCTCCTTAATTTCATACCATACCAAAAAAGTATTTACAGAGGTATTTTGACTTATGTAAAACTTACAGAAATATGTGTGTTGAATACTTAGGGTACATCTGATATCTGTGTTTATATATATATATATATATATATATATATATATATATATATATATACTCAAATATGTGTGTGTGTGTGTAAATGCATGTTTCTGTCCTTGTATATATATATATATATATATATATATATATATATATATATATGTGTGTGTTTGTGTGTGAGTACCTTGTTCATAAAACAATATGCCACATGCCCCCACCTGTGTGTTTAATCTTGAGTAAATTGAAACATATTTTCAGATTAATGAGATTTTCTATCCTTTTATTTATATATATATATATATATATACACGTATATATAAGAATCATTCAAAAGGTTCTACACAAAGATTTTACATTCATTACACACTTCTCATCTTTGTAAGGTTCCCACTTGTAAAGAAATGAGAATAGAAATCTGAATTAGATTTTCTATTTTAATAAGAAGTGGTTGTGTGTTACAACAAAAATATTCAGCTACAGCTCTTCTTTCTGGATGAAGCTTAAGACTTTTTCAATAACCCTCACTCACAAACACATGCACACACACACACACATATATATATATATATATATCATCATATTTACCAACTCCTCTGCTCGGGCAGGATATGACATAAGGTCAATTTTTTAAGCGGAGTTTAACAGGTTTGAATTCAGAGTTTTCCTTCTCCTAGACTAGTTGCCTCACTAAGGCAGAACAACCTAGTCTGCCCTACTATTTAGCCATAGCTGGAGGGAGAATAATTGGATTCATACCTTTCCCAAGGTTATTAGTGCTATGTGAAATGCAATCAGTCTCGTCCAGAGTTTGAACTCATGTTGCCGTGTCCATTTCCTACGACATAACCATTACACCACGTGCACCTCCACACACATATATATATAAATGTTAAATTTCTCATGTCTTCATGAAAAGTTATTTGAATCTGATTTCAAAATGAAACTTTCTATGAGTTTACAATATCTTTTCAATCAATTAGCTAGTCTCATTTTTTCAATGCATAAACGTCTTTATTTTAATGTGGATATGTGTGTATACACTCAGACATACAAACATATGTAATATATATATATATATGACTCATAATCATACTTGCATACTCCTGGTTTTATATATATATATATATATATATATATATATATATATATATATGGTGATAGCTTCTCTTCCCTTGGATGAATTCTTCAGATGATGTCGCCATTCTTTGAGATTGCTTGGCATCAAACCAATACAGTAACCTTTGAACAATGAGTTCCACTGTGTGCAAAAAGCAGGAAACTAGAGTTGACGCTGGTGGAATTCTTCAGTTGTTCACAGTAGGTTCCTCAATGGGTCGTTCACTCTTGCTGATTTGCAGTTGGTGACTGGGTAACCAATCAGTTTGGATGGGGTGGGGCTACTCTCTTGACATTAGTGAAAATGAGAATTTAAATAAGCTTTCCTACTGAGATGTCGACTGAAGGTTAAGAAGAAAGAATAGAAAAGTTTAGAAATATTTTTGGCAGTTTCCCTGTGTTTATGTATGTAGGGGGTGTACCTATGTTTATCTTGAGGTCTGTTTTTTATTTATTTATCTATATAGCCTGTGTTTAATTATTAGTAGACTTAGATATGTGTCTTAAAAATTATCCATTTCCCATAATGGTTAGAGTGTTTGCCAGTGGTTCTATCCCAGGTCAAGTTATACCAAAGACTAAAAAAAATGGTACTTGATGCCTCCTTGCTTAACACTCAACGTTATAATGTACGGATAAGTGGAACAATACAAGTAAAGGAGTAGTGCCTTCCTCTACACCTCAGTGTAAAAAAGGTATTGAAAAGGGAGCTTTTGGGTTGCCCTCGATTATAGTCAGCCAACTTAAAACTTAATTTGGCATAAGGTATAGAAAAGAGGTGAGTGTATGAGGATTGTGTTGCATCAATTTGCCAAGTTGGGAGGCCTATTTATATTTAAGCAGCAGATGTTTGAGAGTCCGGAATATGTCTCTTGCAAGTTTAAGTGTAGGGTGAATGTTCGAATCAAGGTAGGATTCACTTGTTAATTTTATCTGGGATATAAAGGGTTATTAAAAGTATGTATTTACCAACCTTTCCACTAGAAGCATGATGTGAGACAACGAGCATTTTTAAGTGGAGTATAGCTGGTCTGAATTCAGAGGTTTTCTTCTCCTTGACCAGTTGCTATACCAAGGCAAAAGAGAACAGTCTGCCCTACTACTTTACCCATAGTTGGGGAGAGAAGAGATGGATTCATACCTTTTCCAAGGGCTTTAACATATAATGAAATGCAAGTACCTTGTTTATAAAACAGTATGCCACATGCCTCTACCTGTATGTTTAATCTTGAGTAAATTGAAACCTATATTCAGATTAATGAGATTTTTATTTTCTATCCTTTTATATATATATATATATATATATATATATATATATATATATATTCAACCATTCTGCTTTGAGCAGGATATGACATAAGGTCAATTTTTTAAACTGTAGTACAGCTGCTTTGAATATAGTTTTCCTTCTAGTAGACTGATTAACATACCAAATCTAAAGAACCCTATCAAGCTATTTGGGAAGGGAAGAGTTGGGATCATGCCTTTTCCAAAGGCATTAGTACAATAGTGATCAAAACTAACAAGACTGAAGCTTTAAATTATTTAAATATACAATTTAAATGAAGATGTGTACACAACGGAAATATTATGAAATGGACTCAGAAATCTTCAAAACATTATCAAGATTAATTTCCTTTATCTTGACAAGTTCTTGTAAGAATTAAAAACCATATTTGGTTTTTGATGGCCATTTTTGGATGAAAGAAGGATCAGTGACAAGCATAGCACTAGACCTTTGGGTCTAGTGAAGCTATGACCAGCTAAGTTATGTGGCATATGTGCTGGAAGCCTTAGCACAGGTTAGTATAATTCACATTGCACCTAACAGTCCTATGACCAGCATTGATGAGTTTTGGCTTGTGCGTGAGCAACCCCCTCTTCTAAATTCCCACTATAAAAAAGACCTTGTGTCAAATGATGCCTGGTAGGAGGCACAGATAAATATCATCCACTTTGCTTAATGTATGTGTCTGTTTATTATCTGATAAAATCATCAAGTATGACCTCATCAGTAAATTCTTATTCACTATCTGAAGATCATTCTAAATTTGACCATTTTTGCAATAATATTTGAAAGGTTTTTCATCAATAATTACCTGTTTATTGAGAAAAAAAAATGAAGTTAATTTCACTGACCAAATTTGCTTTCAAGCTTTGATTGTTTGGGAAAAAAATACAAACTTCATGCTTTAACTTACAAATCAAACTGAGTTGTCTTTAGTCACAGTTAAAAAGAATAATCTTTTTTTTTATATATGGAATTATTGCTATTAATGTCATTAACAGTTTTTTTTATCATTAATTAACATTATTTTATTTTTAGTTAAAATCTAGATTATTTTAGTATTAATTAAAATCATTGTAATTACTGTGAGTAACTATGCATAACAAATGATACAGAGAGACTTATTTCTCATGACTTGTGACAAAGTCGGGCTTGAATCATTTTGTTTCTTTTACAACAAAGTCTGGTTCTTTTAATAACAATGTGCATTTTTTTTTTTCACTTTCTCTCACAAAGGTCCATTCTGTATGCTCCAATTAAATGTAATTCTCATTCTGGTTCTTTTCCAGCAGTCATTGACTGAAGACTGCCATTTGTCGCTTTCGAATCCTTATATACACACAACAACTTGTACATATTCGTAAATGATAGTAATATTTTGACACAAATCTGTGTATATGCACAATCTACATTACAAATAGTTGCTTTCACGAAAAACATTTGAAGTAATACATCATTTTTGATTCTGGTAACCAAACATCATTGATTGGAAAATTCTGTGATTTGGAGTTGAGACATGGAACTGTGATAACCAAAATTCTTATGATTTGCAGAGTTTATTTTATTCTTTTATACTTTGTTGGGGGGGGGGTCCCTGTGGTATTTTGAGTGGGAGTACTCATGGCATAGTGGCTAATGTGTTGGACTGCAACATCGTAGTAAGTGAGTTCAAACTCCAGTTGTGCTAATACATTCACTTTTGGACTAATGCCCTTTGGAAAAGTATGAACTCCTTTATAAGCTATCATTTAAATAGTACTATTAGTGTTCTGCTACAAGGATGGCTTTGACATTAAATAACCCAAGAAGGTTGATGTGCCATCAAAGAAAGAAACCAAATCAAACCTTTTTTTGCATTGTTTATTATTCAGTCTATCATCAGGTAAGTCTCAAAGATCAGAATATGAACACAAATTCAAAAAAAGACAAAAATAGTGTCAAAAATAAGTAATTTCAAAATATTGAGAGTTTTCTTATTTTCATTTATTTTAATTTTTTTTTTTTTGGGTAATTTTCATGTTATTTGATTAAAAGGGTGAACTGGCTGGAACGAGATATCAACCAGAAACGTCATTTGATTGAAGAACAAAAGACTAAGATAAAACACATGGAAGATAATGCCAGGTCCATTACTGACACAGTTGTAAGTTTCACTTGGTTTTTGACTTATTTTTAGACATATCATCAATCACAAGTTAATATCTAATTTATGCTGATTTCAATATCAAGTTAAGAATATATATATATATATATATTAATCAATAATGATAATTTTTATATATTCTGTTTATGTATTTATATATATATATATATATATATATATACTGTTTACTAAGCTAAATATTTTAAGCCACAAGGTAGTAGTTTTGCAATGCAAAAAGTTTATGCTTTGCATATTGTTCCATTTTTAACTACTAAATTTGTTTAAAAAAATCAACTATGATAAATACATAAACAATATATATATATATATATATATATATATATATATACAGTTTATTAAATGTTAAAAATGTACCAATATGCAAAGTATAAATTTTTTGCATTGCAAAACTATTACGTTGTTGCTTAAAATATTTAGCTTCGTCTGGCACATAAGTGATTATCAAACTTGTAATACAGTATTAACCTCTGATACAATGATATCAAGTATATTTGTTTTCATGCATTGGTGAAATATCTCTTGTTAACTAACTTGCTTAGCAATTGTGAAGCTAATTTGTATTGCAATTGTGATACTGAGTAATTTACATAGAAATTTGGTGCTGACTAATTTGTATTGCAATTGGGATACTGAGTAATTTACATATAAATTTTGTGCTGACTAATTTGTATAGCAATTGTGATGCTGAGTAATTTACATTGAAATTTGAAACTGACTAATTTGTATTACTGTTGTTGCACTGACTATTTTGCATAGTAATTGTAATGCTGACCATTTTTTCTTGCAATTGTGGAGCTGATTTGCATAGTGATTGTGGCATTGAGCCATTGACTAACCATGGCTGACCTGTGGTCAAAACTGTAGGTATTACAGCTTCACATTTTAAAGTGTAAAATCCATTAACCTGATTTTGCTGAAATTGTGAGGATGTGAAAGGATATCAGAATTCCAACAAATAAAATTAGAGGACTGGACATTTGAATATCTATGGCAAATAGATTTTCATGAAACTATCCTTGTATTATTCTGAATTTGAATTGGAATTTTATTTGACTCATAGCTAGTTTGAAAAAGAGATAAGTTTCTACCATTAAGTAAAGTAGACATAAACAGTCTTTGCTGTAATTTGAACTTGGATCACCTATTTCATTTTCTATACTGTTAACCCTTATGTCACCATGCACCTCCCTACATCATCATCATCCTCATGTCGTGCCATTAGCACCGATGTCCCTGACCCTCTCTCACCACTTCTACCTATTGTTCATCGCCTCTGGCAGGTCTTCAGGGCTACATCCCGTATCCTCACATAGCTGCTGAATGTCTGTTCGAGCTGGTCGTCCTGCTTTTGCCCAGCCATATGTGGGGGTCCATAGGAGTACATCACTTATGAGCTCATCCCTGCTTTTCCAGCAATGTCCTGCATGTCTGCTTTGTCTAACTTGAATAGTTTTTGTGATGGGAGGCAGGTGGCCGTATAGTTGGTGCCTTGTGGGGTGTTGCCACCAGGTCTTGTTCAATATTGCTCACAACATTCTTGTGTAATTGCCATCTAGCTTCTTCTCCAACTGTTTAGTTAGCATCCAAGTAGTGCATCCATACAGCAGTATCGATTACTCTCTTGTAGTTCTGAGTTTTATGATTTTACTCTGAAGAAATAGTCAGTGCAAAAGTAGCCACATTTTGACTCCGACTTTTGATGTGGTTACTTGCTACATCAGCCTGTGTGATGAGTGTAAAAAAATCTTGCATTTACGATAGAGTAGAGTGGGGCTCCAGTTATAATTAGGCTTTTCAACCAGCTCTGCTTTTATGGAATTGAAGCACTTTTTTCATTCTTTTAAAAAAAACTTGTTCTTCTTAACTTATTGTTTATCATCATTTTTGGTATTAGTGCATATATATATATATACCTACAAAGTGAGATAGTGACAACCAACACTGTTATAATATATATATATAATTTTTTTGTTGTAGGTCCAAAGAGAGAAAGAAATATTTTAAAATGAGTAGGTCCATGAAGAGATTTGTATTTATTTTAGGATTTATTTGTTCATTTTGTTCTTACATATGTGTATGTTTCCTGCTTGTTGTTTTCGTCAGAGAGTATATATTGTTTATGGGGTACTCAGTGAGACTTGAACTCACTTGTGTTTGCAGTTTGAATGGTTTTCAGTTGCTTATTGGTTTATGTGGACATTACTCCTCTCTTTTTCTTAAAGTGTGTTTACCTTAGCCTTCTTTATCCCTCATTGGTCTTTGATATTTGATGTGTGTATTTTTTTTTCATTGAGTGTGGAGTTGTTTCGGATTTCATTTACAGTTAATTTTTCTCTGTGTGTGGATGTGTGTCTTGAGATTTGTGTGTGTGTGTGTGTGTGTGTGTGTGTGTGTGTGTGTGTGGTAGTGTGGTTTGAAAATTGCTGGTAATTATTTTTTAATAATAATTTTTTTGTGTGAGTATATATATATATATATATATATATATATGTTTGTGTCCATTTGTATGTGTGTATGATTCATGTTTTATTCAACTTGGGTTTAATCTATCTATAATTTTTTTCCTTTATAACAAGGCCTTGTACTATATATGTTCTCTGATGAAAGTAACAAGCTGGAAACATACACATATGTAAGAACAAAATTAATGAATAAATCCTAAAAACATAGAAATCTCTTTGTGTACCTACTCATTTTAAAATATAAGGTGTATTTTGGCACTCGTCTTTCTCTTACCTATATTTCATTAAAAAAACATAGATAAGTTTCTTTTTAATATTTTTTTTCTTGTAATCTTTTAAGATTTTTTAAGGTGCTTCAATTTCATACAAAGATTATCAAAAACTATTTTCTTCCTAAGTACCTTCTGCCAGAATTTATTTCCATACAGAATAACAACAAAAAGTTTTCAAACATTACCAATAATCACCATATAAAATGGCTACAATAGTAAATGAATTTCACCAACTTTGATATTCCCTTTCAGTTCATTTGGTTAATGACTTGTCAATTCCTTATGACTGTTTTTACTTAGAATATTAAGACCATTAACCACATCTCCATTGTCGTATTCACAATATTTCGGTCAATATATCATTTGGCCTTCTTCAGGTGTTTCATGTTGAACTCAGTTGGAGGGTGCTACTGTGTGAAGTCATCTGGATGTTGCAGGTTTAATCCCAACAACAGGTCGGAGTCGCAAGGAACACTTACTATAACTTAACTCTTATACATGGTCATAGTTAACAGAATTGGAACAGTGTACACTTGTGTTTCAAATAAAGGGTTCGGTTCAAGATTTTATGTCTACTCCCATGTTTGACATGAAACACGTGAAGAAGTCCAAAGGACATATTGGCCGAAACATTGTGAGCATGACAGTGGAGTTGAGGTTAATCATCTGAATATTCCAAGTAATAATAATTATTCTTAGCAAAAACAAATCATACCTAATTTTTTGGTTTAAAGTAACAAGTCCTATTTAATATCAATCATTTGTTTGCACACAGTTATACGGTATCAAGTATTCCTATCTAGTACAAGTAATTTTTTTGACAGTTCTATTTGTGAACCATAAATGTAACCTAAACAGTTATTAACACTTTGGGTCTGAGTGGTAATGCCAAAGAATAGTTACTCCACTCTGGAGCCTCACCATAAGATGCAATTTAGTGTCATACCCTGGACATCTCTTTAGAGTATGGGTCTTACTCTTCTGTAGAGGATATAATCAATGTATTTTAAGCCTCACAAACAGGGTATTCCCATTTAGTGTTTCCATCATTCTTTTTTACTGATGGGTGGTCAAGGTGATTTTAGGTTGTGTTTGAAAACATCTTATGTTGATGTCAAAAGTTATTCTTTCTGAAAATGTATCTTTATGGAAAAAAAAAAACAAAACATTTCCTAAAAGAAGCCTATAAATTGATCTCTTTGAATTTTAGGACATTTTTTTTTTCATTTTCATTTGAGTTTTTAAATATTTTTCTTCTCATAATGACTTTGGTTCTTCAGGAAAGCCTGAGTCAAGCCTTGAAGCAAGGAACAGACAGTCATGAAAAACGCAGAGTACAGGTCAGTTTAGTACAGTCTTCTATTTCCAAAGGTTTGATACACTTCATGCAGTTGATGTGTTGAAACTGAGTAAACATTTTTATACATTGTCTTAAAAGACAACGCTGGCCAGATATGTGAAGTGAACAGTGTATGTCATTCTCTTTAGGTTTTTTCCTAATCCAGTTGTCAGATAATACTTTTTGGCATTATTTCAGCAGGACTATATTTTGGCAAGCATTTTACCTGGAGGAATAAGAAGAAAATTATGAGATTTAGGAAGATTTTCTATTTTAATGAAATTGAAGTTCAGTTTTGATGGGTGATTTACTCCTATTCTTCAACTACTTGCTTGTGTGGGGAAACATGGCATTGCGACTAATTTGCTGGACTGTGATATATTACATGAATTTGAACTCCAGTTGCCCTATTAGACTAATTTTAGACTAATACTCTTGGAAAAGGCATGTACCCTCATGTTCCCCAGTTATGGGTTAAATAGTACTGCTTTTCTACAAGGATGGCTTTGGCATTAAATAACCCACAGAGACATGACATAAAAGAAATGGAAACAATTTTCTTCTCTATTGAGATGTATGTGGCATTTCAGGGTATTGAAGAAAGTCAGCCAAGACAAAAATGAGATGATGTTCACATCAGGAAAACATAAAAAAAGACATTGTTTTACTGAAAAGTAACACTCATTTTATTATTGGTGTTGCAACATCTGTCTAGATCGGTCTCAAAAACAAAGATGTATGAAGTATTTTTCTCTGCCTCCAGCCAGACAGGACTTAACACAAGGTCAATGACCCAAAGGTTGGCTGACAGTGGGAATTAGGGGAGGGGAAGGTTGGGCATGAGCTGAGGCTCAAACCCTGCTGGACTATGCTGGTCATTGACCCGCTTAGTGCAATGTGGGCCTGATGAGTCTAGCTGAACATGGACCCAAATCTGGGTCCAGGCATGTATGCCTGATTATTGCTTAAACTGGAAAGCAATGTCTAGTGCTATACAAGGGCAACAAAGATGTCAGTGATGCAACTCGCCCACCCAAAGGAGGCCCAACCAAAGCCAGGGGTCTTTCAGCCTTGAATCTGCCATTGGTTTCGTTACCCTGTCCGGCACGAATGCCAAACGGCCCAACTAAGGGCAAGTAAGTATGTTCTTGACTTGGTGAAAGAAAGATGTATTGCTTAAATTGTATCCCACCCTTCTTACTTGGCCAATTACTGTCTAAATCTTTTTAAAAAATCACCAACTCTTATGTATATATTTACCAACTCCTTTATACGAGCAAGATGCGACACAAGGTCAATTTTTAAACAGAGTTTAATGGGTTTGAATTCAAAATTTTTCTTCTTTTAGACTAGTTGCCTAACCAAGGCTAAAAAGCCGAGTCTTCTCTACTACTTACCCAAAACTGGAGGGAGAATAATCAGGTTCATACCTTTCACTATGTGAAATACAATCAGCCTCATCCAGGATTTGAAGTCGTGTTGCCATGTCCATTTCCTTCAATAATAAACTGTCAAGACTGTCATCACCATGAGAGCTCCTATGATTTATCTTTTGTTGATGGTCACACAGCTTGGCACTAAGTTCACTGATGGTAGTTGGTGGCCCCCTACATTACATGTGCATTGTCCATTATATAAAAGTTTTTGTGACTGTTTATATATATTTTATAGTATTGAATTAATTTTGAGGGCTATTGCAATGATGTAAAGTAGGAATTAGGGTCAGTAATTTTTTTGTCATTAGATTTCTCTCAGTTTTGGGTAGCAACTAGTGTATATGTACAGTCTGTATCCATGCTTATAAATATATATATATCTGGATTTTAATGTGTGTGTGTATATATATATATATATATATACACATACATGTTTATAAGCAGATATATTTCTCTGTGTGTGTATAGGGGTATGTACATGTATGTGTGTTTGGTTGAGAAATAAGTTCCATAACAAAACATTGTAATAAATATGACTGTTACTCAGTTTTCTATTCAATGAAAGAGCGTAGATTTTTTTCTTCTTTCAAGAGTAAAACATATTCTTATTCATATAGATATTTAGATTATGAATTATATAAAAAGAATATTGGTGGAGTGACCCTGGTGGTGTTGTGGCTAATGTGCTAGACTATGACATTATAGTGAGTGAGTGAGTTCAAACTCCAGTTGCACTATAATCTTCACTTTTGGACAAATACCCTTTGGAAAGGTATGAACCCACTTATCCCCCAGCTATGTCCACTTGGCCTTTTGGCTGGGTGGGCTTGCAACCGTCATTGACCAGCAAGTATAGCACTGGACCTCGTTGTCCAGTTTAAGGTATAATCAGGCATACGTGCCTGGACCCAGATTTGGGTCCATGTCCAGCTTGGCTCATCGGGCTCACATTGCACTAAGTGGGTCGATGACCAACAAACTCTAGCAGGGTTCAAGCCTCGGCTTATGCCTGACCTTCCCCTCTCCTATATCCCCACTAAAATTGACTTTCAGGTCATTGACCTTGTGTCAAGTCCTGTCTGGTGGGAGGCAGAGACAAATAAATCCCAGCTATGGATTAAATAATACCACTACTGTTTTTCTACAAGGATAGCTTTGGCATTAGATAACCTAAGAAGGTTTATATGCCACTAAACCAAACAAACCAAAATAAAAAAAAAGTATATTGTTGTTGCTTGAATATTCAAGATGAAACTAAGAAGATTTTAATTTACATCATGAAGTAATGAATGAAGCCTTTTGAAACAAAAACTCTTTATCTATTAAAGGTATATGGAATCCCAATGATGCTATTTTTATTTGTGCCAAATATATCCATGAAAATAATTCTTTTTTGATAATATGCATTTTTGATAAATTGAATATTGATAGATCTGTCAAATTATATCTTTGTAATTGTTATTTTATATTATAACAGGTGGATTCTTTGAAGCAACAGTTATCAGCTTCTGCAAGAGAAAAGGAAAATTATGAACGGAAATGCAAGGAACTGTCCCATGGATTGGAAAAAAAGGTTAGGTATTTTGATTTGTAGGAATGAAGATTGGAAAAGTTAAGGGAGAAAATGAGAAGATACAGAAAAAGGGTGAAAGAAAAGCCAAAGCATAAGATAAAATTGATAATCTTTGTTGTCAACGAGTCATTTCTATCTGAGCCTCTCTGATGACTAATTATCATTGTTCCCTAAAATTCTTGGACTTATATCTTCATCTTAATTGTTATTATTATTATCATTCCCTAAGATGCTTGGATTTGTTGGTTTCTTCTTGGGTTTTATGGCGTATCAACCTTTGTAGGTTATTCAATGCCAAATCCATTTTTATGTGAATAATCTGTTCTATTTAAAACAATTCAGTTAAGCATAAGTACACAGTTTGTCAAAAACATTTCTATTTCAAACTATTCAAGCAGTTATATGTAACAATTAGTTAATTGTAAATACAGTTTTAATGTTGAAAAAACAGTTCCATTTCAAACAATTCAGTTAAGCATAATCACGTAGTTTAAATGTAATTATGGTTTAATTGTCAAAAACATTTCTATTTCAAGCTATTCAGTTTACTCAAACAATTCATTTTAGCATAAGTATGCTGTTAGTTCTATTTAACCCATAGATAGGGCCCTATCAGGTGCTACCACTCTGGGCCAGAGTGGATCTGGGAGCAGTGGCAATAAAGGGGTACGCCGCATTCCCCAAAGCTCCAGCACTGCTGGAACCTCACCATCAGATTATTTTGTGTCATATCCAGGACACTCGTTGGGGGGGGGGTCTTACCCCTCTGCAGAGGTGCAGTCAGTGTATTCTACAGCCCCAGCTGACTGGGCAATAGACAGAGTTAAATGACAAACAGTTGTATGTCAAATAATTCAGTTCAGCATAAGTACACAGTTTAGACGTCAAAAACAGTTCTATTTCAAACAATTCAGGTTTGGCTTTGTTGGGTTTTATGGCGTATCAACCTTTGTAGGTTATTTAACGCCAAATCCATTTTTATGTAAATAATCTGTTCTGTTTAAAACAATTCAGTTTAGCATAAGTACACAGTTTAATGGTCAAAAACATTTCCATTTCTAACTATTCAAGCAGTTGTATGTAACAATTCGGTTAAGTGTAAATACAGTTTTAATGTCGAAAAACAGTTCTATTTCAAATAATTCAGTTAAGCATAAGCATGCAGTTTAAATGTAAGTACGGTTTAATTGTAAAAGTCATTTCTATTTCAAACTATTCAGTTTTACTCAATTCATTTTAGCATAAGTATGCTGTTAATTCTATTTAACCCATAGATAGGACCCTTATCAGGTGCTACCACTCCGAGCCAGAGTGGACCTGGGAGCAATGGCAATGAAGGGGTACTCCGCATTCCCCAAAGCTCCAGCACTGCTGGAACCTCACCATCAGATTGTTTAGTGTCATATCTAGGACACTCGTTTGGGGGGGGGTCTTACCCCTCTGCAGAGGTGCAGTCAGTGCATTCTACAGCCCCAGCTGACTGGGCAATATACAGATTTAAATGCCAAACAGTTTTATTTTAGATAATTCAGTTCAGCATAAATACACAGTTTAGACGTCAAAAACAGTTCTATTTCGAGCAATTCAGTTCAGCACTAGTACGCAGTCTCAATTTCAAAACAGTTCTATTTTAAACAATTCAGTTTAGCATAAATACTCAGTTTAAATGCAAAAATCAGTATAGTGAAAGAAGCATGTAGTTCTATTTAACCCATAGATAGGACCCTTATCAGGTGCTACCACTCCTGGCCAGAGTGGACCAGGGAGCAATGGCAATGAAGGGGTACTCCGCATTCCCCAAAGCTCCAGCACTGCTGGAACCTCACCATCAGATTGTTTAGTGTCATATCCAGGACACTCGTTGGGGGGTTCTTACCCCTCTGCAGAGAAGCAGTCGGTGTATTCTACAGCCCCAGCCGACTGGGCAAGCTTGGATTTGTATCTTCATCTTAATTGTTACTTTTATTATTCCCTAAAATGCTTGGACTTGTATCATCATCATCTTAATTGTTACTATAATTGTAACATTTTAGTCTTCTTTATGAATGACTGATTTTTACAGCATGTCAACCTGTCATGGTTTTTTTAATAGTTTTTTTTTTTTGGCACCCAGTCTTATTGTCCTATTGAATATGAATAGTTTTTAAATTGATCTATTTGAACCCTAGATGGGACCCTAACAAATATTACTACAGATGCAGCTTTATGGGAGAAAAATTATGCAGTGTATATGGTGGGATCAACACACAGTATTATTCATTTTGGGTTTTTAAACTGTAATCAGATACCCAATGCAAATTTACACTCTCAAGAAGTGCAATTTGTGGATGAAAATCTTCTAAAATGGCTTGCATTTATTAACAAGAAAAAGGTTGTGCTTCTACTTGATAATGTAAAGCCACATTAAGCAAGAATCTCATAAGGAAAAATAATGGCTTTAGGCTGGTCTGTTCTACTCCATCCACCATATTTAGCAGACCTTGTACTAAGTGTTTTCCTTCACTACTCTGGTGGTGTAATGGTTAGCAAGCTCGACTAGCAAACCTACACGAGTGAGTTCGAGTCTCATTGGGTGCCTCTTTCATATGGCCTTGTGCCACATCTAAGCAAAATGCTTAGTAAATTTCCACTACAAAATGCTCTAAATGACCAAAAATTTCCTCAATAAGCTCAGGTGAAAACTTTTGCAGAAAACTTATTGAACACAAAACCAGATGAATTTTACTTAAGTAAAATCAATGAGCGACCTAATCAATATTAAGAGATGATCCAAAATAATGGCAAATATATTATTGATTGAAATTAATTCATTGTTAAATTATTTATGAACAAATTATGATTTACTGAGATAGAAATTATTTATGACTCAACCAAATAAAGACCAGTTGGCTTGGCCTGTAGAATACACCATCTGCATCTCTGCAAAGGAGTAAGACCCCCTCCAACAAGAGTCCTAGATATGATGCTAAAACATATGATGGTGAGGCTTCAGTAATGCTGAGTACCCCTTCATTGCCATCACTCCCAGGTTCACTCTGGTTTGTGTTGGAAGCACCTGATAGGGTCCTTTCTCTGGCTCAAACAGAACTGATTGACATTCAAAATGAGTGTAAACAAATGACTTATGCTAAATTGAATTGTTTGAAATAGAACTGTTTGATCATTTAATTGTGTGTAAACAAATAACCTGACGTTCAATTGCATTGTTTGTTATACATAGCAATACTTAGAACCATCTTTGTTGACTTATGCTAAATTGAATTGTTTGGAATAGAATACAAAGTTTGTTTAGAGTACAACGACGTACTTTAAATATATATATATATATATATATACATATACATACACACATAGTATACATAATTAAGAGACATGACATACTGTCCCAAAGTATAAGAAAGGTACATAAGCTGTTCCGCAGAACCAACAGGCTGATAGTGTCAATTAAAAAGTTACATTTTTCTGGTGTAGGGAAATGGTCTACAAGGGACAATTTCGCATGCATGTGTTGGTCGTAAAACTGGAAACAAAAGACAGGTCCTTTTTGGCTGGTGTCTACTGCCAAAGTGAGGTAGAACTTGCGTCTGAAAATGTCACATGACCAAAATGTCATGTGATTCTCGGAAGCTCCGCCTACAGCTCCCTACGAGAGGGAACACTATGTTCAGTTCCAAAACAATGTTATCAGTAAAATGTATTCCCAAATCATATATATTTAATATATATGTATAAACAGTATTTGGCATTAAATAATCTACAATGGATGATAGGCCATAAAACCCAACCAAACTAAACCATATATATTTAATATAAATGTATAAACATTATTTGGCATTAAATAACCTACAATGGTTGATATGTCATAAAACCAAACTGAACCAATCAACCAAATACTCACACAATAAACATATATAAAGTATTAATCAGAATACACAAATGTCTCTCAACAAATGAAATGCGTACATGTTGTTCTGTCAACATGCAGCCTATGAAAAGGAGTACAAAAATGATTAAAAGTCCTACTCTAATTCTCTGTTTGTTCATTGTCATGTGGGTTTTTATAGTCTAATGTCGAGGCGAGTGACAATATCATTTGCCTGCTGCGTAAGACCAAGTTTGTTCAATGAACAAATAAAATTTGAGAGAAGACCACGTCTTAACAAATGATTAAATGGGGGACAAAAGAAACTGATATGGATTATAGAATTATCACATTAGATCAATGCACATACCAAATCTAAGGGAGACAATTGTTTATTGTCTCCTTACATCCTCTAAGCAGAAACAGTAGAATGAGAATAGTATAATTTTTGCCAGAGGAAGTATCAGTGTCAAATTTACATATGGTCTAGTATGGGCTGCAGCACAGGGGCCCCAAGACTAGAAGAGCCTCCAAGCTTCATTGATAAAACTAAAAAAAAAGTCAAGATATAAGAACAGAGTAGAATTGTTTATTTTCAGTTTTATTGCGGCACCTTTGAACTGATTTGAAACAATTTAGAGTATTTGGGCCCTCTATAGTCAGAGTTGATTTTTTAAATTCAGTATATATTTTTTTCTGTCGACACAGGTGGGGAACATATGTAATGGGTAAAGTAAAGTTGGCAATCGTAGTCAAGGGTGACCCGAAGGCTTCCTTTTCTATAGCTACTACACCGAGGTCTAGAGGAGGGTGCTACTCCTTTCCTGGATTGTTCCACTTTACCCTTGATCATTACCTTATAATGCTGAGTGTTAAGCAAGGTGGCATCAAGTACCATTTTATGAGTCTTTGGTATGACTTGACCTGGGATTGAACCCAGTCTCCCAGACCACTGGCAAACACTCTACTCATTAGGCCAATGGCCTGGCCCTAAATTCTATTAGCCCAGAGGCTTCTTAAAGCCCAAATCCAGCCATGTGCAGTATGATGGAAATCTTTACCTCGTCCTGATAAAAAGTTGAGTACAATACACCTTACTTTGTTTTTTTATCTGTCCTTGGATGTGTGTTTTTAATTTATATTTTATTTCTCGTTTTCACAGAGCAAACAATATGAAGAAAGCATCAGTAAACAATATCAGTTGAAATTGGCTGTAACAGAAATGGAGAGAACAGCTCAAGAACATATCTTCAGTCTGGCATCAGAGAGTGAAGCTGCAATTTCGGTGAGCCAGGAAAAAGTGGTTGAAGCTCATAACAAACTGGAACAGTTTCACCGATTCATTAAGGTTAGAAGATATAAAATCATCAGTAATCATTTTTTTTAAATTATTAAACTAAAAAACCAAAAAAGGTAATGACAGGATATATATTTACCAAACCCTCTGCTCGGGCAGCATATGACACAAGGTCAATTTTTAAGTGGAGTTTAACAGGTTTGAATTCACAGTTTTCATTCTCCTAGACTAGTTGCCTCACCAAGGCTGAAGAACCCAGTCTGCCCTACAATTTACCTATAGCTGGAGGGAGAATAATTGGATTCATACTTTTCTCTCGGGTATTAGTGCTATGTGAAATGCAATCAGTCTCATCCAGGATTTGTACTCGTGTCACCGTGTCCATTTCCTACTACGATAACCATTACACTGCAGGCACCTCCGTGGTAATGAAAGAATATACTGTATTCAGTATTTATTTCAAATTGTAAAAGTCTATTTCTGCCAAAGAATCAGTATTCTCTTGAAATATGGATATATGACAAGTTCTCAGTACTCTTCAATAATTCTAATTATTGTACATGTTTTTTTTTAACCACTTCAATTCAGCTGGGGAGAGGTGACATAGCAATTAGCTGTTTTCTCCTCTTTTTTCTTGAGTAATTCTATATTTTTTATGGAGTACAGTTAGCAAAATAACCACTTACCTCAACGAATAATTTTTTATAAAAAAAATCATCAACTTATTCAAGTTGATGATTTTTTTTCCTGATAGAGATAATTAATTTGTCTATTTTGCTTTAAAAATTACTCATTGAAAAAGAAAAGAAAAAAGAGATTATGAACAACTATATTTTATTATTCATTTTCAATCTTATTTTTTTGATAACCTGTGATAGCTTTTGGTTTGATTTCTTTGCTTAATAGCATGTCAACCGTCATGGGTTACTTAATGCCAAACCCATCTTTACAGAAGAATAGTAGTGATACTATTTAACCCATAGCTCGAGGGCATAAAAGGGTTCATGCCTTTCCCAAGGGTATTAGTCTGAAAGGGGATGTGATAGTGTGACTGGAGTTTGAAATCTCTTTCAGTGATGTCACAATCTAGCGCGTTAGCCTCTACACTATGCAGACTCACCCTGACAGCTTTTATCCTCTTTCTTGGCTGTGATAATCTTGTTATGAAAGTTAAACAGCTCTTGAACTAGCAATGTAAGCCTTACTGTAAATTGAGCCATCCACCTAAAAAGTTAGCTAAATATCCTCAAAAATTAGATAAATATATTTATCTACAAAGTGAGCAACTTCCCAAAAGTGATATGCAATTTTTTCCCCATTTGATTTTTGTTCTTTTTTTCATTTAGGGTAAAGGTGTATGTGTATACTTATTTAGTTATGTTAAAGTTTATATATCATTTATTTTTGTTAGATTTTTGTATAGCTATCAATTCATTAAACTGAAAGAGAAATAGTCATTGACAAAGATTTATCTCGGGATATGATTTATAGTTTATATTTGTGCATGTATTCTGTGGAATTTCCATGAATACAGCTTATAAGAAATAATACAAAAAAGAAAGATGATTGATGAAAATTAGGTTTTTCCTTTGTTTCTTTTATGGGGTATTTAAATAAAAGACAAATCAGGTTTGAATATGATTGATTGTTTTGATGACATAACTTACACACTGAACTTAACTTTACTAATTCTTTTTCTTCACTATCATTATCTATTTTTAAATCATTCTTTGCACTTAAAACTGGTTGTCGAGCATAATAATCAAAATGACTGCTGAATACATAAATCTATCTCTTCTTTGTATTTAACAAGTGATTTCACTCTAATAAGTGTTTATGCCGAACATTTCTTGACAGACTTTGAGCCGTGAATTAGTGTTGCGAACTGATCAAACAAGAGCCATGGTGAAGAGGTCTGAGATGAAGAAGCTTCGCCAAGAAAAGCCCTCCCCTGTGAGCATGCAAAAGGCCAAGTCTCTGGCCAAAGATATCTTGAACATTAGTGATGCAGAAATGGACGATATTATGAAGGCTGATTCTGCCAGCGCCAAATTGGTATGTTGCTCTTATTATTATTGTTATGATTTGAAAATTAATCATTGTTTTTTTTGTTTTTTTTTTCAAGTCCTTGTTTGCTTTTGATTATTCATTTGCCCCCCCCCCCCGAAATAGTTTGCTATTACTGTTAGGATATTCAACACGCACACACACACACACACTTTGTTTCATAGTCAACAGTATGATTAGAAATTTAAAAGATTTGGGTGTTTTTCGTTTTTTTTTTTCTTGTCTTAGTTTTTCAGAAAAGTTATTTTTATTTCAGGAACGGGATATTGAAAAAGAACGAGATAAGGACCAAAAATGGCTGTCATTGTGTGAACAGACAATGAACTCTCGAGATAACTTTGTCATTCCACTCATCGACCTTTTTACTCAAAAGTTGGAAGAAAAGGACCACCTGTTAAGCAAACTCAACGAAACATAACATTCGTTAGAAAGATAATTATATACTTCTATCTTAAGGGTTTTTTATTATATTTTCTTTTTATTTCATCTTCATTCTTCTTCATCTATTATATTTGAAAATAAAACGTTGGCTGAATTTTACTTATGTGGTTTTTCTTGTTTTTTTGTTTATTAATTAAATGTTAATGGTTAAACCATTTTTGCCTTAAAATTTCAAACAAAAAAAAATTACTTGGTGAAATGAGTATTTTGTATTCAATATTAGATACAATATTGTCAATAGATAAGTGTACCCCGACAATTTTTTAATAAAATTTCAACTTTTTTTTTAAGTCAAAGATAACAGGATTGTATTATTTCTAGTGGATCATCATAGTAGTTGGTGACCATAGTCGAGGGTGACCCGAAGGCTCCCTTTTCGATAGCTACTACACCAAGGTGTAGGGGAGGGCGCTACTCCTTTCTCTGGATTGCTCCACTTTACCCTTGATCCTTACTTTATAATGCTGAGTGTTAAGCAAGGAGGCATCAAGTACCATTTTTTGAGTCTTTGGTATGACTCGACCTGGGATTGAACCTAGGTCTCCCGGGCCATTGGCGAACACTCTAACCACTAGGCCAATGTCCAGATCATCATAAAACCAAAATATTATTAGCTATTATTTATATTGGTGATAAATGATATCCTAATAATAACTGTTTTGAAACCCTGTGACCCCAAATATTTAACCGTTCAAAAATAAGTACACCACTTATATATTTGGAGGTGTTCATTGTGAAATGTTTATCATTATAGAAATAGAGTTCAAATCCTAGACGAGGCTGTTTACATTTCTCATACCACTAATACCTTTGGGAAAGGTATGCACGCAACTATTCACCTTCTAGCTATCGACAAATACTAGGCTAGACTGGACACTTCAACAATGGTATGGCAAAAGGTCTAGGAGAAGGAAAACTCTGAATTTAAACCTACTAAAGTTTACCTAGAATTCACTGATCTTGTGTCCCACATTCTGTTAATGTAAAAGGATTTCTCAATTGACATATTTATGCATAGTTTATTTTTGCTTACAGAGCTGTTCCAATTTTGTTTTTAGTAAAAGAATTTCAATACTGTAGAGTTTGGTAATAAATAATACTTAATAATATCCATTTTGATTGTATAATGTTCCACTAGAAATAAAACAATTTTGATAATTTTCATCTAAACCAAAGATATCATTATCATTCTAGTGAAACATTATACAATCAAAATGCATATTATTAGGTATTATTTATTACCAAAATCTACAGCATTGAAATTTCATAAGTAAAGATATAAATATGTAGCAGTTAAAAAATAAATGTAACTCTTATATACATTTATGCTATTTCATTTTTGGTTACAGATAGGTCGCAGTTTTATTTTTAGTGAAAGAGTTCCAATGATGGAGATTTGGGTAATAAATAATACCTAATAGTATCTATTTTGATTGTGTTATGTTCTCCTAGATATAATCAAATTTTGGTTTTGAAGAAAATTAACTTTTCAGAAAATATTATTAGGATGTATTTATTTATAGGGAATAATCACTGTAAGTATTTTTTTCCTTTTCTGTTTTTTCAACATTCATTTGTGTCCTCAGTATTACTCTAAACAATATCAGATGGTGAGGTTCCTGTACTTTTTCATTGCCATTACTTCCAGATCAACTCTGACCTGGATTGGTAGTACCTGTTAGGGTCCCATCTATGAGGAAAATAAAACTGTTCAATCATTTACTAAGGATGACTACTTGTTATTTTCAACCATACAGCTATGTGCCTGATATTTATATAATAAATAGAATGACTCATATTTAATTGCAATACTTAAAAGGAGTCACATGTGTGCAAGCAAAGGAACTCCAACAACCCATTTAAAAATAAAGTTACTGGACAAATCATGTATATAAGAATAGGATTTTGGCATTAAATAACCTGCAAGAGTTGATATGCCATAAAACAACTAACCAACTATTAACATTCATTTGTTAGTATGTAAGGCTCACTGTTTTGTCACGTGATAGCTCACGGAGACGAAGAGGTAAGAATGATACTATCCTCCCGTGTTGCTATTAGCACTATCTAGCAGTCAAAAAATGACCGTTAAGAGAGAATGTGGGTCACAGAGGAGATAGACCAGATGTTCGCACTTAGTGACCTCAGGTCGCCGGACATCGGAAGGGGAAAGAGAGAGAAGCCAAATGATTGGCGGGGACCCCAAACGGAAGTGGGGTTCCCTTCCCCTCAGCGGAAGTAAAGGACAAAAAAAGGAGTTTTTGAGCAAGGCTCGTGGCAGACGGACCATAGCCATTTTACTCCGGGCTGAAGACAAAAAGATTAACTGAGACATGAGAGACCTGAGTCCCTCAAGCCAGTTCTAAAAACAGAACAAAGTCTCGTAGCCCGTGAAAGAAGAAAATTCTCCAGTGGAACCCCGTCGAAAATAAGATAAGTAACTTTGGGGACATTTTTCCTTTACACCTAAATTTTGTTTACCACTCTCTCTCTCAATTTGAAGAAGGATAAAAGCCAAGAAAAGACATTTATATTCATGGACTATCCAATTATATGTTTTGACACTCTGAACGTATATATATAACCGTAGTAAAGAACCTATGTATTTTCATTTTACCATGTGGTCTATGTTGTTATTTCATGCTTTCCTTTCAGCTTCTATTCGCCTTATGTTATCTTGCTTGGAATTGTCCTATTAATCCCAAAAGTATTACACGGGAAACCGGAGTTGCCGACTAATACAATATTAATATTATTGCGACTAAAACCTGTAGGCCCATATTCTTCTGTTATCTAAGGGAAAGAAGTTTAGCGGCCTGGTGGGTGTGTGATAGTGTGAAATTTTGGACCCCTTTGCCAGCGGTGGTCAGTCTGGCCCTAAATTATTCCCTCACGTAATATGCCAGTTCTTACATGCCTGAGAGAAAAACTCTGAACAGGACTTATTTCTGTAGGGGATCAAATGCCAACCCGCCCCGTCTTCACACGTGCAAAAATAAAGTCCCGTTTTGGGATTTTAGTCGATTTGCCGTCACAGTTTTCTGTAAAGAAGCTAAAAAAAAAAAAAAAACACTGCTAAAAATACGTAAACTCTGTTTTATATGTGCAGTTGAGTTATATGGTCAGTTAATAGTTTACCCAAATTTAGTAGATTACCAGCACTTTGTGTCTTGTTTAACCCTATCATCATTACGTAGAGTCCTTAGTTAAATTCAGACTGATAATTAAAATCATTTTTTAAAAAATATATTTTTAAAACTTTTAAATCATGACTTTAAACATCCATCTGCATTTGACTTTTTATCTGTATGTATCTTTCATATATATATATATATATAGGAAAATAAAATGACAGCACCCTGTAGGATGACAGAGATTTTGGACTGTGTGCAGTATGTACATTGGGTTTGAATACCATTGATATGCCGCTTATTTTGCAGCCTGTCCACATATTGATCTGTATATGTGATTGCTTTGTGTATGCCACAAAAATAACTTGTATTTTGATTGAATTGAAACACGTATTTAGGGTGTGGAATAGGATCAAGTGAGTATTTGTATTGACAAATTGAAGGTTGGTCTTTTTATATTTCTTGTATCTGAGTACCAAAACTCATCACCACATTTTTTAGAGAATGAGGAACACAATTCAGACTCTTAAAATAGAGGAAATCTATTACGGTTTAACACTTCCTAGTACCAAACAATATAAAATGATTGGTTGTTTGGGTTTTATGGCATATCAACCTTTGTAGGTTATTTCATTCCAAATCCATTTTCTTACAGTTCTATTTCAAACAATTCAGCTTCGTATGAGTACACAGTTTAATTGTCAAAAACATTTCTATTTCAAGCTATTCAGTTTAGTCAAACAGTTCTATTTTAGCCAATTCAGCTTAGTACAAGTATAGATTTTGTTTACACACAGTTAAATGTCAAAACAGTTCTTTATTAAGCAATTCAGTTTTGCATAAGTACACAGTTTAATTGTCAAAAACATTTCTATATCAAGCTGTTCAGTTTAGTCAAACAGTTCTTATTAATACAAGGGGGTATCCTTGTGGTGTAATGGTTAACGTGATGACACTGCGGAATCTAAGTATGCGAGTTCGTACTTCAGTCGCGCTATTATGTTCACTCTTGGGCAAATACCCATGGGAAAGGTATGAACCCCCTTATCCTCCTAGCTATGGGTTAAATAGCACCACTACTGTTCTTCTAGGAGAATAGCTTTGGCATTAAATAACCAAAAAAAAGGTTGATATGCCATTAAAAAACAAAGGAACCATCTTATTAAAACAGTTTAGCCTAAGTATGCAGTTTAGTTCTATTTAACCTATAGATAGGACCCTATCAGGTGCTACCATTCCGGGTCAGAGTCAACCTGGGAGCAATGGCAGTGATGGGGTACTACACATTCCACAAAGCCCTAGCATCACTGGAACCTCACCATCAGATTGTTTAGTGTCATGTCTAGGACACTCGTTGCGGAGGGGGGGTGTCTTACCCCTCTGCAGAGAAGCAGTCAGTGTATTCTACAACCCCAGCTGATTGGGCAACAAACAATATAAAACAATTCATGATAAATTAACTACAACATATTTGTTCCCTGAGCAAAATTAACAGAAAGGATAGAAGAATTACATGAAATACCAAGTGTACATTATGGAGAGAAAGTCCTATCTTGTAGCTGAAGAGTCTTTTATTGAGTTAAAGTTGTTGCATGAAGATTTATGTCAGAGCATGTTTCCATGCATGGTACGACACAAGTTTTGTCATGATGAGTGTCTCTCTCTCTGTCAGGAGACACATCCACTTGTGCCTGTTTTCTGGTTGTCGAGGCTGGAACGGTGAGAGAAACTTTTGAATTTGCTGTGCATTTTATCATGGTACTTTGATCATGCTACCAACAAACCATTTGAAGTACTATTTTGGAAAGTAAGGGATGTAATCCCTACAAGGGTTTTGCTATTTTCTTTTCTTTTGGTATATATATATATATAATATTAATAAATTTGTCAAGTAAAGAATTATTTTTTCATATATTTAATATTCGTAATGTGTACAATGCAGTTCTTACATTCTAGTTTGTCATTACTTTAGTCAAACTGGAGAGCTTTTAAGTGAGTATATTATTTCAAATCTTCTTGCCATTATTGACTTTTTTCATTTCTTCAGCAACAGGTGATTTTCTTAGGGAATAATTAAATTCCCAAACCTTCCTAGTGGAAAATGGTGGGAGGTAAGAAATTTCTTTTCTTTTTTAAAACGGTTATTATATATATATTTTTTTTTCAGCAGTTTTGTTTGTATATCTTTTATTCATAATTATTTCTGCTTAAGAATATTGATTTGTCTTTTATTTTAATTAAATGTTTCAAGAACTAACCAACCATCCTATCAATGGCTTTTATCCTCACCTGATTTTGAGATGGTGCTGAAAATTTATAATTCATCTTCAGGGTTCTAAACATTATCAGAAGAAACAGGTCTATTCTTTTATATTTAGCTTTTGAATTTGTTTTTTGCTTTTGTATTTGTGCAAAAAAGAACTTTTTTTTTTTCTATTTGAAACAATCATTTGAAAATTTGTGATTAAAAATAAAACCAAAACAAACTGAAATCCGAAGAAATATTTTCCCTTGTTGCCATAAATTGTATAGACTAATTTCATTCAATATTAATATTTTTTGAATCTTTTAAGATTCTTTTAATATTTTAGAATCACTTCAAAAATCTTATCTCACCAGTTTAATATTTCAGAATGCCTTGCAATGATTAGACTTTTTTTAGAGTTAGAAAAGAAAATTCTTTTGTAAATTTTGTTTTAGTGTCTTGGAAATTATTTGGTTTGATACTCTGGTCTCTTCTTTGGATGATGGTGACAGTTGTTTCAACTCACATGTTGTGTTCAATCATCCATCTTATTTCTTTCACTGCAGGCCGCATGCTGTTTCATTATTAAGAATAAACACAAAGATGTCTCTTGTTGGGGAGAATAAATGCTAAGCCACTTTTGTGTGCACACTTCTTTTATTACTTGTTGGCATTGACTTTTTTTCTTTTTTTTCATTCATATAACCTGGCTACATCAAGGAATAGCTCTTTGAACGAAGAGGGAAAAATATGTGCACACCATTTTCACACGTGTTTATTCATGCCTTGGAATTAACTGAATAAATTTTGAACAATTTTTCTAAATTCTGGAACATTTTGATCAAATGTCATATCCTGTCAATCAATGTTTCTCGGCATAATTCTAAATTACTTTTTCAAATTCTATGTTAGTTCTCAAATAATATATTGCTACGGTATTATTTAACACTTTAAAAAAATGCTGCCATATTTAAACTTGAAAATTGCATTTCTAGAAGCCAACTCTTCTGCTACAGACAGGATGTGACACAAGGTAAGTTTTAAATGGTTTCAAGCTGATTTTTCTTCTCCTTGGCTAGTTAACTAACTAAAGCTAATGAATCCAGTCTGCTCTACTATTTAACCATAGATGGTGAGGTAAATCCCCACGGAATAGCGACTAACGTGATGGACTGTGACATTGTTTTAAGTGAGTTAAAAACTACACTCATGATATCACATTCACTCTTTATGAAAGGTCTAAAATTAACAGAGAATGTCCTTGTGGGGTTATGGTTAAAGCTCTAGATTGCAGAATTGTAGTAAGTGAGATGTTTCGCTATTACGTTTATTTTTGGTTTGGTTTGGTTTGGTGCGTTTTATGGCATATCAACCATTGTTGGTTATTTAATGCCAAATCCATTTTTATGTAAATAATCTGTTCTATTTAAAACAATTCCGTTTAGCATAAGTACACAGTTTGTTAAAAACATTTCTATTTCAAACTATTTAAGCAGTTATATGTAACAATTCAGTTAAGTGTAAATACAGTTTTAATGTCAAAGTACAGTTTGTCAAAAACATTTCTATTTCAAACTATTCAGTTGAGTATAAGTATGCTGTTAGTTTTATTTAACCCATATATAGGTCCCTATCATGTGCTACCACTCTGGGACAGAGTGGACCTGGGAGCGATGGTAATGGGGGAGCACTCCACATTCCACAAAGATCCAGCACTGCTGGAATCTCACCATCAGATTGTTTAGTGTCATATCTAGGACACTCGTTGGGGGGGGGTACCCCTCTGCAGAGGTACAATCAGTGTATTCTACAGCCCCAGCTGACTGGGCAATTCATTTTTGGACAAATAGCTTTGGGAAAGGTATAAATCCCTTTATCCCCCCCAGCTATGGGTTAAATAGTACCACTACTGTTCTTCTAGAAGGATGGCTTTGGCATTAGATAATCTATGAAAGTTGATATGCCATTAAACAAAGAAACCAATGCAAATCAAACCTGAAATTATCACCAAAGGATCACTTTGGCTTTAAATAACTCACAAAGGTTGATATGCCATTAAACAAAGAATCCGAAACATAGTTAGTTAGTAGTTGAGAGGAAAGGGCATTAGGGTGAAATGAAATCCAAACCGCTTCTGGCCCAGTCAGCTGCGGTTGTAGAATACACAAATTGCAGAGAAGTAAGATCCCCCTCTTCCACAAGTGTCCTGGATATGATACTAAACCATATGATGGTGAGGCTCTAATAGTGCTGGAGTTTTGGGGAGTGCAGAGTACTCCTTCATTGCCATCACTCCCAGGTCCCCTCTGGCCTAGTCTGGTAGCACCTGATAGGGTTCTATCTATGGGTCAAATAGAACTGTTAGACATTTAAATTGAAAGCAAGAAAACGACTTATGCTAAAACTGAATTGCTTGAAATGGAACTGTTTGATCATTTAAGTGTGTGTAAACAAATGACTGATGTTTAATTGAATTGTTAGTGATACATAATAATTAAAACCATTTAATTTTGTTGACTTATGGTAAATTGAATTGTTTGAAAAAATAGAACTGTTTGATCATTTAACTGAGTGTAAACAAATGACTTATGTTTATTGAATTGTTAGTGCTAAACCTTTGTGTGCTAACAAATGCTTAATAGAAAATAGAATTATTCGTATTAGATAGAAATCATCATCATCATGTCGTGCCACCAGCACGGATATCCCTGACCCTCTCTCGCCACTTTTCCCTATCGTTCATCACCTCTGGCAGGTCTTCTGGGCTACATCCCATATCTTCTCACAGCTGCTGTATGTATGTTCTAGCTGGTCATCCTGCTTTAGCTCGACCATATGTGGGGGTCCATAGGAGTACATCACTTATGAGCTTGTCCCTGTTCCTCCAGCAGTGTCCTGCATGCCTGGTTCGTCTAACTTGAATAGTTTTCGTGATGGGAGGCAGGTGGCCGTATAGTTGGTGCTTTGTGGGGTGTTGCCACCAGGACTTGTTTAATATTGCTCACAACATTCTTGTGTACTTAGGCCCATTTAAAAAATGTTATCAACAAAATGTGTTAAGAAATCGTATATATTTAATATGTATATATAAAAAGATATGGCATTAAACAACCTACAATGGTTGATATGCTATAAAACCAAACCAAACCGAACCAAACTATGTAAAATTTGAATTGATGTTGGTGATAACACATCCTACGATGATAACAATCTAAGCAAATTTAAGTGTAATCTTATTGTAGACGTTTTATGTCATATTTAAGTTGTGCAAAGGACTGACTCGGATTCAATTCTAAAACTAGAAGAATCCATAGAAATTTGACCTTTTTATCACTACCTTGAAAAGAGTTTGAAATTTAGAAAAAAATATATAAAGATATGAAAATAATTCAAATAGAAAATTTTGAGTTGATGGCATATCAACCTTTGTGGGTTATTTTATGCCAAAGCCACCCTTGTAGATGAACAGTTGCAGTAATATTTAACGTACTGCTGGGTAGGTGGACAAAGGGGCTCGTACCTTTCCCAAGGATTTTAGTCTGAAAGAGGCTGTAATAGTAAAACTTGCTTACAACAATTTTGCTGCCTTATATATTAGACACTATGTCACAGGGTCTTTCCTCCGAAAATTTTTAGGGCTTGTTTCTGAGTGTTGATATTTATAGACTGTCACTGCATTGTAACATCTTTAAGGGAGGATCCCTATAGTGTAGTGGCTAATGTACTGAATTGCAACATTGTAGTGAATGAGTTCAAACTCTAGTCCTGCTATTACATTCACTTTTAGACTAATACCCTTGAGAAACCCATAAACTTCATTATCTCTCCAGCTATGGGTTAAATAGTACCACTACTGTTCTTCTATGGGAGTGGCTTTGACATTGAATAACCCATGAGGGTTGATATGACATTAAGGAAAGAAACCAAACTAGCCCAACATATTTTTGTGCGTTAATGTGATATCCAGTCATGAAAATTTTATGTTTACGTGGTTGACGTTTGCATATTGTTAACGCCTTTTGGAAATTAAAAAAAAACAAAAAAACAATTATCAGTTACAGTTTCTATGCTATTGAAGTATTCAGAGAAAAATGGAAAAAAAAAATCTTTTTTGTATGAACAACAGTTTGTTGAAAGAATAAAATTGTTTAAAGATAAAAAGATTGATTTTGCTATTAAATAACACAATAATAGTTAGGCTCAGTCAGCTGGGACTGCATATCTGCAGAGGGATAAGAACCACACCCCCAACGAGTGATATAACATTAAACCATCTGATGGTAAGGCTTTTGCCTTGGAGATTCAGAGAATGTGGTGTACCCCTTCATTACCATTGCTCCCAGGTTTACTTTGAACCAGAGTTGTAGCAACTGATAGGATCCTATCTATGGGTTAAATAGAACAAATTGCTTGCAAACAAGTGACATTTTAAATTGTGCCTGTTATATAGCAATACTTGAAACCATTTAATTGTGTCCAAAAAAGAGCTCAGGCTTGTTTAAGAATGTCATCATCATCATGTCGCGCCGCCGGCGCGGATATCCCTGACCGTCTCTCGCCATTTCTCCCTATCATTCATCGCCTCCGGCAGGTCCTCCGGGTTACATCCCATGTCCTCACACAGCTGCTGTATGTAGGTTCGTGCTGGTCGTCCCACTCTTGCACATCCATGTGTGGGGGTCCACAGGAGTACATCGCTTATGAGCTCGTCCTTGCTTCTCCAGCAGTGTCCTGCGTGTCTGGTTCGACGGACTTGTATAGTTTTTGTGATGGGGGGCAAGTGTCCGTATAGTTGGAGTCTTGTGGGGTGTTGTCGCCAGGACTTGTTTAATACTGCTCTCAACATTCTTGTATAATTTCCGTCCAGCCTCCTTTCCAGCCGGAGGCTGGACGGAAATTATACAAGAATGTTGAGAGCAGTATATATATATATATATATATATATATATATATATATATATACACAAGATTTGTCATTAAATAATCTACAATGGTTGATATGCCATAAAACCAAACCAATAAGAGTTAAAATACTTAAAAAAAACAACCGACCAACACTTTGGGTAATTATAGACTTTATTGGCCGACTGAGTAGAGTGTTTGCCAATGGTTTGGGAGACCAGGGTTCAATCCGAGGTTGAGTTATACCAAAGACTTAAAAAACATGATTCTTCATGCTGTCTTGCTTAACACTGGGCATTATAAGGTAAGGATCAAGGGCAAAATGGAGCAATACAGAGAATGGAGTTGCACCCTTCCCTATACCTTGGTGTAATAGCTATTAAAAATGCAGCTTTTGGCTCATCCTCGACTCATGTCACCAACTTATTAGTATTATTCAATCAGTAGTTTTCCTTCTTATGACGATTATTTTATCATTACTTTTATTTTATCTTATTATCAATTTTTATTTCAAGATTCTTTTTTCTTACTTGGGGGATTGAAAAGTGTTGCAATGTTTTGGTATGTGCTTATTTGTTGTGCATATATCACTTGACCAAAGCAGTTCAAGCTGTAGAAATTATTGGTTGTAGTTAGTAGTATCAGGAGGTGCCCGTGGTATAATGGTTATCGTTGTAGGAAATGGACACGGCGACACGAGTTCAAATTCTGGATGAGACTCATTGCATTTTCTCATAGCACTAATACCCTTGGGAAAGGTATGAATCCAATTATTCTCCCTCCAGCTATGGGTAAAATAGTCGGGCAGACTAGGTTCTTCAGCCTTGGTAAGGCAACTAGTCTAGGAGAAGGAAAACTCTGAATTCAAACCTGTTCAGGATTTGAACTCAGGTTGACTATTTCTCCTCTAGAATTTGTAAATACTTTTAATTATACTTGATGTATACTAATGATTCTTTGTAAACTTTTTCAGCTGGGAATGAAATCTTTAAAACACTTGTTATTTTATCAAAGGTAAGTGTGTAAAATCGTTTTACTTATAAATTCTGTTCATGTTAACACAACAGTAACTTAGATCAAGGTAATATATTCTAATAACTATGGATTAACTGTAAACATATTGAAATATGAAGGTGAGTTAAAAGTTTTGCAATATTTTGGTAATATGTGGCACAATTTGGAAGCTGTGAATGCTTTTGCTAATGTTATTAAAGTGACTAACCCCACTGGACTGTCAGTGATATTCATCAGATTTGTCTCTTTAGTTTTGAGCACGGCATCAGAATCCATGGTTTTAGGCTTACCTGATCTTGCCCAAATGGTTATTTGGTCTGAGGTAAAAATCTTGGTGTCATATTGATGACCATTCCATTTCATGAGAGATTTTGGATTTCTTATCTAATGCTAAATTGACTAGTTAGAAATAGAACTGTTTGATCATTTAACTATGTGTAAACAAATGACTGATGTTTAATTGAATTTTTAGTTATATATAGCAATACTTGAAACTATTTAACTGTGTACAAAAAAATGAGCTTAGGCTCAGTGAACAATGAAATGTGTTTATAAATCTTATATATTTGATACATATGTATAAGCAGGATTTGGCATTGAACAATATACAGTGGTTGATATAACTCAACCCGACTGATCTTGCCTAATCACCGAGGTTCTTGCAAGCCGATTTCTTGAGCCCTCTGGTTACTGTACTGTGATCCAATGCACCTTTATACTTTCTGCAAGAAATATTTTTGGTTCCGTCATGGCTTGATTGGAACTCGTAAAGCTTTAATTTCCCAAATTAGACTATGTTGTACATTCCTCTGCACTATTTTCAAATCCTTCATAGAGCAAAGCATTGCAGATTGTGACAGTGCACCAACTAGCAGGATACTATCAACTATAGCAGTTACATTCTATGACTTGAACTGCTTCTCTTGTCCAGTTGGCTGGGGTTGTAGAATACACTGACTGCTTCTCTGCAGAGGGGTAAGATCCCCCCCCCCTAATGAGTGTTCTGGATATGACACAAAACAATCTGATGGTAAGGTTCCAGTAATGCTAGAGCTTTAGGGAATGCGGAGTACTTCTTCATTGCCATCACTCCCAGGTCCACTCTGGCCTGAAATGGTAGTACTGAGTTTACTGTTTTTTGCATTTAAACTGTGTATTTATGCTAAAATGAATTGTTTAAAATAGAACTGTTTTGACATTTAAACTGCATACTTATTTTAAACTGAATTGCTCCAAATAGAACTGTTTTGACATCTAAACTGTTTACTTATGCTAAACTGAATTATCTGAAATATGACTGTTTTGACATTAACTCTGTGTATTGCCCAGTCAGCTGGGGCTGTAAAATACACCAACTGCCCCTCTGCAGAGGAGTAAGACACATCAATGAGTGTTCTGGATATGACACTAAACAATCTGATGGTGAGGTTTCAGTAATGCTGGAGCTTTGGGGAATGTGGAATACTCCCTCATTGCCATCATTACCAGGTCCACTGTGGCCCGGAATGGTAGCACCTGATAGGGCCCTATCTATGGGTTAAATAGAACTAAACTGCATACTTATGCTAATTGTTTGAATTAAAACTGTATAGCTTGAAATAGAAATGTTTTTGATAATTAAACTGTGTACACATGCTAAAGTGAATTGTTTGAAATGGAACTGTTTTTGACATTGAAACTGTACTTAGGCTAAACTGAATTGTTTGTTATAGAACTGTTTTGATATTTAACTGTGTGTAAACCAAATCTGGACTTATACTAAACTGAATTGTCTGAATTAGAACTGTTTAAATAAACTGAATAGCTTGATATAGAAATGTTTTTAACAATTAAACTGTGTACTCATGCTAAACTGAATTGTTTGAAATAGAACAAATTATTTGTGTAAAAATGGATTAGGCATTAAATCACCTCCAAAGGTTGATATGCCATGAAACCCAAACAACCAACCAACCTTGAACTGGTTCTATCTCTTGACTGGCTAAAATATTGCAACTTTTGACTTGGTCTAGTATTATAAATCATTAACAGCTAAGTTTATTTAGTAGCTCAATTTATATTATGATTTTTAATTTCAATTTAAATCAATTTAATATGTTAGTTATTTAATGGAAATTGGGAAATTATATAGGTATTGACACGTAAGATTACCCTATATCTCTCTGCTAAATCTATTATATATCTATCTAGCTTAGTCCGAATACATTGATATATATATATATCTCAGTTTCTCCATATCTATCTGTGTGTGTGTGTGTGTGTGTGTGTGTGTATATATATATATATATAGAGAGAGAGAGAGAGAATATTTTGGCAAGTCATTGTTTCAACAGGCTTTGACCATAGAGTATTTTATCATGATCTGCATTTGTAGATGTTCAAGTTGTCTTGTTGCTTTTCATGCATTGAGATTAAGATGATAGAGCAACAAACACCACACCCAATAGTTCCCTTGATGATGACCAGAGATATGTCTGAAGGCACTTGGGTAAACAATATGAGACACTTTCTCTATCATGCTCATTCTAATATACAAAAAGCAGTAAGAAGACTTGAATATCTACACCTGAAGATCATATATATATATATATGTGCGTGTGTGTTTGTGTGTGATGGATTATCTTGTCAATCTTTAAGCTTGAAGACCCAACTGTTCTGTTAATGATGTGAACCACTGAACTACCTACTCAGGTGATTTGTTGATAGTGGTGAAGGTTTTTGTAGAACTAGCCACAGTTTTGGGGTAAGTTGATAACAGAAGATTAGTGATTCAGTGTTCCATAAACTCTCTGGAACAATAACATTCTTCAACCTTTGAAGTCAGAGTTTTTCCTTCTCCTAGATTGGTTAAAGAGCCTTGTCTTACCCATAGCTAAAAAGAAAAGGATTCATGTGTTTTTCACGTACATTAGCATGAAAGTAAAACAGAAACAGCTTTGTCGGATCTATTTCTTTATGATAATAACTGCTACATCTAGCGCTCTCTCTCTCTCGATATATATATCTATATATATATATATATATATATATACACACACATTAAAAGATTGCCAAATTGTCAGTTGAGTTTTCTTCCAATTATATGAATTTGCTCTGTATGAAAATTTTAAATTTATATATTATTTACCATACGTTGAGCAGTTCTGGAGATTTATAAGAATCCTCTTATACATTCTGAAACTGTATCATTTCAAACTCATCTTTGGATTCTATACACACACACACACATATATATATGAAATATCTGATGAGCTAGAAGTAATCTACATAGGTTTTGTTATATAATTGCGGAAGGATTTTTTTTATATTATCATTTTTCGTTGGTTATATCTTATCTTTCAGTTTAGTTAGGCTTAGAACTATTCATCTTAGTGCACGGATAGGGGCACACATTGAGCGCAGGTGTTCACGCTCATGTGGGGAGGATGTGACAATCACAGATGTCATAATAAAATCACGAATAGGAAATGCGACTGGGGATGTAAATGATGTCATGCCTGGAAGCGATGGGCTGAGGATTTTGGGTGATTTTTGAAAAAATCAGTTTTATTGAGATTTGGACCTGGGCGAAGCGAGTGGATTTTTGAGCCTCGGCGAGGTGAGGCCAGTTGGGTCTATGTGATTCGTGGCATGTTGTTGGGCCAGATGGAACAGTCAGCATAGTAGAAATTGTGTCTCTCTCTCCTCGTGTGGAAAAACCTAAAAGTCAAGAAGGTAATTAAAGTTTCGTACCTGAACAAAGACAGTTGTCAGTGTTTCGAGTGTTTCGTGATTCCTATGCATCTGAATATTTCACATATGTTACAGTTTCACCTATTGGATCATCAGGATAAATCTGAACGTGTGAATGTTTTTAGTCTTTTTTTTTTATAGAATTTTTATAAGATGTTAACAGCTTTACAGGAGTTCCTTTATGATATGGTTTTGAAGTGTTCATCTGTCTCATATTATTGGAATATTCCCCAGCGGGTCTCTATCATATAATTTCTACTTTTCTAATGAAGATACTCCTATATAAATATTGATTTTTTTTCTTTCTTTTAATTCCATGTGGGAGATTCCAATGACAGAAATAGTAAAAATGTGGAGACTGTTTGAAATTATATCATAAAGGTAGTCCCTTAAGGGAGTTAACATTTTTTTAAAATCATCCTGTATATTCAGTCTCTTCATATCTGCCTCTCAGTCTTGATGCATATATATAAAATAAAAAGTAAAGTTGATGACCATAGTTGAGGGTGACCCAAAGGCTCCCTTTTCAATAGCTACTACATCCCTAGATTGCTCCACTTTATCCTTGATATGTACCTTTCAATGCTGACTGTTAAGCAAAGAGGTATCAAATACCATTTTTTTTAGTCTTTTGGTCTGCTGGGGCATTGATAAACACTCTACCCACAAGGCCAGTGGGCTGGTGTGTGTGTATGTATGTATATATATATATATATATATATATATATATACACACACTGTCACCTCCAGACAGACTGTTTCATTGTATCACAACTCTTCAGTGTGGCTAGACATGTAGGATGCTTCAAGCTGGGATCAAAATCAGTCCAACTTTACATTAGACTCAGTATCATCCTGCTTGTGTGTGTAGTTGGGCAGCAAATGAAATTATATAAACAAAATATGTCTTTCTTATTTAATAAAATATGCATATATATATATATATAGTCATCCACAGACAGGAAATTTAAATGGTTATGTATCACAATTGTTTTTTTTTTACATATAGATCTCAACCCTACAGGGGTAGGGGAGCATATATATATATATATATATATATATATATGGTCATCCACTGACAGATCTGTTTCATTCTATCAGAACTCTTCAGTGTGGTTAGACAGGCTAGATTCCTGAAGCTGGGATTGAAATCAGGTTGACTCAAATGCCAATCCAAGATTCTACTACTCAGCCACAAGGAAACTAGTGCAAGTGAAGGAAATTTAAATGGTTATAAATCCCAATTGTTTTTGTTTACATATATATAAAACAAAAACAATTTCCAAACCAAAAGATGTGGATTTCAGGATTTTTAAGAGGAAATATTCTTTCAAAAAACTTTAACAAAAGACAGTTGAAATACACCTATGTACGCACACATATATATGCATATACAAATAGATATATACTCATGCACATGTATATATACACACAAACATATATGTAAATATAAACCACAAATTGAGTAAAATAGTAGGGTACATTGGAATTTGGTAGAGTGACCAGAGTCTTGGAGAAAGAAAAAAATCTCAATTCAAAGCTTGAGGAATGTTGTTCAGGAGAATCTGTGGTACGCTCGGACACCATTCTTCTGTGATCCACTTATCCAAAAAGTGTGACTAGTTCTATACAAACCACTATAAACAAAGTAACTGTGTAGATTGTCCGACTGCTCATATTTTTAATGAAATTGTTGGGTCTTTATATGTTGAATCCATTATTATTATTATTATTATTATTATTATTATTATATTTGTATCTTAACTTGTCTTGTAATTTTCTAACTTCTTATTCATCCATATCTTTATTCAAATGTTACACAAGCCTAAAGTAGCTTTATATGTCCAAAAGAAAAAGCAGGGCACAAATATTCCTCACTATCGCTTCTTTTTTTTGCTCTATCTTTTATAAAAAAAAATTAATGTCTTGAAATTTTCACTGCGATCCATTCTTACCTGCATTTGTTTGTTCAGTGTTTCCAGCTCTCAAGCCATCAAGCATATCTGTTTGTATTCCTTTCATTTCGAATTTTTCACTCCACCTTTCACTTAGTTTTCTTTTCATTTACCTTTAATTTTCTTACCTTCTATACACCAAATTCATCTACTTCTTCATCCCTACTTTCCCCTATTCCTTCCTGCTTAACATCATTATATAGGTTTATTGGTAAAAAATTCTGATTCCATCTCAGAAAGGTAAATGATCAGGCACAGATACAACACTCTAATCTTAAGTAGAGAATCTGACACTCATACTTACATACAAAGACAGTAATAGTATTATTGATTCCACCCTTGTGCTGGATGTTTTTTGTATTATAACTAACAACTAAGTCTCAGGGAGCATTCCCCACAGACAGCACCTGCTCTATCATTTAAAAGGGTTAAGGGCTGGCTTGATTGTCTTTCACTTTGTGATATAATGGCCGAGGTTTAGTTAGGCTGAGAACCTTTCGGCTCAGTACATGGGTTTCTTAGGTGCAACATTAATGCAGGTGTTCACGTGCATGTGAGCAGAGCAAATGTGCCACTCAGAGATGTCACAATAGCCCAGATGGGAAACAGGGCTAGCAAGTGCGAATGATGTCACACACTGGAAGCGCGCAGAGGATTTTGGGAATTTTAAAAAAGTCAGTTGAGTTGAGACCTGCCTGGGGAGAAGACGGTTGACTTTCGCTTGCTCGCGGAGGCCTTGGGGCAGGTGTCGCACAAGATGGGGGGGCAGATGAATAAGCCAGAATAGAAAGAATGTGTATCTCTCTCCTTATGTCGAAGAACCTTTAAACTCAAAGGTAATAAAAAGTTTCATACCTGAACTAAGAAGTCGTAAATGTTTTTCGTGTTTCGAGATTCCTATGTTCTATGTATATATATATGAACATTATATGTCCATTTTGCATATCCACATCGAGCTATGGTACAACTTGAAGCACCTTTGAATGGATACGAGCTAATATTTGCACCTGCCTCTCAGGAGGTATGCTTCCTACAAGGTACCCCACATTAAACTGAACTTGTGTCAAACCCCAGCACCATGCAGAAGTAGTTTAGTATAGAAGATATGTATGTTTCTCAGTCAGAAAGTCTGTTATTCTAGGGCCAGGGAAAGGCACAGATACTACATGCTGATCCAATAAGGGAAAGTATAATCCTCATACATGAAAGTATGCAGAAACGAAAAGATTGATTTCAACCAATTTTAATATTAATATTTAATGCTTACTGGCTTTAGAGCTGGAAAGACTGAACAAAGAAATGCACATAAGAATGGATTGCTGTGAAAATTTCAAGACATTAATTTTTTTTTTTTATAAAAGATAGAGCAAAAATAAAAAAGAGGCTCAAGTGAAGAATATTTCTGCACTGCTTAAGTTACTATGACTGAAGATATTTTTGCTTAAAAATATTTTCTGCAATATTTCTCAGTGTAATTATAATCAGTTTGAGAAAGACATATTATAGATCATGTGGCTAAACCAAATTGAATTCAAAAAAATTTGACCATTTAAAAAATTTAAATATGATTACATTTCTTTTGTGCCAAATAAAGAAAGCTAAAGTCATCCATGAAAAGAAAAACTAAATTCAAATTTTTACATCTAAAAGTAATAGTTTTTACTTGTAACCTTTCTGTTTAGGACGAAATAGGAATAATTTATTCAATCAGTTCATAAAAATTCTGTCTTTGTGTATATATATACACACAAAGACAGAGTTTATATATATATATATACATACACAAAGACAGAGTTTATATATATATATATACACACAAAGACAGAATTTATATCTATATATATATATATATATACACACACACACACACAAAGACAGAGTTTTTATATATATATATATATATATATATATATATATATATACACAAAGACAGAGTTTTTTATATATATATATATATACACACAAAGACAGAGTTTTTATATATATATATATACACACACATACACAAAGACAGAGTTTATATATATATATATATATATATATATGGCTCATTTGCCTAGTGGGTAGAGTGATTGCCAATGGTCCGGGAGACCTGGGTTCAATCCCAGGTCTTGTCATACCAAAGACTTTTGATACCTCCTTGGTGTAATGGTTATCATCGCAGGAATTGGACCCTGTGACACGAGTTCAAATCCTGGACCAGGCTAATTGCATTTCACATAGCACTAATACCTTTGGGAAAGGTGAGGAATCCAATTATTCTCCCTCCAGTTATGGGTAAATAGTAGGACAGACTGAGTTCTTCAGCCTTAGTGAGGCAACTAGTCTAGGAGAAGGAAAACTCTGAATTTAAACCTGTTAAACTTTGCTTAAAATTGACTCTGTGTCATATCCTGCCCAAGCAGAGGGGTTGGTAAATATGGATACCTCCTTGCTCAACACTCAGCAATATAGAGGTATGTATCAAGGGTAAAGTGGAGTAATCAAGGGAAAGGAGTAGCGCCCTCCTGTACACTTTGGTGTAGTAGCTATTGAAAAGGGAGCCTTCTTTACTTACTTATATATATAACCTCTATCTTTCTCTCTATTTTTCTGTGTGTATATATATATATATATATATATATATATATATATATAAGTTATATAGTTAGAACCTTTTTTGAGCCTATATATAAGGAGTGGCAGTCCCGCCTTGAGCTACCGAAACTGTGTTATCACCCTGGTTGGCGGCTGATGAGGCTAGGGTATCGCACGTGCTTCCACACGTTGTATGATGAAAAAAAAAAAGCATATTTTTCTATGCAAAATTATAAAGGTATATATCATTCATGTTATGAATTTTTTCTTTACATAACCAAGTCACAGATATAGTAATTATGTAGATCATTTAAATGCCGTATTTGATCTGATGGCCTCTATTTAATTTAAAGTTAAATTTCTATTTTTCGGATTTTTAATATAATAAGAATGACTATTCATTATTAAATTTTATGAGTTTACGAAGGGAGGCAACTGTTAGAAGGAGTTATTTCCCTTGGACAGATTTTAGAGCTAGGGTGGGCGATTAATTTATAATCATTAAAAAACTAAACTAAACACAAACAAATTTAGTTACTGGTAGCTTGATGATATTGGAAATTGCTATATTCTTCGTTTTCGATAATTTCCGGAGTATTGTGCAAAGAAAAATGCTTTTACATGTGTGGTTTGTGCTATGTAATGATAAATACAGATAATGGAATATAACTTGGGGGTTGAGCCGTGGCCTCCGCGATATTAGCAACGGCCATGGTTGAGCACTCTGGCAAAGGAATTTTCGGCTGCCGCTCGCATAATGCAAAGCTCTTTGAAAGAATTGAGCACTCTGGTATCCGGTAAGGTATAAAATGTAAACGAACGAATGCTACTACTTAATACTTTAAAATTCCCTAACTCACATGGTATGCTTATTGGCCGAGTGGTCTGATACTAAGTCTAATGTGAAGTTGGGCGGGTTTTGATCCCAGCTTCAAGCGTCCTACATGTCTAACCACACTGAAGAGTTGTGATACAACGAAACAGTCTGAGAGAATTCTTATAAGAATTCTCTCATATATTCTAAAATTGAATTATTTCAAACACCTCTTCTTTGATCTTTACACACACACGTGTGTATATATATATATATATATATATATATATATATATATATATATATATATATATATATAATACCTAAAGAGCAAGAAGTAATCTACATAGGTTTCATCAATCGGATCATCAGGATAAATCACAATTGTTTTTAGTCATTTTTTTTTTATCAGATACCATTTTGTGTATTATTTTTTCATTTACATATTATATCAGGGTTTTTTTCCACACTGTTAGAATTAGTGAATAGGTATGAAATTTATATACACACATTTTTATTATTTACTAACATTTACTTCCGTTCATATTACAAATAATATTTAAAAATTAATCAACTTATATTGACTGATCTTTCTATTTGATACCGTTCTTGCAACAAAAATAAATAAATAACAAAAAAGGTATATTTCTCAACAACAATCTATCAAATGAAAAGCTGTCAAGAAAATGGTCAATTTTTGGAGATGAGTGAATGTCAATTCGCTAGCTTATAAAACATTACATAATGATGGTTGAAACCAACCAGAATTAACAAAGTTCTAGAATATATTTATCAATCTTTCTGTGTATACTGAAGATTTCAAAACAAAAATCAAAATTCTGTATGTATTTATTTTTATAACTAAAAGGTCAACAGGAAAAAAATAAAATACAATAGCTAACAATAAGTTTTATAACAATTGATGTAGTCTATGAGAAGTTAGGTAATTTATGATCTCTTAATATTTGGTGGGGTATCTGTTAGCATCAATTACTGCTTAACAGTTTCTGGTCACGCTTTCAAAATTAATTGATAAAAAATTATGATCAATGATGCAGATTGAATTAATTTGTAATATTGCCAAGTTTTAGTCCACAATCATTGTATACCACAATTTGACACATTTCAAACTTGGACAACTGTTTAATAGCCATTAGCAAAAGAATAATTACAAAATAGGATATTAAATGAAGGAAACTAAAATTCTCAGACATTTTCTGTTTTGCTATTTCTCAGAATTTTTTGAATTTTGAATTTTGTCTACAACTAAGGAAAGTTTGACAGCAATAATCTAGGAAAATAATCAATTCCTATGTGTGTCTAAATGATTGAAGTTTCATTAAAATCTGTGGCAATAATACAAAATTGTTCACTTTTTTTTCACTGTTATTTTTTTTATCCAATATGTAATCCAAAATAAGACTTGACTTTAAAATTGATAAATAAATGGGAAAAAATGTAGGATATGTAGTGTCTTTATTGATATTTTAGAAATAAAATGTCCATCTTTAAATAATTATACAATAAAAATAACAATATAAAAAAAAACAGCCAGAGAATATAAATCAAATAAAATGCTGAAAATGAAAACAAATAACGAACTTGAAGTATAAAATTGGCAAAAACCTATGTACTTCATGTGTATATATATATATATAACACTATACTTTTATCACATAATTTTTGTAAATTTAGGGCACTTTCAATGGTGTAATAGAGTTAGGCTAGCAGTACATTGTTACTGTGCCAGATTGTCACAAAGCCAGTAATATTTATTTACTCTGTGAAAAACTAAACAACTTTCAACTTATATAAGTTTACAATGTAATCATTTACTAAAGTGTGAAACGGCATTATTCTGGTCTAACAACCGACTTTTGTACATTAACCTTTTGCAGGTAGAAAAACAACAAAAATATTGCTCTGCCTGCAAAAAGCTTAAATATACATGGTACATTCAATAAGTTTCCCGACTTTTTTTTGTACAGGCATTTAAAATTGTTGTAGACTCTTGAAAATTCAGTATTTTATTGCTATACATCTTATGAGATGACTGACCAATTTTTATGACTTCAGGTTCAAAGGAACAGTTACAGAAGGAATTGGAATACACCCTACTAAAGACTGATTGTCACAGCTGGTGAATTTCAAAAATGCAATCTTGACGTGAGGACACTTTCGAAGAACAATATGCAATAAAAATCTGTTTTAAACTTGGAAAAAATGCCACAAAAACATATGGAATGCTTCAGACTGTTTTAGGAACATCTTGCATGAATCGAGCATCAGTTATTGAGTGGCATAAGAGATTCAAGGAAGGCTGGCAGTCTGTGAGGGATGATGAGAGGTGTGGGATGAGTAAGGAAGTCAATAGACTAGAGTTGATTGGCTAAAGGGTTAGGGTTCGGGTTACTATGTTGAGGTTTTAAGGGAGAGATTCCTAGGGAAGAGGCCAGCACTCTTCAAATCAGGTCAGTAGCATTTCTAGCAGGACACTGCAGCAGTCCACAACTCCATCCTTGTCACAGACTATTTGACCAAGATGGGCATCAAGACAGTTCCTCACCCTCCCTATAGTCCAGACCTTGCTCCCTGTGACTTTTGGTTATTCCCTAAGCTCAGAGGCTGTCGTTATGAGACAATTGAGGAGATGAAAGAGGCTGTGACGAAGGTCATTGAAATGCTCACACAAGAAGACTTCCATGGGGCCTTCCAGAAGTTGTTGGAACGGTACAACAAGTGCATTGCAGCTGGGAAAGATTACTTTGAAGGGGGACTAGAGTTTCATGCGTGTACTATCAATAAAGGTGCCCATACGTAAAAAGTCTGGAAACTTATTTAATGATACTCGTACATCGTATTTTCTACTATAAACCTTTATGCAAAATATAATTTTTTTACATTAATTTTCTGAACATATTTTTGTTTGAAAAACATTCATATGTCATTGATTATATTTTTTTTCAAATTTATCTGAGTGATAAAGGGGAATCCTCATGGTGTCGTGGCTAGTGTGTTTGACTGTGATATTGTAATAAGCAAGTTCAAAATTCAGTTCTGCTATTACGTTCACTTTTGTTCTAATACCGTTGGGAAAAGGCCTGAACCCTCTTATCCCTGACCTAGCTATAGATTAAATAGTACTATTACTGTTCTACTTCTAGGACAGCTTTGGCATTAAACCAAGAAAAACCCAAACCAAAAAGTGTTAAATGGATCATCTTGATTATTTCCAATTTTGTTTCCTTCTGGAAACTGCATTAAATTATTATCATCATCAGTAAAAGGGATGACCTTACGTCTTGCAAAGTCTTCTTGTTTTTTCTCTGTTCCTTATTTCTCTTATATGTATAGAATAGAAATGGATTTCTGGAGGGAGATTTTTTTAAAAATTTATTTATACATGAATTAAAAAACCCTATGTGCACAACTCTGAAGTAAGTAAGTTTGATATATCTTTTCAATGTGAACCTCATTTTCTTGGCTACACATTTTTTTTTAGTTCTCTAGGAAACACTTTTTTCCAAATTTTTTTCCTTTGATCTCCTTATCATCCACCTTAGAGTTTAGCTTTCTTAGAAAGAGGATGTTGCTAAAATTAAGTTATACAGATTTTTTTCTCTCCTTTTTTTCAATGTTTTCTTGCAGATGCCATGACACTCATTCTTTGGTGAAAGCAAACCAAGCCCGTTCTGAAATAGGAGATTTATCTATTACAAAAGTATTTTGCTAGAACTTTCTACTCTTATATTAAGGTTCTCTTTGGGTATTTACTCAACCCCACTGCCATGGGCAAGATGTGATACAAGATCAATGATTGGTTACCATATCAAGGATAATGCTTTTTTCCCCCAAGGGTATAACAGCATGAAGTGATTAAAACTCGGGTTAATGGATCTGTTTCCTCTAATTTAAGGTAGTAGTCATTTATTCAGCTTAGTTTAGCACAAGACCAGAATAATGAGGCACTTAGTGAGAATGAAAGTCATAACAAGTCTGAAACTAGCTTCCTAACTGTTATACTACTCCAGTCATCAAGGACTTCATCAAGCCTAAAAAGCTGTACCCCCCCCTCTTTAGATTAGAAAGTTTTTTTGAAGGAAGATAATTTTGATTTTTAGATGTAACAAGATGTTCTTGATTTTTTTGGTATAAAAATGCACAAAGAATTCTCGGAAAATTTCTGCAACAGAAACTCTTGATTTTTTTTACGGTCTGAAGATAAATGATTTTAACTTGCAGCCAGGAAATACTTCTTTTTCTTTTACCATATATTCTTATGCAGCATTCAGACATTCCAGTCACTTGCACATTATACGTGTGAAGTATAAGATTGACTTGTTTTATATAATTTTTTTTTTTGCATCAATAACTGCAGTTGATTGTGCCTAAACTTTGAAATGCTACAACCTTTAGACTGCATGTAATTGAAAAAAAAAAAAAAAAAAAAAAAAAAAAAATCAAATTTTCATGATAGAAAAAGGGTTAAAATATGTACATAAGCAATTAGTTAAGAGGAGTGTGATTGTATAAAAAAAGAAAAAGAATTTTCTTCTCCCAAATCTTGAAACAACCCCCCTAGACACATACAAAAATCAAAATAATCCCACTTTACATATTTACTGGAAATATAATTTAAATCCAAAATTAATTGTTTAGTTTTAGCCTTTCATACAACCTTCAGGCTGATCTTAAAAATTCTTAAGACTGCTCAGATCTAATTCTAGTAATTAAATGGGAATTTCTAATTTCAGTGTGAGTTGACAAAGTTAAATTTAACTTGAATCTCAAGTCTAGGAGATTGTTGGTAGATTTTTTTTTTGTTTAAGTGGGAGTGTTTAATTCCATAATCCAATCTGTAGTACCAGTAGTTTCTTCTAAACCTTCCAATGCCTGGGATGTTTCAGGCAGATGAATTGTTGTTATCTTATGTATAATTTCTACATATGTTTAATCAAAACCCATCTTCATAGGAACGTTCGAGTGAAGGTCTTTTCCAAGAATTTTTCAGTCTATTTTCATTATTATCATCATTAAGAAATGAGAATTTTGATAAAAGGCAAGAATTATCTATGTTCTCTGTTTCTGTAATCTTACCAAATCCTTCTCCTTCTTCGTAGACAAAATTCTTAGCCAACGGGGTCCTTTGAAAAGAATCTCTTTGATTTTGTGAAAGAATGGGTGATAAAAAGCAAGATAAATTGTTTTTACTGGAGCTGGATTTGTCAGCAAAATTCAGACTTTTCCTCTTTCGTCTTTTTTGTGTGGTGGGTGTCTTGACGATACGATCATCAGAGGAGGAACCTTTGCTACAAGGAGAATTTGGAAGCTGTCTCTGAGACTCATTTTTGTTGATAACCGACATTTGTGAACTTTCTGGGAATGGATTTGTTGAAGGAAAAACAGCAGGAGATTGAGGTTTCTGGTGAGACTCAAACAATACAGGAAACGAGTCTGGAACAGCAGCAGGTTTTTGGGATTGGGCGGATTCAAACAATAATGGAGAGTGGGGTTCATCACAGTCTTCTTGTAAAGTCTCAGGAACATTGTATTTAGTTCCTGTTGGTATTTTTGGTTCATCTTCCCCAGAATCATCTTCATCCCAACACACCTGTATAAAAGAAAGAATAGGGGACTTTAAGATTGTTCTTCAACTTGTATATGTAAATTGATAAAATGAAACTTCTAAAGCTACTCATCAAAAACAGTTTTATGTCTGTGGGCCCTGGTAGCAGCCAGTTTTTATATATGCTATTAAAGATATATCTAAAATCTATGCAAACGTGATTATTTGATGAAAGCCAAAGTCTACATATTAAAAAGTTAAAAATTTTGTCTATTGAACAATTGGGAGATAGTGCTTATGACTTAAAATTGACCTATGTTTAAAAAAAAAAAATAATGAGTGAAGAACTGTACAGCTGGCAATTAGTGGTGGTCTGCATGTGTGGAACAGTATACTTACAAAAAACAAAACTGACCATCATTGTCAAAATGCTCAGAAAAAAAAAAAAAAAAAAAAAAGTATGTTTTTTTCCCAATCTTTTATCAAATGGCAATTTGATTGATTTTAACAGCAAGTTAACCGATGTTGGGTTACTTTATGGAATTGTGTTCATATTTACATTTTTTGTGTGTTTGTTTAAGAGTACTTTTTTGTACACAGTTAGGCTATTAGGAATTTGTGTTTAATACAAATTATTTACACACTGATTAAATAAAAAATAATTACTTAAAACCATTCAACAAAGTCATTTGCTTGCACATAGTTGTATGGTTTCAAGTAAGTAATAAAAATACTCAGTAAACAATTATCATTTCAAATAACTATTCTTCATACCAATAATTTTTTAAACAGATCTATTTAACCGAGGTGGGACCCTAACAAGTACCACCTTTCTAAATCAGAAAGGACCTGGAAGTAATGGCAATGAAGAGGGACTCCACAGTTTAGGGTCAACTTTTTTTCTTTAAATGAGGTGAGGTTTGGTTATTTTTACCTTTCTGGAAGGGGATACAGTCAGTGTATTGTAAGCTCTGCCGAAAGGACAACAATAATTTCAAAATTATCATTGGGAATATGCAATTTGTACATGTGTTCTGGTTAGAAAGAATGTGTTAAAGAAATACATACCACTAGACCATTTACTTACAAATTGAAAATCTGATTTGTTCCTAGTAGTTTGTGTGTTCATATTTTTTTCTTCTTCTTTTTCCTCCTCCTCCTCCTCCTCCTCTCCTCCTTCTGGTCTTTCTTTCTCTTTATCATCATTTTTTTCTTTCTCTTGGTTTTCTTCTTCATTATCATCACCACCACCACTTAGTTCTTCATCTTCTTCACTTAGTTCTTCATCATTCCACAATTTGTACAAAGTCTTTGTTAGAGGATTTGATGAATTCAGTAAGTCGTCTTTAGAGGGCATCTCCTTCTCTACACTTATGTCCCTTGATTGAATAACTTTCTCCTACAAAAAATAATTGATAACAACAACAACTCAATATTTTCTATTAGGTGGAAAAGTTTGAAGAACTTATACAGAGTTACCTACTCACCAAACTTGATTTAAATAAGATATCTAATAGTTTGACAACAGATTTAAGCATGGCCAAAAATCAAGTTAAAAATTCACCTACTGTTTTTCTTTTATATCTTAAATAGTATATAATATGGCATAATACTAATTGTAGAAAGAGGATTTGGTTATGCGAGTTAAAGTCCTGAACAAGGTTGTTTGCATTTCATATAGCATTAAGACTCTTCCCTAAGGTATGGCAACTGCCAGGCTATTTGTGCACCAGACACATTACATAGTTTGTTTGGGTTGAGTTTTATGGCATATCAACCATTGTAGGCTATTTTATGCCAAATCTTGTTTATAAATATATATCTAATGAGTAGAGTGTTTGCCAACGGTCCGGGAGACAGGGTTTCAATCCCAGGTCAAGTCATACCAAAGACTAAAAAAAAAAGTACTTGATGTCTCCTTGCTTACTACTCAGGATTATAAAGGTACAGATCAAGAGTAAAGTGCAGCAATCCAGGGAAAGGAGTTGTGCCCCACACACACACACACACACACACACACACATACACACCTCGGTATAGTAGCTATCGAAAAGGGAGTCTTCGGGTCACCCTCGACTACGGTTGCCAACTTTACTTACTTGATTTGTAAACCCGTTTAGATGATAACATTTTTAAACGAGCCCGAGCCAAGTTTTTTTTTTTTTTTTTGTACACATTTAAATGGTTTCAAGTATTTCTAATTTGAATAATTTTGTTTATTATTAGTCATTTCTTTTCTCAAAGTCAAATGGTTTAACATTAGTCATTTGTTTGCACACATTTATATAGACATGCATGTAAGTAATTTCATTCTTAAATGAGTTACAACTAATATGTTTCCACAACAGTATTACTATTGTTTCAACAGAGTTAAATGGTTTCAATTATTGCTATCTAACATTACTATTTCTATTTAATAGTGATCATTTGTTTGCAGACAGGGGAGTGCTTACAAGTATTGCTATATAATCCCAATAATTCTATTCAACATTACTTATTAGTTTGGATGCAGTTAAATGGTTTCAAGTATTGATATGTACCACTAATAATTCAATTAAACATTTTTTTATTGTTATTTTTTTTCACCCACAGTTAAATGGTCAAAGAGTTCTATTTCTAACAATTCAATCTAACATTAGTCATTTGTTTGGTTACAGTTTAAATAAATATCAATGAGTTTTATTTGACTTCTAGATAGAACACTATCAGGTTCTACCACTCTAGGTAAGTGTGAACCTAGGAGCAATGGCAATAAAGGGGTACTTGACATTCCACAAAGCTCCAGCACTGGAGCCCCACCATCAGATTATTTACTGTCATATCTAGGACACCTCTATGCAGAGATACTGTTGGTGTATTCTATAGCCCCCCCCCCCCATCTCCAACTGACTGGATTGCATTGTTACATGTGTAGCACCCCAACAACCAAACCAGGTTATATGTTTCTTTTGTATTGTCAACTTTGATGTAAATCTTTTTGCCCGTATTGTAATATATTTAGCCCTTTATTTATTTTTTTTTTAAATAATTCTTTGTTAAATGCACCACTTAAGCTAAGTCCCCTTGAACTTCTATGAAATGGCCACTTATCAGAATAGAGGTCAGAAAAGCAAGACATGTTGGACACTGCCAAACAAGTAATACATACAGATACACCAGTGTTGGCTGACCAGCAAAATGTTATGTCTCTCAGGGATATTTATCCATGCCTCCCACTGGACAGGTCTTTTTTATAGTGGGGGTTTAGGGGAGGTCGTGCATGAGCTGAGACTTGTGCTCTGCTAGATAATACAAGTCATAGGATCACTCGGTGCAATGTGAATTATGCTCGCTTTTGCTAAGTCTCCAGGAATTTATACCAGGTGATCTTGCTGGTCATAGATTGCACTAAACCTGAAGGTATAGTGTAATGTGAATCTATGCTTGTCATTCTTACTGTGAGGCATGTATGCCAGGTAGCCCAGCTGAAGCTGGATACCCTCAGAGCAAGCTCCAAAGCCTGCTAAGTTATGTCCCACAGGTGTGTGCAGATACTGGATACTGTCTCGAAGACTCAAGAACAGTGGTGAGAGAGAGAGAGAGACAGACAGTCAGGGAAATCTTTGCCATCAACATGCCTTGACAATAATTATACAATGCAATATTTTACCTGTTCAAATTTGGTAATTTTGAAAAATGTGTGAAGATTGATGAACTAGACTCAATGTTTGTTTTATGTCTTTGCCAGTTTTTTTTTTTTTTGAGGGTGGGGGGAGAGGGTTGTTATCATAGCCACAAATTTTTATCAGGAATTACTGTAAATCCTTTTGCAGTCAGATATGACAAAGACAGAGCTCTGCCAGCAAGAGCAAACTTACCTGTTCAACTCCATCCACTATCCATTTACTTTTCCTGAGTGTTGAGTTACAGGTAGTACATGTTCCATTAATTACATCTTCGTCATCTGATTCAATGTCTTCATTATCACACTGTGGCATACACAGACGGCATAGAACATGGCTACTTGGTGGATGGGATAGACCTTTAAAAGAAAAAGAAAAAGATTAAGGGGAGATAAACCTAAAATTAGCATTTGTTTCCCTTGCCTCGATTCATCCGTTCTACTAATAGATTAAGGCTTATTGTTAAGTTAGATCAGAATTTTAACTTGATTCACTATTTTTAGAAATGCATGCGTATGTGTGTTTGAGATTTTAGATCTTTGAACCAGTAGGTAGGAATACACGACATGGTTTTCTTCGTTCTTGGAAAAAAAAGAATTGTTCTACTTTCTAAAATATTGACCCCCCCCCCACTCCATCAACAGTGGTTTCGATAAGGTACAATATATGCAATTTAACTCCACTTCCTATCTTGATAGCATACGTACTTTTTCAAATTTCCCATTTCTCATGTAGCAGCCACTGATCTCTAAATGTGAGATAATGAGATTGCCATTTTGAACTCTTTTTGTCAGTCACACTTGACAGAGCCAGGGTGTGATGTTGTGTAACAATTAGCAAGCTAGTCTTGCATTTCTTTTATACAGGAGAGAGTTTGATCCTTACTGGAATTCCCCATACTCGTGGAAATCTAAGGTATGTGCCATTTGTAGGCTTTGGGTCAAGTCATGAAAGCACTGGTGGTGTAACGATTATCAGTGTAGCAAGTGGACACAACTGCTGGAGTTGAAAACCTGGATGAGGCTGCTTGCATTGCACACACGGAAAAATACTGTTGGGAAAAGCACAAATCCCTCAATTTTTTCTACAGCTTTTAGGTAAATATCGGGACAGGCTAGTGTAGAAAGAAAAGTGAATTCCAATTTGTTAAACCTTGTGTTGCAACTGGTTCATTGTGGAGAGGTTGAGCAAATACAAGCGATAGAGATTAAGTAGCAATGAGAATGTTTAGTACTGAAATAGGTGACCATTGAAAAAACATCACGTATTGTCTGGAAACTGAGTTCTGTTGACCAGAATAAGCCAAGATTAGTAAATAAGATCACCAATGAATTTGATTCTTACTGGGTACCTCATATTTATATCCCGACTACAACTCGAAAATAACATTTGGCTTTCTAGAATGGAGAGAGTCCTTCTGAAAAAAAATTTAAATATGAAAACTGCCAAAATTGGGTGGGCAAGTTGAATTATTGGGTCTAAAATCATTAAGCCAGAAACTACATTTACTCTGTATTATTAGTTTGGTTTGGTGGCATATTAACCTTTGTAGGTTATTTAATGCCAAATCAATTTTTATGTAAATAATCAGTTCTATTTCAAACAATTCAGTTTAGCATGAATACACAGTTTGTTAAAAACATTTCTATTTCAAACTATTCAGTTTATTCAATCAATTATATATAACAATTCAGTTTAGTGTATGTCAAAAACTGTTCCATTTTAGATAATTTAGTTTAGCATAAGCATGCAGTTTAAATGTAAGTGCGGTTTAATTGTCAAAAACATTTCTATTTTAATCTATTTAGTTTAATCAAACAATTCAGTTTTCTTTATTATTAACTTTGGATTTGATATCAATCATTTGTGAGTTAATTGAAAGTCAACTGTTTTGCATGTTTATTGCCTTTATTACTGTTGAATATGTCACATTTTCCACACAGGTTGTTAATCCTTCAAAGTGGAGTGAAGCAGTCTACAAGGATTATAAACATGACTAAGGGTGTATATCAATATGTATACCAGATCCTATATTTTAAAAAAAAAAAAAAAAGATGTAGAATTTTGTTGGAATTAAGGTCACCCAAGTCTTTAGGATCAAAATTCTTTTATTTGGAAATAGTGGGAGACAATTTTTAATATCAAATTAAGAGGTTTTGACCTATTACATACTTTTAATAATGGCCTTGATGTCTTGGTGTTCAGCATCACAGAAAAGCTGCTCTTCTACATTCTCTCGTAAATGATCCATCCAATAATGAAATCGGCATTTTGCTTCCATTGAAAGCTGTACTACATGGTCACCTGGTCCAGCCGAACAGGTCTTGTCATCAAACTTTCTGCTAAGGTTGTATTTTTGAAAAAATATGTCACCCAGGGAGTTCATCTGAAAGGATAGAAGAGAAAAAAAAATCATTCCTATAACCATTTATATCCATCAATCTATGTATCTCATCAAATTGTGTTGAAAGCCTTGACTCTCTAACTATCCCTCCTGGTAAGTTCTTGGTGGTCAGCCAACTCTAGCACATCCACGAGTTCATTCCTTTCACTAGATGAGATGTTGCTGCCAAGGTATGAAGGTATGTGAACTTGTCTCCTCATTTCAGATGCTCACCACTTAGAGAGTGATGGCTGCTTCTTTTCTTTTATTAGATCTATTGATGTTTAAAGTAAAGTATCTAGTGTACATAAGCAGATAAGAAATCTGTGCCTCCATCAGTCAGGTGAGCAAACCATATGCTTAAAGTATTTGCTCCCCATTCTCTTTATGAATGGAATGAAATCTAAATCTACAAACAATAGTGTTGACTCAAGATTTTTTTATGCCAACACCTTTGATAATTTGACTTTTTTTTTCAGAATCAGTGATGTAGAGGATTGATTTCCTCAAAAATCTGTCCGGATTTTTCCCCCAAGAAGTTTGATGCAGCTATAGAAGTCTTGGGGGGAAAGGGACAATGCTATCATTTCGTGTATATACAGCATTGCAACATCTATAATTTTGTAGGTATTTTGTCAAGGCCTGCAGCTTTAGTCAATACTATATTAAGTTCTTCCTCAGTGAACTGTCCCAGTTGGCTATTAATATATGTTGGGATAGGTTTATCAGTGACTTCTGTTCAGGTAGCTATTTTGTCATTCAGTTGTGGAATTCTTAATAAGAAATGTATGTCTTTTCAGTATATGACTGCAGTTTATTTTGATAAGCAGCTGACCTCCTGCTGCTGCTATTGACCAACAAGTCCCTTGTTAATCTATTTTTTTGTTGTGTGTAAACAAAATAGAATGGCAAAAAAAAAAAAAAAGGTAGTAAATATGTCACCATAACAGTTTCCAAAGTGATTCCTCTGTATTTGGCCTTGAATATATTCATTCTTAAGTTTAAGTTTCTGGCATGTGTTGATATTATTTACTTCATCTGAAGAGCATCTAATATTTCTTACAGTTACCATATATTTATTGGTAATTGAGAACTAGTCCTGACATGTATACTGAAGAGTAGTATACATCACAGCTCAGAGCACTATTTATCCGTTTCTTGTTCTAGCTGTGTTTTAACATTATTTCAGTCGGTCCATTTTATCACAAAAGACTAATCTATTGCCGGCTGCAAGTTCAACCCAGTACATGATTAAAGTTTACCAATGAACCAATAAATTTCTTAAGTTTTAACTTAGGGCCAGCTCAACTCTACCCTTTCTTTGCACAAAAAATCTTCGGGGGAGGGGGGAATGATTACTTAATCCATTTTTATTATTAGTGAAGCTTTGTTTCCTCAAGATGATATCTGGAATAACTTTACATCCAGTGGTACTCTATTTTTTTTTTTTTAAGCTTGAAAATGAAATGTCAAGTGACAACTCACCTGATGTACTATTTGGTACAGAAAAAAAAAATATTTTACTAATTCTAAGAACTTTGCACAACCATCAGAACGATTTGGGGCTCAATGCAAAATGGAATTCCTTTGCAGATGGCATAGGTGGGAATAGTGAAAAAGATTTGGTCAAAAGGAAGTCTCCAAAGATTAACTACCAAACAAATCCTTTCCACAGAATCCATGAAAATTGAAAGTATCAAATTCCTTCAGGTTAAAAAGAAGGAGTGTCACCCTGAGATTTGAAAATGAATCCAGTCCCAGAAATTTTCATTAATTTATTTTTTGGTTTCAGGATATGTTTGTAGCAATTGCAACAAAATTGATATGGAGAATAAGGACATGCTGATTAAGTTCATGCATCCAGCTCTTCCATAACTTCATTTGTTAAGTGCCATCTACAAATCTTCTTCAATGCATTGTTGATTATCATACACGAGGTAATGTTTACTGCTTTTTAAAGACAATCTAATCTGTACCAAAGGCAATATCTGCAAAATATAGTTAAATTAGTTTTTTTTTTAATTAAACTACTCAATAAGGTTTTTATTATTAAGAAGCTACTTAGGTTTTAAAGAACTTGAACAGGCATTGTAGATGTTAGGCAAAAAAAATATGAAAATTGAAGAGGACATTCGATAGACTGACCATAAGCTACATAGGTGAAAAGGTGTTGATTCTGGTGTCATGTCAAGACAGTATTTTTCTTTAAATAACTTGGCACTCTTTCCTAACTCATGAAGGAGAACATTTGTGCCAAATTTCAAATTTTTTTAATGGAGTTTTGACATGGAATGACCCATTGCTCACAAGCATCAGAATATCAATTCAACTTACCTGAAATACAATCATCCCTTCAGGTTTTAGACAAGATCCTGTGATTCCGATATTGGAAGCAGTCAACCTTTTCTTGATTAGAGCATCCTCTAGTTTGTTATGCATATTATTAATGTAAGAAAAATCCCTACAAAAAAGAGAAGAGAACACAAGTTGTGTATATACATGAAGAAAGACATTTGAAAAGAGTATTCTATTCAAGCAAAATCTCAGTGTTTTGTGATTCTCTCCCTAAACATTAGCACCATTTAGTAAATTTTAACTGGTATAATTATTGATATCGTTAAGTTAATATTAATTGCTTTCTAGACAAAGTCAAATGACTCACATCTTTTAAAGAGTCATCACTGTAACACTTATCTAATCCACCACTATAAACCTACTGAAGATGGAATTGATACTAAGGTTCTTTAAATTCTAAACTCAATAATGATAAATCTTTACATAAGATAACAATATTTCTCTTGAATTGTCAAGCTGAGGTTATGATTAAATGTATTTCACATTTAATTAACTCCCACACACACCTCAAAAACATTAAAAATATCAGTTCCATATTTTTCAGGTCTTCCACCTTATCACCTATTACAATTTATAGAACTCGAACTTAAAAAATAAATTTAAAAAATAATAATGAGTACATAGAAACTCATTCACTCTTTTCCTCCAACAAAACAAGATTTGTACAAGAACATTTACAGTTCATATTTGTTGTAATTTTACATTTATAAGATTACTTGGTTTATTTCATATCCACAATTTCACATCCTTTACTTTTAAAAGAATTAAAGAAGTAAAAGTCATGGATATGTTAAATGTAACTTCTAGCTGAAATTATGGCCAAGAAGATTTTAAAAAATAATTTTTTTTATATGCTGCAAGTCGACACAACTATAAAAATGTTTTTCTTAAAATCCAGTGTTCCAATACTCAACCATTCAAAGATAAAACATTTTTCTAATTTCAGCTTTATTACTTTAAGTTTGGTGTATTGGGAAAATAAATACTGATTATTCCTTATCCAATATACAAATTAGTGGTTTCAAAATAGAAACAAGTTAAAAGCAAAATAACCCTACTTCATGCACTATACATTCACAAAAATTTAAGTTGTACCAACAACAAATGGTGGCAGCATAGATGGACTTTTCTATAAAATAAAATTCAGTTAGATGACAAGTTCTCTCTCTCACACACACTCACTATATGATTACTTACAGAATTTTGGAGATTCGCCATGGTGAGCACACACTCACAGGTGGTCCCTGCTCATTTGTTCGATACTGAATACTTATTGTTTCAGGAGGGTGCAGACTACCTATCAATATAACATCATCTCGTGGGGACTGAACCACTCCAGGTACCAGACACATATATTGTGGCAATCCCTCCAACATGTGTTGCCACTGCAAAACCTACAATAATAAAAAATTACATCTTGTCAGAATTGGAACCGATATAAGTTATTTTAAAGCAGAAAAATATTAAATAAGAACTCATTTCCCACCCCAACAAGCATTTGATATAGTCCAATTCACCCACCATTTTTTTTGTAAAGAGAAAAAAAAAAAAAAAAAAAAAAAAAATCAAAACACTTCTATGCCTTCCTCTTTATTTTCAATTTTTTCAACTGGTGCTCTTTAGATTTATTAACCAAGGTCAGCCTCATGAATGGTCAAAAGTAAGGGGATATCCTCACTAAATAGTCTACTACCTTAAGCACCTTCAAGGGGGGAAAAAAAAAAAAAAAAAAAAAAAAAAAAAAAAAACAACAATAAGCATCTTCTGGGTTCAATCCCAGGTCAAATCTCACCAAAGACTTAAAAAAGAAAAAAAAGGGTACTTGATTCCTCCTTGCTTAACACTCAGCATTGTAAGGTACAAATAAAGAGTAAAGTGGAGCAATCATGGGAAAGGAGTAGTACCCTCCCCTCCACAATTGTGTAGTAGCTATCAAAGGGAGCCTTCAGGTCACACTCGACCACAGTCACCAACTTGCTTTCCATTAAAACACAATAAGGCTGTCCAAATCTCTGGTATTAAAAAAAAAAAAAAAAAAAAAAAAAAAAAAAAAAAAAATGATATCTCATCTGTACAAGTTAAATGAAACAAATCACAATTTCTGATAAATCAAATAAATTCAAGTAAACTTTATAAATGATAATAATAAATTTTTAAATTGCTTAACCATTTACTTCTTAGTCTTCTGTTTTACATCTTCCAGCCAGAACAAATGGAAAACAAATCTATTTTCATGCAATCTTAAAACTTACGATTGGAAACAAAATACTCTTCTCTAATATATAAAGTTTTTCTGCAAACTATTAGCACATCATCCCTTATTTCATTTGCGCATATTAACAACAGCAAAATGGTGAAAGTTGTAGATATTCAAGTATAAAAAGGCAATTAGAAATGGGTCACATTCAATACTATTCTAACCTAATATAACAATTAGTTTGGTGAGCATTTTTCGCTGTAAAGTAAAGTAAAAAAAAAAAAAAAATTTTTCAGAATAAAATTTTACCTATTCCAACATACAGACTTCATGATCCCTCTCAACACAATGAAATAAAGAAACTTTGGTTAATAGACAGCAAAAAGAAAAACAACTTCTGCTATAATCACAAAGTATAATCCACCATCAGAAATCTAAATTAACACCCAAAGAAACAACATTCTACATTTGGTCTTCTGAATGTTTTTGACATCAATTTTCAAACTTAATAAATAAGGGTCCATCTGGAAATTTTATTCTTGAAGAATACAAATAAATTACACCTATTTGAAAGCATGCTGATAGCATAGATCAGCCTGAATCTCTCACCATCCATCCCTATCAGTTGTCATTCTTGGCAGATCCTCAAGACGGGACCAAATGTTAGGTTAGTGAGATGGGAGGTGAGTGGTTTTACAGCTGCCATTTTGTGGGGTATTGCCTCCATGATTTGTTCAGAACAGTATGCAGCATCCCTGTGTGGTTCCTATTTGGCTTTTTCTCCAACTATTTTCTAAAAGATACAGCTTCAAACAATTTCCTCAATTTCCATATAGCTAATAACCTGTCCATCATAATCTATGCTTTTCCTATGCATATCTTGACATCAATTTCAGTAGATGAGATAATTCAACCAAGGAATGTGAAAGTCTACTAATCTAAGAGGCTTGTCATTACACTCTTACATTATGACAACTAAACACTATTCGACTTTTCAGTTTCACAGGATGATAAATGGTTAAGACTTTTTTTTTTTTATATGAACTCACTGGATATTGAGGAAATCTTTCATCTAGCAGAAACAAGGCATAATCAGTGGCCAGGAAATGGTGGAAGCTGTTGCTGTTTGAATATTTGGATACTTGGAGTCTTTCTTTGTCCCTCAGTTGTTCATTTGGAAGACTAAACAGAGTGTTTACTTTTCTCCCACAAGTCTGAAAAATAAAAAGACAAACACCAAAATCTCAAATTAATATATTCAATGCTACACTGCATATTTTAAATATTTATGTTAGACTCACCATTAGAAAAATGCAACTCAACTTTTTTTTATCATTTTATTCACAAGTCAACTAATACCTTCAATATTTGAACTCTTACATCATGCCACATAAATCTTTAGATTCAAAAAATAAAATATTTCAGAGCCCATTTGAATGGTGTTGGTCCAATCAAGCAGAGCTTAATTTTGGTCCAGTCAAATTTGTTAAATTATAGTTCTGCGCTTGATATTTCTTCTATTGTTTCAATAAAGAAATTTTACACACAGATAGTTGCTGTAAAATTCTAGGCTGACCAAAAACCTATGCTGTTCTAGATATCCATACCCAAGCTCAACATGCAGAGCAAATCCATTTGTATAGCATTTCCATTAACAACAACATCTCACATGTCAAGATAGATAAAAAGGATGCAAATTTCTATTTTACTCACCCTAATATCTATTAAATCCATAGTTTTATGATTCGTGATGACAATAGACCGAGGGTGACTTCCATAGTGGACATCTTTCCAACTGGATAGATGGTCTAACTTTCTTGGTTGTTTATAAACAGGATCATGCCTAAAAAACAAAGCACTTTTTTTTCTACATACATTTGTCTAACAAACAATATCAAGAAAATTGTTTCTTCTAACAGACGAAACTCATTCTCATTCTTCTCAACCAATCTGCTTCTTTCAATAACAATTTCCATTTCTTCCCTCACTCACATAAAAAGGTCAGCTCTATAAAATCCAACCAAGTACTACACTGCTTCACTTTCAATAGTTATTGATTCAAGACAGCCATTTGTTGATTTGTAGTTCTGATGTACACAACAACTTACACCTATTTTGAAGACATAGTAACATTAAATACCAACTCGTGCATGGACAACTCTTATAATAAATGTCTACTTCCAGAAAATACACATGAAACAGTGCATTCTTTTTATTTCAGGTAATCCAAAATCATTACCCGCCCTTTCATATGATGTGTTCCATCTTTATGATCAATCAAAAAATTAAAAAGGTTCAAATCCAATTAAATCAGATTTGTAAAGTAATCAAAACAATGAACATGTTTCAACAGACAGTGAGAATTTCACTGACAAATTGTGTTTATGCAGATTCCTGCAAATCTCAAAGACGTAATTATGTAGTTAAGGAACGACTGTGCCAAAAAAGTATCCAAGAAGATAAATTCATCCAGCATAGAATAAGGGTGATTTACAAAGTCATTTTCTACTGGATGAATTGAATACTTAGAAGACAAAAATCAACTTCTTACCCTTTGTCAGCATTCCAGAGATAAACAGTACCATTATCAGTCATGACAAGACATTCAGCCGGAATGTAAGGACTGAAGAAAAAGAAAGAATAAATAAATAAAGTAGTACAAGTTTTCTCATGAAACAAAAACAGTTCAGTTTCATCTAAATATAGAAAGAGCGATGGATCATCAGCTTGGAAAATAGTATCATTGAATACAATTGGAATTTCAGCTAAGGCTGTCTTTAGATAAAACATTTATCCATTTCTTGTGCTATACCACATTAATATGCTACAAGCAGACAGAAGAATGAGTGAGTGAACAAGCAAGAAGAGAAAAAAAAAAAAAAAAAAAAAAAAAAAAAAATTAACAGCCATCATCAGTCTTGACAGGGACCAATTAAACAACTAGAAAGGAAGACAAGAGTTACTTGTTATAGGCTTGTTTTATGGTATAACAATTCTTGTAGGTTATTTAATGCCAAATCTCACAGACACACACACAGAAAGTAATTCCTTTAAAAAGAACTTGTTATATGTTTGTGTTTTACGGCATAAAACATGAAGGTTAATTTAATACCAAATCATACAAAAAAAAAAAAAAAAAAAAAAAAAAAAAAAGGCAGGGAATAATACTTTACCAAAAGACAAACAAAATCTAACTAAAGAGCCCTTTCAACCTGCACTTTTTTCAATAGCAGTAAAATTTCAATAAAATCACACACAAAAATTGTTAAATGAATAGTTCATAGGCAACATTATTTTTAAATACAGAGCTCATTCATTTGCACAGTTAAATGACAGTGAAAATTCCCCCCAACTCTCACACATCCATGTGTAGGATTCCACAGGACAACATCACAAGTTCATCCTGGCTCTCAAACTCTATTTGACCAATAGATAGATACTACCTGTAAACCAGGCAGTAATGGCCTGGAAGGAGGTACTCTCCAGAGTTTCAGGAGTGGAGCCTCACCATCAAATCGTTTAGTATCATATCATTACACTCATTGGTTGGTTGGGTGGGTAGCATGTTATCCCTCTGCAGAGAAGTCAGCATATTCTACAACTCCAGCTGACTGGGCAGTTGTTAATAGGCTCAAACATTGAATTGAAGCAATGTCACCTTTCAGATATCAACCACTCCAAGTGAACTGCACTTAGATATGCTTTAAAATATAGAAAAACTTATTTTACAGTATCTATCTACCAAATCCCTCTGCAAGAGAGACACTGTGATACAAGGTCAATTTTTAAACAGAATAAAATTACTTTGAATTTAGAATTTGCCTTTTCTTAAACAGGTTGACATAAAGTGGTTAAAGAGTCAGTCTGCTCTACTATCTACCCTTACCCTGAGGTGGGAGGGAGAGAGGGATTCATGCCTTTCCCAAGGGCATTAATGCAAAATGAAAAACAGTCTTGTCCAGTGATAGAATCGGAATAGACAGAATGAGTTTTGACCCCAAGAAATATAAGCCTGACCCCAAGCTTAAATTTTGACAATCTCATTTAAAGGCAACAGTTAATCTGACCCCTAATTTTATATCAGTAAATAATCTGACAGTTTTATTTTTTCTACTTAAAAAGTCCTATTTTAGACACATGCTCTCAACACCAAGTTAGAGCCACTATTAAGTTTTGGCCCTATCTAAATTCTAAATCCCTGACCAATCCATGCAATACTCATTTCTATGTGATACTGAAATATGTAAAAAAAAAAAAAAAAAAAGTCATTTTGACCCATTTTATTCAATCTTAATTGCATTTTTTCCTCCACTGTTGTAGAGTGTGAGTAGCCCTTTATTACCATCATTCCCAGGGCTATTTTAACCAGAGAGGTAGTACCTATCAATGTCCAATCTTTGGGTCAAACACATCCATTTACTAGTTATTCATATTTGATAGGGCTCTTCGTTAAAAAAAAAAAAAAAAAAAAAAAAAATCAATTTAATATCATTTTATTTTTGGTCATTTTGACCATCCTACGCCTTGGATTATACATATGATTTCCTAACATTCAAGCATGAAATATCCCTAGACACATTAACATGTTAAGATCAATCACTCAGTTTCCCCTTCCTCCAGATATAACATGCTATTTTCCACACAAATCAAATTTTTTTTTCTTATCTTGCCTCATTTATTACTTTAGCCTAGAGATTTTTTTTTTCTTCCTTTTTTACACTTACCTCATAAAAACAGAAGTTAAAATCTCCTTCTCAAATTTGATTTCATTCACACAAGAACTTCGTAAAAAATTTTCACAGAAAATTTCATACATCAAACAGGATTTCTTGGTTCTTGCAGCACACAGAGCTGAAAACAAAAAACAAGACAATAAAAACACTGCTATAAAAGGAAGTTAGAAATTAAAAAGGTTCCTTTCTCATCCAGATAACTGGCCTTCAAGACCCACAATTCATATAACCAATTTATCTGGAAATACAGGGTATTTCATAAACATTGATATCATTTTGTCATCTGATAACCTAATGAATTCTTATTCAAATGATCAACAATTTTAACAGGTGTAAAAAAGAAAAAAGAAAAAAAAAAAAATTCTAGGGTTCAACATTTTCATCCATTATGAAAATGCCATTCACTGAAAAGCAAAATAAAAATTCTTCTCAGCCAAATATACCAATATGATATTTTTAGTGGAATATTCAGGCCTTTAAAAATAGTGTTTCATAAAAATTTATATTATTGACCAAATCTCATTTTAACATCACAAGTAGAAACAGAAAATCCTATGATTAAACACTTTCTTTCCCAGGGATTGGCATTTATCTTTTGAGGGGTAAGAAAAAAGAAAAACATTAAAAATAGATTTTAAATTTGAAAGGATTTGATTGGAAGGAGAACTGGTCAAGTTATTACATAATGAAATATATATTTTCATGAACCAATTTATTTCAAATGCTATCAAATCTTTTAGGACTTCCTGTAAGTTTCTAAAATTGTTTACAAGGCTATTAATACTTTCTTCCAACCATAAAAGAAATGAAATATTCAATTTAGGTATATATAATAAAAAAAAAAAAAAAAAAAAAAAAAAAGATACTTACATCGATCGTAAATACACTGATTAGACAGTTCTAACAGAGGTTGCGGACTTTCAATTTCTATCACTTGTGATTCATTCACACTTAATAAACCAGACTTCTCGATGTCAGCCCTGAAAATCTCTAAGTAGCACTAAGGAAGATTTATTTTACTTCATGTATAATGAACAACAAAACTTTCTGAAAATCAAATGTTAAAAATAATCTTGCTTTTTCTTTCTAATTCAATTCATATAATATCAAAATAATTCAAATGACTCCTTTGATTTTCTTTATCACCAAGAAATTTGATGACAAACTTCATTTAATCTGCAGTTCCCACTTCATTAACAAAGTTTATCATTTGTCTATATTTTTCATTAGTACAGAATGGTTCACAATTGACTAATTGATTTTAATGGCATGTCAACCCGTTTAGAATTATTTTATACCTAGAGGTTAAAGATTTGTATTCATTGTACATTCATACTTTTGGTGTTAGTGTTAATATTTTCTTTGCATAGTTATATGGATATTGACTAATAAAACACTTGGAGAAAAAGCTTGAAGGATGCTGCATGAAAACAAATTCTGTAAGCAGCATCCCACAAAATAAAGCACTTATGCAGACATTAAAAGAAAAAACAGCTACCATGTTAACCCGTCTAGAGTTACTTTATGCCTTTGAGTTATGGAATTGGGTTCATTCTTTCCATAATATTTTTTTAGCACATGGTCCAGTTGAATAAAAATTATCATTAAACAGATCAATTCAACAAAGAAATAGGAACCTGGCAGATGCTAAGTAGATATGGGTTCACAATCCTCTATGTGCTTGTCTATTTTAACACTGACCCTGTAAACAATACAAATATCTTGGGGAAAAAAATAAAAAATAATTATATATCAATAAGGTATCAAAAGTTAAAAGAAAATGGTTTCAAGAATGCAAAATATCAGAAAATTTCTTCAAATTCTAGGAGGAAACATGAAAAAGTTTTAGAGAGAGAACTTTTCCGCAGTTGATGTTTATCTTCAAAAAGAAATATACATGTTAATCTTGATAGAACTTAACATTGACAATTGTGCACATAATCTTAATATTTTCTAACATTGGGAGAGAAGAATGGTACCGAGGTGTTGGTTGGGTTTTATGGTATATCAACCTTTGGAGGTTATTTAACACCAAATCCATTTTTATGCAAAAATCAGTTCTATTTCAAACAATTCACTCTAGCATCAGTAAACAGTTTGTCAAAAAACATTTCTATATCAAGCTATTCAGTTTATTCAAAAAAGTTCTAATTCAGCCAATTCAGCTTAGCACAAGTATAGATCTTGTTTACACACAGTTAAGTGTCAAAACAGTTCTTTATGAAACAATTCAGTTTAGCACAAGTACACAGTTTAATAGTCAAAAACATTTTTATTTCAAGCTATTCAGTTAAGTCAAACACTTCTAATTCAAATAATTCAGTTTAGTATAAGTTAGCAGTTTAATTCTATTTAACCCATAGATAGGGCCCTATCAGGTGCTACCATTCCAGGCCAGAATGGGCCTAGGAGCAATGGCAATGAAGTGGTGCTCTGCATTCCCAAAGCCCCAGCATCACTGGAACCTCACCATCAGTTTGTTTTGTGTCACATCCCAGACACTCGTGGGGAGGTCCTACCCCTCTGCAGAGGTGCAGTCAGTGTATTCTATAGCCCCAGCCGACAGGGTTGTACAGAGTTAATGTCAGAACAGTATTATTTGAGATAATTCAGTTTAGCCTAAGTACACAGTATAAATATCAAAACTGTTCTATTTCGAGTAATTCAGTTTAGCATAAATACGCAGTTTAAATGCAAAAAACAGTAAACTCAAACCACAGTTTAGTTCTATTTAACTGATAGATAGGACCCTTATCAGCTTCTACCATTCTGGGCCAAAGTGAACCTGGGAGCAATAGCAATAAAGAGATACTCCAAAGCTCCAGCATTACTGGAACCTCAACATCAGATTTTTTGATGTCATATTCAGGACACTCATGGAGGGGGGTTCTTACCCATCTGCAGAGTAGCAGTCAGTGCCCCAGCCAACTGGGCAACTACTGTGGTGTAAAAAGTTATTAAAAAAAAAAAAATTAAAAAGAAATAAATAAGTGAATAAGAAGAGAAAGAGGGGGGAGTACAGTAGCAAGAAGAAAGACAAATTGACAAATTCCACCACTTGACCCAGTAGGCGAGGTATAAGAAGATATGCTCAATCTTTCATCCCAGACTGAAAAAGATCAATTAATTGAGACTTGATAAGCCACCTACATTGTGGCACAGGCTGGCCAGACAATGCTGCCCACATGAGGCTCAAGTGGGATTTGGGTGTTCAGTGAATCCCAATAAAACATGGGTTTCTTGATATCCTCTCTTTCAGGGGCTGCAGTACAAGCAAACAAACATGCATGTGGTTTTTATGTAAGAGAGCCTTTCAAAAGATACAAAATGAGTTGGTTCCTACAAAAAAGCTCCCTTGTGCTTTGTATCTATTTTCACCTACTTCCACCACCTCAGAAACTGAATTGAGTGAATAAAGCAACAAAGCTCCTTACACTTCAGGCAAGTTGGCTTTCTTTCCTCCTATCACAGTTGTCTGTGATAAATGCTAGTTTTCATGTAAGCTTTGCACACAAACACAATTATCAACTTTTGGTGGAACTGACTCCTTGATAAGCAAACAGGTACCATATATCATATACCAAGCTATAGACAGAAGAAAAAAAAAATGTAAATACATTCTAAACAGGTCACCACTTCATAAGTGGTTGAAGTATCATAATGTAAGTTATCTAAATTTCTAAGACAAAGCTTCATGATTTTTATCATTAAGGGTTTTTCAGACTATTGTCTTCATTTTTATTGTTATTTCCACAACGTTTTGGCCGGTATATCCTCTGGCTTTCTTCAGGTGTTTGTCAAACTCGGGAACCTACGTGGAACTTCAAACTACGTCCTTTAATGAATCCACGAGGGTGGTTGGGGGGTTCACCTGTTCTGATTCTGTTAGCCATAACCGGGTACAAGTATTAAGTATTCCTGTATTGTTACTCACCTGCAGTCAGGATTGAACCTGCAACCCCCATGTATTCAATAAAGGACATTGTTCAAAGTTCCAAGTAGGTGACCAAGTTCAACAAATATCTGAAGGCCAGAGGATGTATTGGCTGAAACATTGTGGAAATAACAATAAGGATGAAGACAATAGTCCAAAAACCCTTAATGATAAAAAAATATGTAATTTTGTCAATAAACAGAATAACTTTCAGAGTTGCCATGTCTATGTTTTAAGAGAGATTAATCAAGACAGCATGTCAACCCATCTCAGATTATTTTATGTCTAAAAGGTCAGAAAATTACATTTTTGTACATTCACATTTGAATGTTTGTCTAGTTGTTTAAGTTTTGGTACAAATGTCAAGTATTTATGAATACATTTTTCTGTCTAATAAGAGTCATTTGTTTGCACATAGTTACAGGGTTTCAAGTAACCAATAATAATTCTTTGTAAATAAAAGTAAAGTTGGCGACCTTAGTCAAGGGTGACCCGAAGGCTCCCTTTTCAATAGCTACTATACCGAGTAGGAGGGGAGGGTGCTACTCCATTCCCTTACAATGCCGAGTGTTAAGCAAAGCGGCATCAAGCACCATTTTTAGAGTCTTTGGTATAACTCGACTTGGGATTAAACCCGAGTCTTCCAGACAATTGGCAAATGCTCTACTCATTAGGCCAATGGCCATCTCATACCCAGTACACGTTTTTTTGGTGGTGGTACCTTACCTACTCGCAAGAGTTACTCTCTGTATATTTCAAGTTCTGTCAACAATGCAGCCATGTAATTCAAAACCGTTTTAAACATTATCTCAGATTTATCTGACCTATACAAGGGACCTTAATAGGTACTACTACCAGATGCAATTTATTGACATATACCCGATGTTCTGGGTTAAAAAGGATATTGATTTTATCGAGATTTAATCCTGAAACAGCAGCCATGCACACGCTGTTATTTTCTGCTGTAAGAGGAGGCTCGTCAGGAAAGTTGACTATCTGCAAGCAGCCGCCACCTGTAAAGTCTGTATTTGTTTTCTAAATAAATGAAATAAATCAACAATCAAAATATTATAATCAAGTGTGTCCAGAAAGTATTCAGCCATTGTTAATTTCTAAAGAACTAGTAACAGAGCCTTTATTTAACTTCATTTAGAGAGGACCTTACTGCACATGCATAAGCAGACAATCTCAGATGTCATTCAGTCAGTAGAGAGATGGCATCAAATAAGCATGTGCTCTGTGTGACTATTTACCAAGAACAAGAAATTATGTATTTTCTTAATCCTACAACGACAGGGAAGGATGTGACACAAAGTCTATTTTTAAATGGGGTACAGCTGGTTGGAATCCATTCTTTTTATTCCCTTAGACCCGTTGCCTTACCAAGGCTAAATAACCCAGTCTGTGCAACTATTTACCCATAGCTGGGGAGGGTAAAAATAGATAGATTCATTGCCTTTCCCCAAGGGCATAAGCATGCAGTGAAAAGTATAAATCTCATCCAGGATTTAAACCCTGATAATCAATTCTATTTCCTACACTGTTATACTAACCGTACCTCCAAGACCAAGCAAGTTGATTCTTCACTGAATTTCATTCATCATTTTTTCAGGGCAAGGAGGGATTCAAAGCATTGTCTCATCGATATATCATCTCCCACCCACATTTGGCTTCATGCAACTTTTTTTTTTTTATTTCAACAAAGTCATAATGCAATGAATGACTAACAATGTGAATCCCCACCCCCCAAAAAAAGGCTTTCTTTCGAATAGTGGAGGAGATGATGTGTTAAGTATGAGAGGTCACAAGGACAGCTTTATTTTTTTTTTAAAGATTAAGGTAGGTTGTTCTTCCATTGATATTAAGTAAAGTAAAGTTAGCGACCATAGTCGAGGGTGACCCGAAGGCTCCCTTTTCGATAGCTACTACACCAAGGTGTAGGGGAGGGCGCTACTCCATTCCCAGGATTGCTCCACTTTACCCTTGAACCGTACCTTATAATGCTGAGTGTTAAGCAAGGTGGTATCAAGTACCATTTTTAAAGTCTTTGGTATGACTCGACCTGGGATTGAACCCAGGTCTCCCGGGCCATTGGCGAACACTCTAACCGCTGGGCCAATGTCCTGGTAAGTGGCTGAATATTTCTTGAACACTCCCTAGATACACTGCAAAGCAGAAAATGAAAAATGTTGACTTGTGCAAATAAATATATACATATTGGGAGGGCAAAAATTTGAGAGCACTTTACATTTTAAAGAAACCCTAAAGGCTAGTATGTTAAAATTAATCTATCTTAGACAATCTTACAATTTATAGACACTTTTATAAATGTAGTTCTATACAAACAAAGATTTTGCCGTCATTCCTTGTTGAAGTTCTATACAAACTATGTACATAAACAGAAATGCATAAAGTTCATGCAAAACATTTAGCAAATAAAACTTATCAAATATTAAAGAAACAAACACGTGCACAAATGAAAATGTTATTTTCAGTTGTCAACACAAATATGTTTCTGGAGGACTTGGCCATAAAGCAATGGCTACTGAACTGATCTCACATGCTAATTTTACAGTTAAGAGTTGAATCATCACACTGGTTTTCCTTACCAAGAAATGATGTATATAAGGGAAAATGTTTTTATGGTATATCAACCTCAATGGGTAATTCAATGACAAAGCCTTCCTTGTAGAAGTGGTACTATTTAAAATATAGCTGGGGAGATGAGAGAGTTTGGACTCCCCCGCTTCAAAAGGTATTACTCCGAAAGTGAACTAGAGTTTTTTTGCTGTTTGAATAACTTACCTGAATATCTGTCACGTTGAATAAGCTGGAGTGTCTTTCATATAGATTCCTTAGGTGAGGTATTCCATTGAATTTTTTGAAAACTTTATCTTTAGAACAATCTCCATTTTCATAATCATTAACACAGCTTAATAAATCCATTATGATAGATGAGTCAAGTTTTTTCTGAAGAAATTAAAATAAGGGGAAAATTATAACTAGAAATTCAAATGAGATATCTTAATTTTTAAAAATATTTCAATAAAATATATAAGAAAAATTATATTCTTAATTGTGAGAAACAAAAGCAAAAAGATTGATTCTTGATGTCATATCTATTTGAGCCAAAATATTTTGTCCGACATTATTTATTCTTTTATATAATACAATTTTCAAAGACTTATTTTTTGAAAAACTTTAATGCAAGACAAAAGTTAAAAATCAAATTCAATTAAATTAATAACAATCTATTTTTTTTTTTTTTTTTTTTTAGAAATAAAGAGTAAATTTAGCAACCATACTCGAGGGCAACCTAAAAACTTTCCAACAGCAACACCAAAGCATAGGGAGAACTATACTCCTTTCCCTGGATTGATCCACTTTACCCTAGATCCGTACCTTGTAATGCCAAGTGTTAAACAAGGTGGCATCAAATACCATTTTTTGAGTCTAGGATTAAACCTCAATAATAAAAATCAAATTTCAGTCAATGTAATCTAATTAAGAAATTGCTTTGAATTTACTGGAAAATAAAACTAAATTATGTAATATTTGATTAGATGGTTTGATAAACTGTCTTGGGTGGGGGATATATATATATATATATATATATATAAAAATGGAGTCTTTGTGATATTACACAGTGCATCAAATAGTATGAAAATGCATCAAAGATCCAAGTTGATATGATAAACTTTCTATTTCCTAATATTCTAATAGGTATTCACTTGATTTACTCTCATCTTTATTTTAGCCATCATGTATATTGTCATTATTTGTTAAATAAACCCTAAGAAAATTAAAATAACCTTGTCTTATGCATTTCTACCCAATTCTTTTAAACTATAACTTTTCAGTCATTTTAAATGTAGTGTTTTATTTACTACACAAATCAATATGAAGGTTTCAACAGTCATCAAATTAGCCTCAATAGAAATTTGTAAACCCCCCCCCCCAATTAGAAAAATTATACTAAATCAGATGCTTTTGATACTACAAACAATAAAGCGCAAAACTTAGAATCGTGTTCTTGCTGGAAAAGGATGTTCCAGTTAAAAGAGAGGCGGGGAAATTTCTAAGAATCAGATACATTTGTATAAAATGAATTTAGTAGCCGAAAAAGTAATCAAGAGAAATAACTCTTATTTTATTGTCAGACTTACTTCCCTTGTTGCTGCTTGAAAATGGATAAATATGAATTCACAAATGAAATACCCTTTTTAGCATCGTCCTCAGCTCTTTAATCCTTTTAATCAATAACCGGAAGTTTTTGTTTCGTTGTTTGAAGTTCTCTTGTCCCACAAGTTCTATGTCTGAAATACCTAAAAAGAGAATAAAATAATTTTTTTCAATTTTGAAAAATATTTTTATGATCCTTTTCTCACAAAGTAAACAATTATTTTACAATAATTAACCAAATGTATTTTTCATTCTGTCAATGTTAAATGAAAGGTTTGATCTAAAAAGTCAAAATAAATTGCTAAAATTGATACTAATATTGTGATTATCAGATTCGCCAAACCAAAACTTCATTTAATCATATTAAGTAGATATCTCCTTGAAATATTTCTAGTTTGAATGCAATTTTGAAACATTTTTCTTAGGTTTTGCTGGTCAGAATTTACTTATTACACACACAAAAGATGAAAAGACTGACCCCCCCCCCCAAAAAAAAACATACACACAAAAGGGGAAGAGACAAAAAGAGAAAAATAAAAGGACAAGGAAAGAAAAAAAAAAAAATAAAAAAAAAAAAAAAACATCAACAGAAATATATCCAGTCTCTTTGGACTCGTGTTTGGCAAATTAAACTAAGACTCAAAAATCAGTGGATTTGAGAAGATTTGCTTATTGACCAAAATACAAAAAAAAAATCTTTGCAATTTCCAATTTGATAATCTTTGTTTCATACTTGAAGAACTTAAATTGAATTACTATCAAATCAGACATTTCACCATGGGATGATACTTAGCTAAAATCATCAAGGTGTGTCAACAACACAGATTCCTTTCAGTGAGTGGCCACGAGTTATTGCTACTCAGCTATATAAAGTGATCTATTAATTTCAAAGGCTTACCATTTAAATAAGTAGATGCAACAAGTGCTAGATCATCGATGTAGTATGCATCAGTAATATTTTTTGGTAGGATATCATCTGCCTCCTGCCTTTTTCAAGTTTCAATACGAGTTTGTTTTTTGTTTTATGCAATTGGGACGCACAACCAATAGAATGACTCCAGTGACAATTTCAAAGAAATTGGTTTTACCATCAGATGAGTGAACCATTACAGTGGTAACAGTTACTTTCAGAAAACAATCACTGGATGTCTCACACTTTCCATCTTGTATCCAAAGAACTGAAGCTTAGTAAAAATGATTTAGTTAATCGGAAGTAGCTGACGAAATTTCTCTGGAGTATTTATTTATTTTTTTAAAATTAATTTATATATGCAGTGAATTAGATAAGATTATAAGGACAGTGAAAGTAGTGGCTGATCAGTTATTAGATGGATATAAGAAACTTTAATAATTACTTATTGTTGAAACAGTATGTTCTATTTTAAAAAAAAATTAAAAAAATACAATATCAAGAACACCAAGACACGACGTCGTCCGTGAAAGATGGGAAAACGAATTAATCTAAAAGTAAACAAAATGTAGACAGTCTGAAAATTATATAAATTAGTCAAATTATTATCAGCAAGGGAAATAACTCCTATTTTATTATTCAAGTTATTTTCCTTGTTGACGCTTCATTTAAAGCCATAAATAGTGAATACATGAAGTCAGCATTAAAAATAAATATTTAATACTATCATCATTCTCTGCAATGAATAAAAAGTTTCTTATAGCTGGTAACAACGATTTTTTTTTTTTTTATGAGTTCACCTTATTTCAATCATTTGGATAATCAGCAAGTACATTACTCATTAAAGAAAAATTAAAAGAAAATAAAGATTATTTATATATGCATCAGAACTTCTAAGAATCAAAGAGTAGTATGGATTTCCTCCATTACTCCAGGATGAGTCACAAGTTCAATTTTTAAGCTGGTTGAACTTCAGAGTTCTTCTCCTCGGACTGGTTGCTTTATCAAATTTAAAGAACATAGCCTACCCTGCTAGTTACCCATGCCTGGTAGTGGTGTTACAGATGTATTTATGCCTTTAACTCTCGGGCTATCAATGTAAAATGAAACAGTGTAATATCTATGCGCTGCCTTAATATGTTCAAGTTAATTTCATCAAACTGTTTTCCCAGAATAACCGTGATGCAATAGTTATGTTGTATCAAATGAACTGCAAGATTAAAATTATTATATTTCAAACAATGTAACAGAATTTTAAAGTAAATGTCTTTGCGAATTTTTCTTTTAAGATTTTCAACCCTATCCATATGCAAACATCAATTAATTTTAACAGTATTTATGTCGTTTAATAGACTATTTTTATTTTTTTTCACACATAATTAGAATATGAATAATTTCACAAATGACCCAAACAAGTACTCCAACTCTAGTGGCAATGAAGATATTCTTTACACTCCTCAGATGTGCAGCCTCACCATTAGATCCAGTTTAGTGTCATAGCCAAGACAACACTATTGGTATGGGGTGGGGATACAATTAGCAGCCATGTGAAAATAATCAATTTTAAAACTGAAGTGGAGCCAAATAAGGGTTTTATTAATACATCTAACAGAGAGAAAAAAAAAAAAAAAAAAAAAAAAAAAAAAAAAAGAAGAGAGATATATATATATATCTCATCCATGGACAGTTTCGTTGTATCACAACTCTTCAGTGTGGCTAGACACGTAGGAAGCTTGAAGCTGGGATCGGAACCCACCCAACTTTATGTTAGACTTACTATCAGACTGCTTGTCCAACAAGCATACCACGTTGGCTTAGGGAATTATAAGGTATTATATAGCAGCAGAAGCATTCATTTGTTTACATTTTATACCCTACCAGACACCAGAGTGCTTAATTCATTCAAAGACCTTTGCATTATTCAAGCAGCAGAATAAATTCCTTTGCCAGAGTGCTCAACCCCCATGGGGGAGCATATATATATATATATATATATATACACACACACACACAAGTAGAATTCTTCAATTTTCAAACCATTAAATACTTTGGTACTAGAATAAGTCTTAAAAAAAACTAATTTTCCAAGTCGGCTCCAAACTTAATTCTTTGAGCTTATTTTCTAAATTGAAAACTAATGGGATTGTTCTGAGTCTCTAAACTTTTTTCTGGTAGATTCTATCAATATCCAAGTATATACATGATGCTTGTAAATTTAATTGACATATGAACATGCCTAACTACAATACGTAACTCACAAAAAGTTTTAGCTATACTAATATGCCAGGAAAACCACAATAGTATGATTGCTAACCAGATTATCTTGAATATTTTACCAGCATGTCAACAAGTCTGGGTTTGTTTTATGTCAAGAGATGAGGGAATTGTGTACATTATACCTTTAGATTCATATGTGGTGTTGAATTTGCACATTGTTGTACGACATCAGGGATTTCTATCAAATATGAAAGATCTTTAAACAGATCTCTTTGACCCATAGATGAAATCAAAACAGACACTAATACTCTCGATCAGAGTTGACCTGACAGTGACTACAATGAAAGGGTACTACACCACCGCCAGAACTACACCCTCATCACTACATACAGTTTAATATCATACCCAAGACACTTCCTTTTTATTAAGGTGGGTTATAGCCATCTATACAGTCAGTATATTCAAAGCTTGACAAATCACTTGAACAAAAAAGACCAAGGAACTTCAAACTTTTTCATAATGGTATGAAGGTTTAGTTGTAAACTAGCCAGGACTGGAAAGTTTGTACAATGTCATCTACTGTTGATGACTTTTTGACAAATGGGATTGTAGCACTACACCACTGACGGAAAATATGTGTATCACAAATGGGACCATGTTAAATGATAAACCTCCTTTGGTCACGTTCCATGACAGCATCGCAATTAGCCTATGAAATTTTCAGTTTATTTTCTCAGTTATACTTTGAAAATTCTCAAGTATGTGTCTGGTTTAAAATATCTTAATTTAATTAAATTATTTAGTATTACAAATTTAACTAGATTGCAATTTCGTTTTCAGAACAAACAAAAAGAAATTCAAAGAGCATATACATACCATATTTTGGTTTTTCAAACAGAGGCAGGCTCGGATGCTGTGCACTGAGGTGACTAACTTTGCCACCTTCGTGAAGTTTCTGCGTCAAGGTTTTGCCGTCTTCGCAAATATAAATGCTTCCCAGGGTGCCACAGTCCAAGAAGAAGTTACGTCGAGGACGATGGTCCCATTGCAGCGGAAGGAAGCTGAACGGAGGGTAACAGGTAGTGTCAGATTGCATTTCTGAAAGCAAAGGAGAAAAAAATTTTTTCAACAACTTTCTTACTTTTAGAATATTTCAGTAAATTTCAAGAAATTTATTTCTGAACTCTCACCGTTTTGTTTTGATTAATTTTAATAGCAAGTCAACTGCTCTTGTGTTCTTTCCTGCCTAGAGGTTAGGAAATAGTATTCATTGTAAATTTATATTTTTGTGTACTTGTTTAGGAGTTTTTTTCGTACCTCGTTATACAATATCAAATACTCTTGTTTGCACACAGCTATACATCAAATAACTAATAATAATCCTTAGTAAACAATTGCAGCTTCAAATAACTATTCTTAATACATACAATGTACAGTTATACGGCATCAAGTATTTCTATCCGACTTGGATAACTTCCCAGTATCAGAGGGGATCCGCAAGTAACAGTAATGAAGGAGTACTCCATACTACCCAGATGGTCGTTATCTGGTGCAGTTTAGTGTCATACCCAGAATAACTCCATTTTTTGGTAGGATGGTGATATTACCCTTTTACAGCCAATAAAGTCAGCCTATCTAAAGTTTCACCAACAGAGTTAGTTTTTATTCTAAGTCTGAAAAAAAAAACAAACCAAAAACAAAACAAAAAACAAATTTCAGTAAGCAATAATTAAATAAAAAGGGAATATATGTGAGAAAGAAAAAGAAAATTGTCAGACAAAACTAAGCAAAATTATTACAAACATATTTGATGATTAACTTACAAAGTAGCATCTTTTATTCATTAATAAGCACATGTGCAGGAGGAAATGTCAGGGGGATTTAACATCATCTAGTATAATCTCTGAAGGAATTTACTTACCTATTCCTGAAAGACTTGACACATGATCAAGTTAGAATAGGTACCCTGATGCATACACGCGGTTAAGAGACAAAAATTGTTCAGTATAGCAGCATTCCTCTTTACCATAAGGGATCGACTAGAATTACACCTTTAGTTACAATAAAGAAGTGCTGCCTGGGGGCACTCTAATAATCTGGATAGCATATTGAATTTCATCTTCAGTCAACGAACTCCAATCAACTTATATATCAAGAGAGAATCAAAGAAAAATGGTTGAACAGAAAGTGTGAAATATTTTATTTATGAGAGAGAAAAATCCTGACATAAAAATGTCATAATATGTAATTTGCACAAGCCTGAAGAAAAAAGAAATTGACTTTAATTGAGGAGTTAGGACCTTGTTTTATATAAAAAGTAAAGAGTTACATCATGACACCCCTCACAAAAAAACAAAACAAAAACAATTCATTCGAATTTGAAATTTAAGTTAATATAAAAATCAGAAGCCATAGGCATTTTTTGAAAGTGATTTTTTTAAGTGGAAAAAAAAAATGTGGATAAAGTCAATTTGTCAGAAATTGAAACAAATCCCAAAACTTTCCAAACCAATTTTCAGAGTTAGGTGGGGATGGTGGTTGAGGAAGTCAATGTAAACGTACTTTTAACTTTAGGTTTTTTTTTTGTAAATACGTGAGAAAAAAAAAGAAGACAATCACCAACTTATTCTTACCTGGATTGTGAATGTAAGAACTCTTTCAATATATATATATATCTCCATCCATTCCCCACCCCCATTATGCTACCTTAAATAACAAAATAAATAAAGCAATACCAACACGTAGTTTAAACGAAAAAAAGTGCTATTACACAAAACTTGTACAGAAAGTTAAAAATTATAGATTTCTGCTATTATTAAGAAAAAATACGTCGAGAAAAATTTAATACAACAATTTTTATCCATTAGGACCAGAGATGTTGGTGTTTTACAGTTGAATAAAGACAATTGGACGTTATATAATTTTTACACTTCTAGTTAAGTTAATTATATCTAACGTGGTTTAAAAGAAGACATATAAACTAATATTCTTTTAATAAGTTTCTTACACTCTCAACTTAATAACTGTCCGGATAATTAAAATTGAATTGCTTACCTGAAATCTCTTCCAAAAGTTTTTTTTTCTCTTGAGAGAAAAAATCCTAATACCAACGTGTGTTTGTTTTTGTATTTTCACAAAAACAAAAAGCAGATTTTAAAAAGAAAAAAAAAAAGTTAAAATATACGACAAATTTTAGGTAAGGTTCACATACTTTAAAATTCTGTTACCCAACATTGTTAAGACATTTCATTTCAATGAAAAAAAGTTATCAAAAATGTAGTTTAAAACATTCCGTACAGCGCGCGATTGCAAACAGGAAGTCAACATTTCTACCTTAAACGGTGTAACTAAAAAATAAGTCCTTAGCAAATAAAATAGCGGTAGCGTACGCAGTATATTTCATTTTATAATAATTCAATTATGCGGCACAATAGGGAAGTGCCGACGCAGATAAACATTTTTGTCACAATTCTACCTTCATTTACGCAATAGACTCGACTTTGTGTTAAACTGGACCTTCACGGTTGTGTAAGTTTACTTTGGCAAGGTTTATCCACTTCCCTGGAGTGGATGAAAAGTTAATGTTATGCACTAAGTTGTAAGTAAAGCTGGCGACCGTAGTCGAGGGCGATCAGAAGGCTCCCTTTTCAATAGCTACTACACCTAGGTTTAGGGGAGGACGCTGCTCCTTTCCCTGGATTGCTCTACTTTACCCTCGATGCCTATCTTATATTGCTGAGTGTTAAGCAAGGAGGTATCAAGTACCATTTTATGACGCGACCTGGGAGTGAACCCAGGTCTCCCAGACCATTGACGAACACTCTACCCACTAGGCCAATGAGTATGCACAAAGTTTTACTTAATCTGTCGCACAGACATCATATTGCTCACTGTTTTCCTCTGTAACAAAGCAGTAAGCCTCCCAAGTACTGAATATGTTTGCAGGATTCTCTGACATCTTTTTTTCTGTTTCTGGTGATCAGGATTCACCGCATTTTTATACTCCAAACACATTTTTAATAAAAGATAACTTCGATTTTTGTTAACATAACGTTGTGATGAACATGAACAAATACTTGAGATCATTGTGATCACTTAACTTTTGACCCTACTATATTCTAAAACTCACCCCCCCCGCAAAATGGTGAATTGTACTTGGCTCTTTAATCAATTTATTTGTAATGTGAATAGCTCCAGACTACATTCGTGCATATCGTCAAAAGTCATATAAGAATTTAAAAATCGTCACCTGCCGATTCTTTTTGTTTTATACTCTTTATTGTGAAGATTGTGGGGCGGTTTATTATTCACAGCAAATTTCTCTCTTGCCAAGTTTCTCTCTTGCCAAGTTCCAATGATAGCATCAGTATATCCATTGATACTCTAACACTGAATAAACAGAAAGGAGAGACGAGATAAACTCGTATAAACATTTCATGCAATAATACAACAATGAACAATGTATCGATCATACATGTCTGGAGATACGAGAAAGATTAATGTAAATATCTTGTCTTCTGATTTTCATGACAATGTAAAAAAGAGAATCTTGCCAGAATTAAGGACACTGGTATTGTAATAAATGATATGTCAGAGCTGGCAATTAATTGAAGAAGTCAGTCAGATAAGCTTGAAGAAAAGCTTTATTCAACTAAGAACTGGTCTTGGTGGTAGTCATCGCTAAAATGGCCACCCACCAGTAAACTAAACAAAAGGGGAACAATTCGTTCCCAGAAAGTAAGGGAGATAATATAGTTCCTTCCTTTATCACCGCAGGTATGCTTCACAAGTTAGGGCTCAAACTTGGAAGATTTTAATTGTTCTAAGAAGGAGAGCTAAAAGAGAAAGAATCATGGCTCATGTGACCAGGGAAGACACGACCCTAATCCGAGTGAAGAGAATTATTTTTGTCTCCCTGCAACCCGTATTAACAGTTAGGCACAAAATTCGAATTTTGTAACCGACTTTGTGATTCGTTGATTTGTTTATTTAATTATGGATTTCTATTTGAAACAGTCTTTATGATTGGTTGATTTGGAAACTGTAGTTTGGATAGAATTGTCGTGCTCTTTAAAATATAAATAAATAAGAAAACTGAAAATAAACTTTATATGAAATCTAAAAATAGAGGAGAAATTTCAAACACACAGTCACCAATTTTGGAGCAAAAATCCCATGTGATACTGAAAAAATATGTTGCAGCCAATGGTAAGGAAAGAAACAAAAGTCTGAATTTTGGTCATGTTTGATCTGATGGATTACAATGAAAACATGTGACAAGGCCTTCCATGGCAGACCATAGTAGGCACCAAAAAGGCACAGTGGACAAGGGAATAGTCAATAGTATAGGAAATGATGAAATTTCCTCAACAAAGAAGGTTCTAGAAAAAAAAAAAAACAATCAATTTTAGCACAATTGTTAACATCATAAAAGTCCATGCATGCGTTCTAGAAAAATCAAGGATTTGGAAAAGACCAACACTCCACCACATGTTTTGACTGATCAGGTGCGCCAAAAAAACATGTGGCCATTTTTTTCGTTTGGAATTTGGAGATCCCCACAAATACTATAAAGTCAAAATGTCTTCAGAACAGTTGACTTGTCTCCTCAGGCAGGACAGATAGAACTGTGTTTTGAAATCTTGTTGCAGACCTCTTGCATATCAAATGACGACTATCAACTAAGATGATAACCTTTCAACTCTGTGTGGTTGCTGATAATTTGCTACAACTTGCAGTGGCTTAAGACATGAAAGACTTCATTTTTGTTTTCTGATTAATCCAAAATTAAACTTCCTCTATTTTTGTAGCACTCGTGTTAATTGTACCATTTTATCAACATTAGTCCACCACAGTAATCAACAGACACAGATACCCACAATCTATTCATGAACCAATGTAGCCAACAGGTCAACAACAGTTTGCTATCAGACATGCTTTCACTTGTGTACAGGTCCCACAGCAGAAGTAACAAGGCAAGATTTTCGCTGAGAAAATAACTTCATAATACCACCAGCAAACACAATTTTTTTTTTCTACAAGGACCTTTTCTTTGCAAACTTTTCTCAAGAGTTTAAAAATCTTTTATATTTTCTTCTTCTTGTAGAAAATTTTTTATCAGAACTGATTGCATTCCCTTTGCTGTGACGCGAAATTGACTAAAATCCCTAAACGGGACTTTATTTTCGCACGTGTGAAGACGGGGCAGGTTGGCACTTGATCCCCTACAGAAATAAGTCCTGTTCAGAGTTCTTTTCTCAGGCAGATAAGAACTGGCATATTACGTGAGGGAATAATTTAGGGCCAGACTGGCCACCGCTGGCAAAGGGGTCCAAAATTTCACACTATCACACACCCACTAGGCCGCTAAACTTCTTTCCCTTAGATAATAGAGGAATACGGGCCTATAGGTCTTAGTTGTAATAATATTAATGTTGTTGTAGTAGTCGGCAACTCCGGTTTCCCGTGTGATACTTTAGGAATTAATAGGACAGTTCTAAGCAAGATAATGTAAGGCGAATAGAAGCTGAAAGGAAAGCATGAAATAATAACATAGACCACATGGTAAAATGAAAATACATAGGTTCTTTACTACGGTTATATATATATATATACGTCCAAAGTGTCAAAAATATATAATAGGATAGTCCATGAATATAAATGTCTTTTCTTGGCTTTATCCTTTTTCAAATTGAGAGAGAGAGTGGTAAACAAAATTTGGGTGTAAAGGAAAAATGTCCCAAAGTTACTTATTTTTTTGACGGGGTTCTACTGGAGAATTTTTCTTCTTTCACGGGCTAATAGACTTTGTACTGTTTTTAATACTGGCTTGAAGGATTTTGGAGTCCTTCGTGTCTCAGTTAGTCTTTTGTCTTTAGCCCGGAGTAAAATGGCTATTGTCCGTCTGCCACGAGACTTGCTCAGAAACTCCCTTACTACCCCTGAGGGGAAGGGAACCCCACTTCCGTTTGGGGTCCCCGCCAATCATTTGGCTTCTTTTTTCTTTCCCCTTCCGATGTCCAGCGACCCAAGGTCACTTAGGTGCGAACATCTGCGTGGCCCACATTCTCTCCTAACGGTCACTTTTTGACTGCTAGATAATGTTAGTTCAACGGGGGGATAGTATCATTCTTACCTCTTTGTCTTCGTGAGCTATCACGTGACATTGCTATCTCTTCCTTTCTTTGTCAACCCCTTTCACTTAATCAGCAGACAAGTGACCAAATTTTGCCAATCTGGCAAGAACTGGTCATAAAGTGTGACTTGACTGTAACCTCCTTGGGATGCTTCCAGGAAAAATTGATAAATTCTTTTGATATTTAACTCTTTGAGATGCCACTAGTATCAGAAATCAATCAGTACCAATCTTCAGGTATCAATCCTGCTGATTATAATTAAGGAGGTGAGGTTGGTTGGGTTTTATGGCATATCAACCTTTGGAGGTTATTTAATGCCAAATCCATTTTTATGCAAATAGTCAGTTCTGTTTCAAACAATTCAGTTTAGCATGAGTACACAGTTTAATTGTCAAAAATATTTATATTTCAAGTGATTCAGTTTATTCAAACAGTTCTAATTCAGTTGATTCAGTTTAGTATAAGTACAGATTTTGTTTACACACAGTTAAATGTCAAAACAGTTCTATATTAAACAATTGATTTTAGTTTAAGTACAGTTTCAATTTTAAAAACAGTTACATTTCAAACAATTCAGTTTAAAATAAGCATGCAGTTTGAATGTAAGTACACAGTTTAATAGTCAAAAACATTTCTATTTCAAGCTATTCAGTTTAGTTAAACAGTTTTTTTTTAAACAATTCAGTTTGGCATAAGTATGCAGTTAGTTCTATTTAACTTATAGATAGAGCTCTATCGGGTGCTACCATTCCAGGCCAGAGTAGACCTGGGAGCAGTGGCAATGAAGTGGTGTTCCACATTCCCCAAAGCTCCAGCATCACTGGAACCTCACCATCAGATTGTTTAGTGTCATATCCATGACACTCATTGGCAGGGGGTGGGGTCCTCCCCTCTGCAGAGATGCAGTTGGTGTATTCTACAGCCCCAGCCGACTGGGCAAAGGTGTGGTCTGGGAAGACAGCCATCTGAAACTGTGACATATTGTCAGCCATTAAACAGTCAAATATATGACTATATGATATGACTGGGTCTTTCTGTTTGGTCATCTGATACGCACTGCTTGGTTTTACTACGCCAAGAAGGATTCCTATACTCAAGTCAAGTAGATTCCCTGGTTTGAGAGTAAAAAGCTTTTATATTTATTTAAATATTTATAAAATCAGTGTGAATATTGTTGGGACTTTGTCGTCCATGCTTCCAGAAATCAGGATTCCGAGTACACCTAAAATCAAGGCGCAATGTGAATGAAAAGATAACTTCAATTTGCTTATATACTCACACATATATGTGTGTGTTGTATGCTAAGCCCATCTCCATAATTATATATATGGAGCCATGTTCTGATGAGCCAAGTTTAAATACTGGACATGTCTGTTTGGATTTCACTTTGCACTATATATGTGTAACTTTGCAATCGACATGAACAAATAAGAATAAAGCATTGGAGTGAAAACAGTGTCTCTGTTAGTACTTTTGTGTGTTAAAGTCTAAAGAAAGTAATTAGGTTTGATAATAAGAACACGTCTATCAGACAACAAAATGTATGAACTTGTGTCCGTGTGATTTACATAGTAGTAACTGATCAGCAAGCAGATACTGAAAGTTTATGCAGTTGATTTGCTGAAAAGTGAAAAAGGTGAGTGTGTATAGAGAGTCAATATGAAGCCGTGAGTTGTCCCTCTCTCTGTGTTTCTATTGAGATCACTGTCACCACTGAACATTTGGCAGTTGGCTCCAATTCAGTTCTAAATCAAAGAAAGAACTAGTGAATTGTGATTGACTTTTTTATCAATTTAGTTATCACGTGGTTTATTCCCAACTATGTCTATATATAATATAGAAGCAGTCATATAAGAATTAAAAATTGATTCCTGATAATTTATTTTTGTATTACGCACTCAAATTTAATGGTCATGTGCTAGATTTAATATTTGTAACCAATTATCTTATTTAAGGATGAGTTTCTATTTGTGATTGACTTTTTGATTTGTTGATTTTGAGGACACATCTATGTGGTATTGCTCAGAGGTAGGGTAGAGGACTCAGAGGGTTGTTCAAAAAGTTACGAGCATCACCTAGATATAGCTGATTATTTTTGTTGTGATAACAACATTACCACTTCTTATAAAACTAGAAAAACTAATTCAGATTTCTGTCTTAATTTCTGTGCCGGTGGGGGCCTATACTTGGTGAGAGGTGTGCGACAAATCTCAAAACTGGGTGGGGCTCAGAACTTTTACAATGACCTTTGTACAGTTTTGTGACAAGTTATCCAACTTATTTACAAATCTTGATTTTTAAAAGGTCTTATAGCTAGTGTGCTATGGATAAATAATTACACAGACTGAGTTCTCTAGCCTCGGTTAGCAACCGTTCAAGGAGATGAGTAGCTCAGATTCCAAACTGGGGAATCTACCCGACTCGAGTATAGGAATCCTTCTCGGAATAGTATTCGTCATTAGTAAAGTTTTTCTCCTTTCAAACCGTGGCCTGAAAACCAATGTACCCTGAGCCAGCTCAAAGAAGGAATAAAGTGGGCTATAACTATTAAAAATCGTTTGTGTCCTTTCCATTACAGTTTTAACATGATGATCCACGGCCTTGAGGTTCTGGCTGGAACACGTGACAATAATTGAAAGAGACCTGTTTGCCCAGTTATGCAACAGAACAGTAGTATAAAAGATTAGTAGAACTTGTTATTGGCATTTTTCTTCCACAGATGTTGCCATTTCTTGCTCAGTATCTGTTGTCAAATACTGACTAAGAAATGGTAATAGCTGTGGAATGAAAATACCAAAAACAAGCTCTACCAAACCTGACCCCTCTTAAAAGAGAAAAAACTTTATCCAAGTAAGACTAGAAGAAAAGAGACCACTGTAAACTGACTCCACATAGGCCAAACTAAATTGACTCACTCCATCATACTAAAACGGGAACCTCAAAATGCTCGTGTAGAAAATCAAACACAGTGAAACGCGTATTGTTAAAATGCAAAAATCTCTCCCACACTCAAAGAGCATTCCACAATACCACAAACATGAAAGACTTATTTGAATTAACAGATTCCACAAACATGATTAACTATCTAAAGAAAATTAGCCTCTTATAGTAGATATATGTCGATCGACCATTCCTACAACAGAAAAGCTCGTCTTAGTAATACAAAGAAACAAGCTCTAGCCTTTTTAAAATATTACCTACAATCTACTTGCTTATGAATTATATATACTTAATATACATATAGACAGGATTTGGCATTAGATAACCAATAAGAGTTGATATGTCATAAAACCCTATTCACTTAGTAACATGTATAAAACAGTTGCTTTCAATATTTTAGATCGATGGAGTCATACTTACTTCAAAAGTAAATGGAATTGGCAGCCTGTGTTTGTTTGAATCATTGATGAAGTTTTTTGCATTTCACTTTACACTAGTGCTCTTCAGAAGGGCATGAATCCAACTCTTCTCTCTTCAGCAATGGGTAAATAGTAGGTCAGACTGATTTTCTTTGGTCTTAGTAAAGAAATAAGTCTAGGAGAAGGAAAACTGAATTCAAATCAGCTTTAGTCTTCTTAAAAACTGATCTTATGTCTCATCCTGCCCATGGCAGAAGTGTTAAGTATATATATATATATATATATATATATATATATATATATATATATATATATATATTGCTTTTATATTTAACAACACAGATACTACTTATTGATCTTTGTATCACACAAAGGCAAATTTAACACAAGTTTGAGTTACAGTGAAATTATGCATGGATATATGCAGGCCAGGGAAAAAAATGTTCATCCTCTATGACCAGTTACAAAGGAATTAGACTATATTGATTCTTCTCTTATAATAAAAATGGTAGGAACTACCTCAGGTTGGACATCGACAGGACCAAGTTTGCCTCAGATTTTTACATGTCCGATAACATAAGAAACTACACTTAGATCTCTATCTGAAGGTTGGTTTTTACTAAAGTCTGATCTTAGATATACCAAGGAGCGATACTTTGAGCCTAGGCAGAGCACACAGATACTATACTCTTATACAAGGCAGAAAGCTATATATGCATACTTTGAGCCTAGACAGATCTATTAGATACTATACTCTTATACAAGGCAGAAAGCTATATATGCATACTTTGAGCCTAGACAGGTCTCATAGATACTATACTCTTATACAAGGCAGAAAGCTATATATGCATACTTTGAGCCTAGACAGATCTATTAGATACTATACTCTGATACAAGGCAGAAAGCTATATATGCATACTTTGAGCCTAGACAGGTCTCATAGATACTATACACTGATACAAGGCAGAAAGCTATATATGCATACTTTGAGCCTAGACAGATCTCATAGATACTATACTCTGATACAAGGCAGAAAGCTATATATGCATACTTTGAGCCTAGACGGATCTATTAGATACTATACTCTGATACAAGGCAGAAAGCTATATATGCATACTTTGAGCCTAGACAGGTCTCATAGATACTATACTCTTATACAAGGCAGAAAGCTATATATGCATACTTTGAGCCTAGACAGGTCTCATAGATACTATACTCTTATACAAGGCAGAAAGCTATATATGCATACTTTGAGCCTAGACAGGTCTCATAGATACTATACTCTTATACAAGGCAGAAAGCTATATATGCATACTTTGAGCCTAGACGGATCTATTAGATACTATACTCTGATACAAGGCAGAAAGCTATATATGCATACTTTGAGCCTAGACAGGTCTCATAGATACTATACTCTGATACAAGGCAGAAAGCTATATATGCATACTTTGAGCCTAGACGGATCTATTAGATACTATACTCTTATACAAGGCAGAAAGCTATATATGCATACTTTGAGCCTAGACAGGTCTCATAGATACTATACTCTTATACAAGGCAGAAAGCTATATATGCATACTTTGAGCCTAGACAGATCTCATAGATACTATACTCTGATACAAGGCAGAAAGCTATATATGCATACTTTGAGCCTAGACAGGTCTCATAGATACTATACTCTGATACAAGGCAGAAAGCTATATATGCATACTTTGAGCCTAGACGGATCTATTAGATACTATACTCTGATACAAGGCAGAAAGCTATATATGCATACTTTGAGCCTAGACGGATCTATTAGATACTATACTCTGATACAAGGCAGAAAGCTATATATGCATACTTTGAGCCTAGACAGGTCTCATAGATACTATACTCTGATACAAGGCAGAAAGCTATATATGCATACTTTGAGCCTAGACAGATCTCATAGATACTATACTCTTATACAAGGCAGAAAGCTATATATGCATACTTTGAGCCTAGACGGATCTATTAGATACTATACTCTGATACAAGGCAGAAAGCTATATATGCATACTTTGAGCCTAGACAGGTCTCATAGATACTATACTCTGATACAAGGCAGAAAGCTATATATGCATACTTTGAGCCTAGACAGATCTCATAGATACTATACTCTGATACAAGGCAGAAAGCTATATATGCATACTTTGAGCCTAGACAGGTCTCATAGATACTATACTCTGATACAAGGCAGAAAGCTATATATGCATACTTTGAGCCTAGACGGATCTATTATATACTATACTCTGATACAAGGCAGAAAGCTATATATGCATACTTTGAGCCTAGACGGATCTATTAGATACTATACTCTGATACAAGGCAGAAAGCTATATATGCATACTTTGAGCCTAGACAGGTCTCATAGATACTATACTCTGATACAAGGCAGAAAGCTATATATGCATACTTTGAGCCTAGACGGATCTATTAGATACTATACTCTGATACAAGGCAGAAAGCTATATATGCATACTTTGAGCCTAGACAGATCTATTAGATACTATACTCTGATACAAGGCAGAAAGCTATATATGCATACTTTGAGCCTAGACAGGTCTCATAGATACTATACTCTGATACAAGGCAGAAAGCTATATATGCATACTTTGAGCCTAGACAGATCTCATAGATACTATACTCTGATACAAGGCAGAAAGCTATATATGCATACTTTGAGCCTAGACGGATCTATTAGATACTATACTCTTATACAAGGCAGAAAGCTATATATGCATACTTTGAGCCTAGACGGATCTATTAGATACTATACTCTGATACAAGGCAGAAAGCTATATATGCATACTTTGAGCCTAGACAGGTCTCATAGATACTATACTCTGATACAAGGCAGAAAGCTATATATGCATACTTTGAGCCTAGACAGATCTCTTAGATACTATACTCTGATACAAGGCAGAAAGCTATATATGCATACTTTGAGCCTAGACGGATCTATTAGATACTATACTCTGATACAAGGCAGAAAGCTATATATGCATACTTTGAGCCTAGACAGGTCTCATAGATACTATACTCTGATACAAGGCAGAAAGCTATATATGCATACTTTGAGCCTAGACAGGTCTCATAGATACTATACTCTGATACAAGGCAGAAAGCTATATATGCATACTTTGAGCCTAGACAGATCTCATAGATACTATACTCTGATACAAGGCAGAAAGCTATATATGCATACTTTGAGCCTAGACGGATCTATTAGATACTATACTCTGATACAAGGCAGAAAGCTATATATGCATACTTTGAGCCTAGACAGGTCTCATAGATACTATACTCTGATACAAGGCAGAAAGCTATATATGCATACTTTGAGCCTAGACGGATCTATTAGATACTATACTCTGATACAAGGCAGAAAGCTATATATGCATACTTTGAGCCTAGACAGATCTACTAGATACTATACTCTGATACAAGGCAGAAAGCTATATATGCATACTTTGAGCCTAGACAGGTCTCATAGATACTATACTCTGATACAAGGCAGAAAGCTATATATGCATACTTTGAGCCTAGACGGATCTATTAGATACTATACTCTTATACAAGGCAGAAAGCTATATATGCATACTTTGAGCCTAGACGGATCTCATAGATACTATACTCTGATACAAGGCAGAAAGCTATATATGCATACTTTGAGCCTAGACGGGTCTCATAGATACTATACTCTGATACAAGGCAGAAAGCTATATATGCATACTTTGAGCCTAGACAGATCTATTAGATACTATACTCTGATACAAGGCAGAAAGCTATATATGCATACTTTGAGCCTAGACAGGTCTCATAGATACTATACTCTGATACAAGGCAGAAAGCTATATATGCATACTTTGAGCCTAGACGGATCTATTAGATACTATACTCTGATACAAGGCAGAAAGCTATATATGCATACTTTGAGCCTAGACGGATCTCATAGATACTATACTCTGATACAAGGCAGAAAGCTATATATGCATACTTTGAGCCTAGACGGATCTATTAGATACTATACTCTTATACAAGGCAGAAAGCTATATATGCATACTTTGAGCCTAGACAGATCTATTAGATACTATACTCTGATACAAGGCAGAAAGCTATATATGCATACTTTGAGCCTAGACAGGTCTCATAGATACTATACACTGATACAAGGCAGAAAGCTATATATGCATACTTTGAGCCTAGACAGATCTCATAGATACTATACTCTGATACAAGGCAGAAAGCTATATATGCATACTTTGAGCCTAGACGGATCTATTAGATACTATACTCTGATACAAGGCAGAAAGCTATATATGCATACTTTGAGCCTAGACAGGTCTCATAGATACTATACTCTTATACAAGGCAGAAAGCTATATATGCATACTTTGAGCCTAGACAGGTCTCATAGATACTATACTCTTATACAAGGCAGAAAGCTATATATGCATACTTTGAGCCTAGACGGATCTATTAGATACTATACTCTGATACAAGGCAGAAAGCTATATATGCATACTTTGAGCCTAGACAGGTCTCATAGATACTATACTCTGATACAAGGCAGAAAGCTATATATGCATACTTTGAGCCTAGACGGATCTATTAGATACTATACTCTTATACAAGGCAGAAAGCTATATATGCATACTTTGAGCCTAGACGGATCTATTAGATACTATACTCTTATACAAGGCAGAAAGCTATATATGCATACTTTGAGCCTAGACAGGTCTCATAGATACTATACTCTGATACAAGGCAGAAAGCTATATATGCATACTTTGAGCCTAGACGGATCTATTAGATACTATACTCTTATACAAGGCAGAAAGCTATATATGCATACTTTGAGCCTAGACGGATCTATTAGATACTATACTCTGATACAAGGCAGAAAGCTATATATGCATACTTTGAGCCTAGACAGATCTCTTAGATACTATACTCTGATACAAGGCAGAAAGCTATATATGCATACTTTGAGCCTAGACGGATCTATTAGATACTATACTCTTATACAAGGCAGAAAGCTATATATGCATACTTTGAGCCTAGACAGGTCTCATAGATACTATACTCTTATACAAGGCAGAAAGCTATATATGCATACTTTGAGCCTAGACAGATCTCATAGATACTATACTCTGATACAAGGCAGAAAGCTATATATGCATACTTTGAGCCTAGACAGATCTCATAGATACTATACTCTGATACAAGGCAGAAAGCTATATATGCATACTTTGAGCCTAGACAGATCTCATAGATACTATACTCTTATACAAGGCAGAAAGCTATATATGCATACTTTGAGCTTAGACAGGTCTCATAGATACTATACTCTTATACAAGGCAGAAAGCTATATATGCATACTTTGAGCCTAGACAGATCTCATAGATACTATACTCTGATACAAGGCAGAAAGCTATATATGCATACTTTGAGCCTAGACGGATCTATTAGATACTATACTCTGATACAAGGCAGAAAGCTATATATGCATACTTTGAGCCTAGACAGGTCTCATAGATACTATACTCTTATACAAGGCAGAAAGCTATATATGCATACTTTGAGCCTAGACAGATCTCATAGATACTATACTCTGATACAAGGCAGAAAGCTATATATGCATACTTTGAGCCTAGACAGGTCTCATAGATACTATACTCTGATACAAGGCAGAAAGCTATATATGCATACTTTGAGCCTAGACAGGTCTCATAGATACTATACTCTTATACAAGGCAGAAAGCTATATATGCATACTTTGAGCCTAGACAGGTCTCATAGATACTATACTCTGGTACAAGGCAGAAAGCTATATATGCATACTTTGAGCCTAGACAGGTCTCATAGATACTATACTCTGATACAAGGCAGAAAGCTATATATGCATACTTTGAGCCTAGACAGATCTCATAGATACTATACTCTGATACAAGGCAGAAAGCTATATATGCATACTTTGAGCCTAGACAGATCTCATAGATACTATACTCTGATACAAGGCAGAAAGCTATATATGCATACTTTGAGCCTAGACGGATCTATTAGATACTATACTCTTATACAAGGCAGAAAGCTATATATGCATACTTTGAGCCTAGACAGGTCTCATAGATACTATACTCTGATACAAGGCAGAAAGCTATATATGCATACTTTGAGCCTAGACAGATCTATTAGATACTATACTCTGATACAAGGCAGAAAGCTATATATGCATACTTTGAGCCTAGACAGGTCTCATAGATACTATACTCTGATACAAGGCAGAAAGCTATATATGCATACTTTGAGCCTAGACGGATCTATTAGATACTATACTCTGATACAAGGCAGAAAGCTATATATGCATACTTTGAGCCTAGACAGGTCTCATAGATACTATACTCTGATACAAGGCAGAAAGCTATATATGCATACTTTGAGCCTAGACGGATCTATTAGATACTATACTCTGATACAAGGCAGAAAGCTATATATGCATACTTTGAGCCTAGACGGATCTATTAGATACTATACTCTGATACAAGGCAGAAAGCTATATATGCATACTTTGAGCCTAGACGGATCTATTAGATACTATACTCTGATACAAGGCAGAAAGCTATATATGCATACTTTGAGCCTAGACAGATCTCATAGATACTATACTCTTATACAAGGCAGAAAGCTATATATGCATACTTTGAGCCTAGACAGATCTCATAGATACTATACTCTGATACAAGGCAGAAAGCTATATATGCATACTTTGAGCCTAGACAGATCTCATAGATACTATACTCTGATACAAGGCAGAAAGCTATATATGCATACTTTGAGCCTAGACAGGTCTCATAGATACTATACTCTGATACAAGGCAGAAAGCTATATATGCATACTTTGAGCCTAGACGGATCTATTAGATACTATACTCTGATACAAGGCAGAAAGCTATATATGCATACTTTGAGCCTAGACAGGTCTCATAGATACTATACTCTGATACAAGGCAGAAAGCTATATATGCATACTTTGAGCCTAGACAGGTCTCATAGATACTATACTCTGATATAAGGCAGAAAGCTATATATGCATACTTTGAGCCTAGACAGGTCTCATAGATACTATACTCTGATACAAGGCAGAAAGCTATATATGCATACTTTGAGCCTAGACAGGTCTCATAGATACTATACTCTGATACAAGGCAGAAAGCTATATATGCATACTTTGAGCCTAGACGGATCTATTAGATACTATACTCTGATACAAGGCAGAAAGCTATATATGCATACTTTGAGCCTAGACGGATCTATTAGATACTATACTCTGATACAAGGCAGAAAGCTATATATGCATACTTTGAGCCTAGACGGATCTATTAGATACTATACTCTGATACAAGGCAGAAAGCTATATATGCATACTTTGAGCCTAGACAGGTCTCATAGATACTATACTCTGATACAAGGCAGAAAGCTATATATGCATACTTTGAGCCTAGACAGGTCTCATAGATACTATACTCTGATACAAGGCAGAAAGCTATATATGCATACTTTGAGCCTAGACGGATCTATTAGATACTATACTCTGATACAAGGCAGAAAGCTATATATGCATACTTTGAGCCTAGACAGGTCTCATAGATACTATACTCTTATACAAGGCAGAAAGCTATATATGCATACTTTGAGCCTAGACAGGTCTCATAGATACTATACTCTGATACAAGGCAGAAAGCTATATATGCATACTTTGAGCCTAGACAGGTCTCATAGATACTATACTCTGATACAAGGCAGAAAGCTATATATGCATACTTTGAGCCTAGACGGATCTATTAGATACTATACTCTGATACAAGGCAGAAAGCTATATATGCATACTTTGAGCCTAGACAGGTCTCATAGATACTATACTCTGATACAAGGCAGAAAGCTATATATGCATACTTTGAGCCTAGACGGATCTATTAGATACTATACTCTGATACAAGGCAGAAAGCTATATATGCATACTTTGAGCCTAGACAGGTCTCATAGATACTATACTCTGATACAAGGCAGAAAGCTATATATGCATACTTTGAGCCTAGACAGGTCTCATAGATACTATACTCTGATACAAGGCAGAAAGCTATATATGCATACTTTGAGCCTAGACAGGTCTCATAGATACTATACTCTGATACAAGGCAGAAAGCTATATATGCATACTTTGAGCCTAGACGGATCTATTAGATACTATACTCTGATACAAGGCAGAAAGCTATATATGCATACTTTGAGCCTAGACGGATCTATTAGATACTATACTCTGATACAAGGCAGAAAGCTATATATGCATACTTTGAGCCTAGACGGATCTATTAGATACTATACTCTGATACAAGGCAGAAAGCTATATATGCATACTTTGAGCCTAGACAGGTCTCATAGATACTATACTCTGATACAAGGCAGAAAGCTATATATGCATACTTTGAGCCTAGACAGGTCTCATAGATACTATACTCTGATACAAGGCAGAAAGCTATATATGCATACTTTGAGCCTAGACGGATCTATTAGATACTATACTCTGATACAAGGCAGAAAGCTATATATGCATACTTTGAGCCTAGACAGGTCTCATAGATACTATACTCTGATACAAGGCAGAAAGCTATATATGCATACTTTGAGCCTAGACAGGTCTCATAGATACTATACTCTGATACAAGGCAGAAAGCTATATATGCATACTTTGAGCCTAGACAGGTCTCATAGATACTATACTCTGATACAAGGCAGAAAGCTATATATGCATACTTTGAGCCTAGACGGATCTATTAGATACTATACTCTGATACAAGGCAGAAAGCTATATATGCATACTTTGAGCCTAGACAGGTCTCATAGATACTATACTCTGATACAAGGCAGAAAGCTATATATGCATACTTTGAGCCTAGACGGATCTATTAGATACTATACTCTGATACAAGGCAGAAAGCTATATATGCATACTTTGAGCCTAGACAGGTCTCATAGATACTATACTCTGATACAAGGCAGAAAGCTATATATGCATACTTTGAGCCTAGACAGGTCTCATAGATACTATACTCTGATACAAGGCAGAAAGCTATATATGCATACTTTGAGCCTAGACAGGTCTCATAGATACTATACTCTGATACAAGGCAGAAAGCTATATATGCATACTTTGAGCCTAGACAGGTCTCATAGATACTATACTCTTATACAAGGCAGAAAGCTATATATGCATACTTTGAGCCTAGACAGGTCTCATAGATACTATACTCTGATACAAGGCAGAAAGCTATATATGCATACTTTGAGCCTAGACGGATCTATTAGATACTATACTCTGATACAAGGCAGAAAGCTATATATGCATACTTTGAGCCTAGACGGATCTATTAGATACTATACTCTGATACAAGGCAGAAAGCTATATATGCATACTTTGAGCCTAGACGGATCTATTAGATACTATACTCTGATACAAGGCAGAAAGCTATATATGCATACTTTGAGCCTAGACGGATCTATTAGATACTATACTCTGATACAAGGCAGAAAGCTATATATGCATACTTTGAGCCTAGACAGGTCTCATAGATACTATACTCTGATACAAGGCAGAAAGCTATATATGCATACTTTGAGCCTAGACAGATCTCATAGATACTATACTCTTATACAAGGCAGAAAGCTATATATGCATACTTTGAGCCTAGACGGATCTATTAGATACTATACTCTGATACAAGGCAGAAAGCTATATATGCATACTTTGAGCCTAGACAGGTCTCATAGATACTATACTCTGATACAAGGCAGAAAGCTATATATGCATACTTTGAGCCTAGACAGATCTCATAGATACTATACTCTGATACAAGGCAGAAAGCTATATATGCATACTTTGAGCCTAGACGGATCTATTAGATACTATACTCTGATACAAGGCAGAAAGCTATATATGCATACTTTGAGCCTAGACGGATCTATTAGATACTATACTCTTATACAAGGCAGAAAGCTATATATGCATACTTTGAGCCTAGACAGATCTATTAGATACTATACTCTGATACAAGGCAGAAAGCTATATATGCATACTTTGAGCCTAGACAGATCTATTAGATACTATACTCTGATACAAGGCAGAAAGCTATATATGCATACTTTGAGCCTAGACAGGTCTCATAGATACTATACTCTGATACAAGGCAGAAAGCTATGTATGCATACTTTGAGCCTAGACAGGTCTCATAGATACTATACTCTTATACAAGGCAGAAAGCTATATATGCATACTTTGAGCCTAGACAGATCTATTAGATACTATACTCTGATACAAGGCAGAAAGCTATATATGCATACTTTGAGCCTAGACAGATCTCATAGATACTATACTCTGATACAAGGCAGAAAGCTATATATGCATACTTTGAGCCTAGACAGATCTCATAGATACTATACTCTGATACAAGGCAGAAAGCTATATATGCATACTTTGAGCCTAGACGGATCTATTAGATACTATACTCTGATACAAGGCAGAAAGCTATGTATGCATTCTTTGATCCTTGGCAGATCACGCAGATTCTACACTTATATTCAATAGTCAATACATAAATACGTAAATAATCCAGTCATTTTGGATGGGTTCAATGTTAAGATTTTTTATAAAAACAAAATATTCTACAAAGCCCAGAAAATGAATACAAAAGATATATGAAAAGCATATTTTCAAAATAATGTTCAAAACATAACCTGTTCAAAACACTTTGGCCTGGAATGGTCGCCCCAGATAGAGTCTCATCTATAGGTCAAATAGAATTGTCTGACATCTAAACTTTATGCTAAATTGAATTATTTGAAATAGAATTGTTTGATCATTAAACTGTTTGTACACAAATGACGGATGTCAAATTGAATTGTTGGTGTTAAATAGCAGTACTTATAACCACTTCACTGTCTGCAAACAAATATTGAATCCACCCTGTCAGCTGGGGCTGTAGAATATGCTGACTGCACCTCTTTTGAGGGGTAAGACCTCCTCCAATAAGGACACCTGTTGGCCGTTGGTGGCAACCTGTGGTGCTTTTGGATGGTGGCTAAGCAGTCTGTGACCCAGTTGCCTAAGTGGCCACATGATTAGCAACACTCCACTTTGGCCCTTACTGAGCAAGATGGATGGTCGGAGAGACTCGATTCGATCGATCGGCTGGTCTTATCGAGTCCACTTTTGGAGGCTCGTAAGAGAATTTTGTAAGTTTCCTACTCAGAAGTGGTGGCTTCGGGATCAATCATGCTGAAAAAAGACCTATTTTTCTCCTTCTATCATTAGGAGAGCAGTCATCTTGGGAATGAGATCTCAAATTGTTGGTCCCTCTCCTCAATGTGAGTATACTCAATGTGTAGCCTTAATTTGCCAAGGCAAAGGGGTTTCCCCTTTGACATTTTTCTTTTTCGGGCTCTGTGGCAGGAGGGGATCACAGTCAGTGAACTCATCTAAAATCCTGATGGATATGAAAAACAAAACAAAACCTAAGCAAAAAATTTCAAACCCTAAAGTGTCCACATGCAGAGTCTGACTCTGATCAGACTCTTTTCCCCAAATTTAAAGTGCTGGAGTTGACGGAGAATACCCCCAGTCACTAAGTTGTCTCACTTTATTACTGAAAAAACTCTCAGCTCTCTAATAAAACCTAAATGTGTCAAAATCTAATGAGCAATACTGTAACATATTGACCTTCAATCGAGCCGTCAGTCAAGAGATGCACCTGTGTAAGTAAGTGGAAGAACAGAGGAAGCAGGTGGGCGTTAAACAATAATATAAGCAGGGCACAGACGGCTTGAGTCAGTTGGAGACAAGATGCCGAATTGAGAGCCAGTGGCAGACAGAGGGCTTTGGGCCCTCAGTGACCCACGGTTGAGCAACCCAGCCACGAAAAGAAAAAAGTACTGCTGGGTCAATATAGCAGTATGTCCCTGTCTCCTGCTCATCTCTCACACACAACCAACAGCAACCCTTTCGAGAATAAAGTGTGAGAGATATATTTTTTTATAAAGAAGTGTGTTCGTTCGTTCATTGAATTTCGTATATTATGTTTGATTATGTTTCTGCATATATTTGTATATGTAGTTGTATTACGGCTATACAACAATACCTTACTAGTTGAAGTACCAAAGAAAACCTTCTTGGACCTTTTACTCGAACAAAAATGTTTCTATAACCTCAAAGTAAAACCCTACCCTACTCGTCAAAAGGTGTAGTGAGATGCCCAAAGAATATCCGTTAAGAAAAATAACCAAATGATCCTAACAAGCGTATATTCTTAGTTTAACACCCCAAAATTTCTTACCAAAACAAAAATAGGATACAAATTTGAAATATACTACCAAACCCAATAAGATGCTATGATTGCCAAAAATTTAGGTACCGCAAAGAAAAATGTACCAGACGTCTAGAATGTAAAAAACTGTGTAAAAATTGAAATGGATTGCATAGACAGTAAACAATCACAAAAGTTCATAAACTGGAAACAAAATCAATTGACTCAAAAGAATGTGAAATATAGAAAAAAGAAAAAAAGAATAATACAAGTAAAACATACAAAAAATATATTATTCCTGGAGGCAAGAAAGTTGGTTGAAAATTCTGTAGTTACAACAACTTATGCAAATATAGCCAAACCCTCAAACAGCTCAACTCTAAACCAAGGAATGACCCATTTCGATATGACAAATCTAATAAAAGAACTGAAAACACTGACAGAATTACAAAGAGAAAGCTTGACCAACCTGACTACCGAGCTCCATTCTTAACCAGATCCAAAGAAAAACCTCCAACCCCAGACCAACAGAGGGGGTCTCCTTGTAGTGTAATGGTTAAAGCGATGGAATGCGGAATCGTAGTAAGCGAGTTCATACTCCAGTTGTGCTATTACGTTCACTTTCGGGCAAATACCCTAGGGAAAGGTGTGAACCCCCTTATCCTCCCAGCTATTGGTTAAATAGTACCACTACTGTTCTTCTAGGAGAATGGCTTTGGCATTAAATGACCTACAAAGGTTGATATGCCATTAAACAAAGAAACCAAACCATACCAAATGAGACCAATAAAGCTGAAGATCCCCTGAAAAAGTAAACCAAACAGAAACACAACCCAAACAGCAAATCCCCAAACATCCATACTATCACTACTGAACCCAACAATTCCCTACCCAAAAATTGGATAACAATGAAAGCCCACTGCTAACCGCAAAAAAGAAATTTCCTTGGAAGAAAAGATCTAACCATATTTATCAACCCCTTCACTCGTGCAGGATATGACAATTTTTAAGCGGAGTTTAACAGGTTTGAATTCAGAGTTTTCCTTCTCCTAGACTAGTTGCTTTATCAAGGCTGAAGAACCCAGTCTGTCCTACTATTTACCCATAGCTGGAGGGAGAATAATTGGATTCATACATTTCCCAAGGGTATTAGTGCTATGTGAAGTGCAATCATTCTCGTCCAGGATTTGAACTCGAGTCGCATTGTCCATTTACTACGACGATAACCCATAACACCACGGGCACCTCTCAAGAAGAAGAGATCTAACAAACATAAATCAAGAATCCCATTAATAGAAACTGAAAAGAAATTCAAACTGATGGAAACAGAGAGCCAAGAAAGTCGCTCAAAATAGAGAAATCCTAATTATCCAAAAATCCTCTACAAAATCAAATCAAAAAGCCTAGAAACCATTGAAATTGCTAAATCCAACCCAATAAAAAAGCAAAACAGTAAAACTAAAACTTCACCAAAACAAAATAAACATCAAACACATGAAAAAGGTTATAAGTATGACTAATAAAATAATCCCATGGAACCTCTGTGCCTACTAGGCAAAATACAATTACCTTCTTTGTTAATGGTTGAACTCGACCCGACCCCCCATATGTCTCAAGAAACCTTAAAAAAAAGCAGTGGCAAACCAAATACAAAAACTTTTGAACAATATGACTACATAAATGATACTTGAGCTTCAGGCAGAGTATCAATCTTAATTAGGAAAAATATCCCACAAAATAAAATCAACATCCACTTGCAAGCAATTGAAGTCTTGGCAATCTTACACTGAACTGTCTTCAAGTGCTCACTATATATCCTGCTTTATGATCTCATAAACAAAAAAAAACTATTTGATAAAATGACTCCCAAAATCATTTATCTTGATGGAAGATTTTAATAGCCACAAAATAATAAGGAGAAGTAAAACAACAAACAAAAGATGCCAGACCCTTGAAAAAATAATCAATAGCAACAATTTATGTCTCCAAAATCAGAAATCTCAGATCCATCTTGACCCATCCTCAGATATGTTTTCTGCCATAGACCTAACCATCAGTGACCCATCAATCTTCAAAAACAATAACTGGAGAGTATGCAGAGACCCCTGTGGCAATGACCATTACCCAATAATAATAGAAAACTTTACAATAAGAAACTCAAAATCACAAACAAAACACCCACAATGGAATTTTAAAAAAGCAAACTGGCAATCCGACAAAAAACTGTGCCTTGCCATGCTAATCCCAGAATCAAATACAAATCAAGAATAACCCATAATACATCTTACCAACACCCTCATCGCCCATAGCCAATAAAACTATCCCCCAAACCAAATAAACCATGGTTCATAGAGGAGTGCAAAAACATAAGAGAATGTCAAGCAATTGTCAGGAAATTCAAAACAAACCCCTCATCAGAAAATGTAAACAAATACAAACAACAGAGAGCCAGAACTTAACATAACATCAAAGAATCCAAAATATCCTCCTGGAGAACATTCACTCCAAAAATAATTTGGGACTTTATAAAGAAAATAAAAACAACAAATATCAGATAAATCACTTCTCTCAAGGAAACACAAAAGCCACAAGTAAAAAAACGTATAGCCAGCCTGATCGCAGAAAATATGGCTAGGGTGTCATCCACTAAAATCTATTCAAACCAATTCAATTCAATCAGAATCAAAGAAGATTTTGTTTGTTTGTTTGTTTGGGTTTTATGACATATCAACCATTGTAGGTTATCTAATGCCAAATCCATTTTTATAGAAATAAACAGTTTCATTTCAAACCATTCAGTTCAGCATAAATACACAGTTTAATGTTTCTATTTCAAGCAATTCAGTTAATTCAAACAATTCAGTTTAGCATAAGTATAGTTTTGTTTACACAGATGCTAAAACAGTTCTATTTCAAAGGATTCAGTTTAGCATAAGTATGCAGTTTAAATATCAAAACAGTTCTGTTTCAAGTAATTCAGTTTAGCATAAGTATGCATCCTAGTTCTATTTGACTCATAGATAGGACCCTGTCAGGTGCTACTACTCTGAGCCAGAGTGGACTTAGGAATGATGGCAATGAAGAGGTTCTCTGCATTCCCCAAAGCTCCAACAATACTGGAACCTCACCATCAGATTGTTTTGTGTCATAACCCCCTGCAGAGATGAGGTCAGTGTATTTTACAATTCCAGTTGACCGGGCACGAATCAAAGAAGAACAGAACATAATAAAATTCATCTCTAGTAATACTGAGAGCTATAATTAACCCTTCACGCTAACTGAACTCCTAAACTCAATATCCAAATCCAACAACTCAGATGAAATTCACTACAAAGTACTCCCAACAATATTCCTGAAATATCTTCTAGATACATACAACAATTTCTAGATCTCTGGCAATATCCCTACCAGATGGAAGCAAGCCACAACCATTTCAATCCTCAAAAAACTAAAAACTAAACCCTGTTTATAGCTACTTCATGAAAATAAGATACAAAAATCTGTTTAAAAATAAAGCAAAGACTGTCAAACCTCACTAACCCTATCATTTAGAGACCTATAGCTTTAACTAGCTGTACTTGTGAAACTCTCAAAAGGATGATCAATCTGAGACTGATGTGGTTCCTCTCAAACCTACAAATAGGCTTCAGTGTCAAGAGAAATACCATAGACCAAAGAGTCCAAATGAAAACCCTAATCAGAAAATCGTGCATTGAAAAGAAACGTCTGGTTGCAGTCCTATCTTCTATGACATGTTATGACCATATGGCATCCTCAAAGATCTCAAGGACCTCAGCCTACAAAGTAGACTCCCCGTCTTCATAAAACACTTCCTAGAAGACTGCGCCTTCCAAAGTGTACCTTAAGGTAGCATCCTATCTGTGATCCTATTCGTGATTTAAATTAATAAAATAACAATCTGCCTTCCTCCAGAAATCAATGGATCATTATTCATCGATGACTTCCTCATTTGTCACGGCCCCAAAAATATGTTTACCATAGAAAGAAAAATGTGACAATATATCCATAAAATATTAAAATGGGCCTTGAAAAATGGTTTTAAAATCTCTAGTAACAAAACCAAATGAATCCACTTTCGCCAAATCCACAAAATGCAAAATCGACGCAACCTAATATTAAATGGTAATGAAATACCCATAAGCCTTCAATGGAAATTCTTAGGCATTACTCTTGACCCAAAACTATCCTTCATCTCTCATATCAAGCAACTGAGGATTGAATGCAACCAAACTATCCAACTCCTGAAAACCATTGCCCATGCAGATTGGGGTGCTGACTGAAAAACCGTAATCAAATGATACAGATGTCTGATAGGAACAAAACTTGATTATGGCTGCTTCATATATGGAGCAGCCAGAAAATCCTACTTCCGAGAACTTGAAACCGTTTGCCGCCAGGAACTCTGCATTGCCCTAGGAGCCTTCACTACCTCTCCAATTGAAAGCCTATGCATAGAATCCTCACTTTTCTTGAGAAGATATAAACTTGCACTCCAATACTATACTAAACTCATTTCCTGCTCCCAAAACCCTGTTTATAGTTACATCATGAAAATAAGATACAAAAACCTGTTTAAAAATAAAGCAAAGACTATCAAACCTCTTACTCTAAGAATCCAAACCTCCTTAAATAAAATCAAAATCAATCCCAAAATAATACAATCCTCCGAAAAATAGCACCGTGGACCATAAATCAACCAATAGTAAAACTAAAACTAACCAAACTATTCAAAACCAAAACACACCCCATCACTTTCTAAGAGAAATTCCACAAAATCCAGAACAAATTCCCAGATCACCACCACATTTATACAAATGTATCCAAACAGGGAATGAAAGTTGCTTGTGCTGCTATGCTCCAAAACCAAGAACTGCTAAAATGTCTCCCAAATGAATCGTCAATCTATAGTGCTGACGTCACAGCTATTGACCTAGCCATGAACATTTTAGCTAACCGCAAATCCTTTATATTTATCATTTGTTCAGATTCCAAACCAGTCCTCCAAGCTCAATAGAACAAAAATACATCAACACTCCTCATTACAAGACTCTTAGAAAAAATGAATACTCTTTCAAAAAAATAATAACATCATTCTCACCTGGATACCAAGCCTCATTAGTATACCTGGAAATGAAAGGGCAGACAAAGCTGCAAAAAATGCACTCCAGGCAGACATATCCAGTACAAAAATTCCATCCACTGACCTAAAACCAAACATGAATAAATTCATACTTAAGAAATAGCAAAAATCTTGGGATGATCAAACACAGAACAAGCTCCACTGTATACTAGATACTGTGGGTGAGTGGTCGACAGGCAACAAAAGAAATAAGAAAGAAGAGATACTCTTCAGACATCGCATTAGCCATACCCTCGTTGCCCCCTCACACCTTCTAAAAAGAGAAGACCAACCCTTCCAATATGGTCAATGAACAAAGTACCCCTCACAGTAAAACATATTCTCATAAACTGTGACAAGTTTAGACAAATTCGACCAAAATACTATCAGACAAGCAACTTAAAGGACCTCTTCAAAAACACCAAACCAGAGGAAATCTTGAGCTTTCTAATAGAAACCAACCTCTTCATCAAAATCTAATCAAATATGATAAAACATATAACAAAAACCAATACCTTAAACCCTAAAACATACAACAAAAGACAATACCAATCTAACCCTTCTGGCATTAAATAACCCACAGAGGTTGATATGCCAATAAACAAAACTCAAACTCAAACTCTAGAAATATCCACTATGTAAAAATTTACTTGCACCATAAACAATTTGAATGGTGATTCTTTTATGGTTGATTATTAAGTAATCAATCAGATAATGAAATCTTTGATGATTAAATCCTTTGATATCCACAAATAAAAAATAATCTTGACTAAAATCTGAGTGAAATAAAGAAAAATAGAATTCAAAAGCACAACTTAAAACATGATCAAAACAACAAAGATGTGAATGTTCATCCAAAGAATTTGTAAAGGAAGAATGATAATACTTCATTTTCAGAAATACACAAATGAAAGAAATGTTAACGTTGGATATTTCTTTATACAAAGATACAAAATCGTGCTTTGCACAACAGTTACCATTATTGGAAATAGAACCGAGGACCTAAGATCAAATTCTTGATGAAGCTGTTTGTGCTTCACTTTGTGCTAATGCCCAGTCTATCTCTTTTCCCTTCTGCTAGGGGTAAATAGTAGGGTAGACAAGGCTTTTTAGCTTTGGTTAGGTAGGAAAAAGAAAACTGAAACCAAACAAGCTTTAATCAGCTTCAAATAACGATAAACCTAACAATATGATACAGATATAATTACATACCATTTTCATCTGCTTCCATGTTGTACAGCCATAATTTTTACACAATTGCCTGGTGAAATAATATACTATTGTTCCATTTTGGTTTCCTCGCACTCAATGAAATCAGGAACAAGGCCATATTAAAGTGAGGATCAGACTCGCTTTTCATTGTTTGTGAGAACAGCAGTGGTAATTTGATTCAAGGTCGTTTTCAGAATCTGTCCTGGGTGTGACACAAGACTACATTCAATTGTTAGGCACCAGTTTTGAAGATTTTGGAAATGTAGAATCACCTCTTCACAGTGATAACTCCCAGGTCCACTCTGGTCTGTAGGGGTAGTACCTGTTGGAGTCCATACATGGGTAGTATAAAACTGTTTGAAAATTATTATTATTAAATAGGAATACTTGAAACCATATAACTATGCCTATCATTTTTTTAAAAGAATTATTTGAAGTTATAATTCTTTTAAACCGGCTCATTGGCCTAGTGGGTAGAGTGTTCGCCAATGGTCTGGGAGCTCTGGGTTCAATCCCAGGTCGTGTCATACCAAAGACTTTAAAAATGGTACTTGATACCTCCTTAATTAACACTCAGCAATATAAGGTATGTATCAAGAGTAAAGTGGAGCAATCCAGGGAAAAGAGTAGCACCCTCCCTTACACCTCAGTGTAGTGGAGGGTGCCACTCTTTTCCCTGAATTGCTCCACTTTACCCTTGATACGTACCTTATATTGAAAAGGGAGCCTTCTGGTCGCCCTCGACTATGGTCGCCGACTTAACTTTTAACTTTATAATTTTACAAAAATGACTTTTACTAAATAGGAGTGGTTAGTTGAAACCATGTAATTGGGTAGAAATCAGAATTAATAAGAATAAGTAGAATTCAGATAATTTAAAGCTATAATTATTTGAAAATGATTACTGAATTGCTATATTTTCTTTATTATTACTAAATAGGTAAAGTTACTTGAAACCATATACTTGTGTTTAAATTATTAATACTAAGAATAGTTATTTGAAATCATATAATTATTTGTCAAAAAAAGAAAGACTAACTTTGGTTTGGTTTGGTTTTATGGTATATCAACCTTTGTAGGTTATTTAATGCCATATTAAATATATGATTTCTAAACACATTTTGTAAATAACATTATTAAACAAACCTGAGCTCATTCTTTTTTCCCCCACAGTTAAATGTTTTCACTTATTTCAATCTAATACAAATAATTCTATTTACAATTAATTATTTGTTGGCACACAGATAAATGATTTCAAGTATGGCTATTTAACACTAACAATTCAATTAAACATCAATCATTTGTTTACACATAGTGTTACATAGCCAGATAGGATATGCAAAATGGACATATAATGTTCATATATATATAGTTTGGTTTGGTTTGGTTTCTTTGTTTAATGGCATATCAACTCTTTATAGGTTATTTAATGCCAAAGCCATTCTCCTAGAAGAACGGTGGTGGTACTATTTAACTCATAGCTGGGAGGATAAGGAGGTCCATACCTTTTCCAAGGGTATTTGCCCGAAAGTGAATGTAATAGCGCGACTGGAGTACGAACTCGCTTACTACGATTCCGCAGTCCATCGCTTTAACCATTACCCCACGAGGACACCCCCCCTCATATATATATACATAGAACATAGGAATCTCGAAACACGAGAAAAACACGTAACAACTTCTCAGTTCAGGTACGAAACTTTTTATTACCTTTGAGTTTAAAGGTTCTTCGACATAAGGAGAGAGATACACATTCTTTCTATTCTGGCTTTTTCATCTGTTCCCCATCTTGTGCGACACCTGCCCAAGGCCTCCGCGAGCAAGCGAAAGTCAACCCTTCTCGTTCGGTGTCCAGTTCTCAACTCTACTAACTTTCTTCAAAATTCCTGAAATCCTCCGCACGCTTCATTCGCACTTGCTAGCCCCGTTTCCCATCTGGGCTATTGTGGCATCTCTGAGTGATATGTTTATTCTGCCTGCACGCGTGAACACCTGCGTTAATGTTGCACCTAAGTAACCCATGCACTGAGCCGAAAGGTTCTCAGCCTAACTAAACCCAAAGGCATAAAACAAAATCCCTCCACCATTATATTACAATAGTTAAATGATCCAATAGATCTATTTCAAACTATTCAGTTTAGCATTAGTCAACAAAGTTAAATGGTTCCAAGTATTGCTGTGTGTCACTAACAATTCAATTAAACAGTCATTTGTTAGCACACAGTTAAATGAACAAACAGTTCTACTTCAAGCAATTCAGTTTAGCATGAGTCATTTGTTTGCACACAGTTTAACTATCAAGCACTTCTATTGGACTCATAGATAGGACCCTATCAAGTGTTACCACTCCAGGAGGTGCCTGTGGTGTAATGGTTATCGTCGTAGGAAATGGACATGGTGACACGAGTTCGAATCCCGGACGAGACTGACTGCATTTCACATAGCACTAATACCCTTGGGAAAGGTATGAATCCAATTATTCTCCCTCCAGCTATGGGTAAATAGTAGGGCAGACTAGGTTCTTCAGCCTTGGTAAAGCAACTAGTCTAGTAGAAGGAAAACTCTGAATTCAAACCTGTTATAATCTGTTTAAAAATTGACCTTGTGTTATATCCTGCCCGAGTGGAGGGGTTGGTAAATATGGTTACCACTCCAGGCCCAAGAGGACCTGAGAGCAATGGCAATGAAGGGGTACTTCTCATTGCCCAAAGCTCTGGCATTACTAAAGCCTCACCATTAGACTGTTTAATGTCATATCCAGCTCACTTGTTGGGGGAGTCTTATCCCTCTTAATACGTGCATGCTATCTCTTTAACGTATGACCCATTCGGCTTGGGGTGCAGAATACACCGACTGCATCTCTGCTTAGGGGTAAGACTTCTCTTACGAGTGCCCTGGGTATGACACAAAATGATCTGATGATGAGGCTCCAGTTATGCTGGAGCTTTGGGGGAATGCATATAACCTCTTTTTTGCCATCGCTACCAGGTCCGTTCTGGCCCAGAGTGGTAGCAGCTGATAGGGTCCTATCCATGGGTCAAATAGAAGTGTTTGAGATTTAAACTGTAGTTATACTAAACTGAATTTTTGAAATAGAACTGTTTTTACATTTAAGTGTGTGTAAACAAATGAGTGATGTTTAATTAAATTGTTTCTGATACGTAGCAATACTTGGAACCATTTAACTTTGTTGACATGTTAAAATGAATTGTCTGAAATAGAACTGTTGACATTTAAACTGTACATATGCTAAGTTGATTTTTTTAAAAAACAGAACTGTTTTTAGATTTAATTGTGTGTAAACAAATGACTGACGTTTAATTGAATTGTTTCTGATACATAGCAATACTTGGAACCATTTAACTTTGTTGACATGCTAAAATGAATTGTTTGAAATAGAACTGTTTTTAGATTCATCTGTGTGTAAACAAAAATTTGAGTACTAAATTGAATTCTTTAGAATGACGTCACGCACCGGAAGCACGCGGAAGTTTGTGTGAGAATTTGAAGAAAATAAGAGTCGGGTTTTAGACGCCAAACGAGAAGGATCGATTTTGGAGGTCGCAGGCGCGAGGCGAACGTGCGCCCGATGGGGGCCGCTCGAGTTGGGGCCAAATGAATAAGACAGCATAGAAGATTGTGTCTCTCCTGCTTACGTCGAAACCTTTAACTCAAAGTTAATAAAAAGGTTTCGTACCTGAACAAGAAATAGTTACGTGTTTTTGAGATTCCTGTTCTTTATATATTCTATCGTTATGAACATTACATGTCTATTTTGCACATGGCCATATTCGTGTATATGGCTACGCAACATAGTCATATTTGGTGCCAGAACTTGGGCATATCGTTCATGATATGGTTTACGATTGGGTTACCATGGTTCCACGAAGACGATCAGAGAAGCGGCTAAGAACAAGGACGAATCTATTTCGGAGCGGCTTGTTCAGGCGATCGAGGGAGAGAGAGAGAGAGAAAACACTAGGCCCCAGAAAATAAGAAACAAGGAAAAGAGACCAAAAACACGAAGAACAAATTCGGCACCCCCCAGAAAGAAAAAGGAAAATGTCCAGCACCGAAAAAAGAAGTACAGCGCAACCCCCAAAGAAAAAAAAAAAAAAAGGAAGGCGTGAAAAGAAAAGAAAAAAAAAAGAAGCAACACAACTCAACTCCAAGAAAAAAAAAAAAAAAAAAGGCCAAAAACAAGAACAAATGCGACACCAATCAGAAAGAAAAAGTTGAAATGTCTAACTCCGAAAAGAGAGGAAGAAGAAAAAAAAGAAAAAGAAAAAAAAAAGGCGTGAAAAGAAAAGAAAAAAGAAGTAACACAACTCAACTACAAGAAAAAAAAAGGCATGAAGAAAAGAACAAGAATAAGAAGGTATTTGCTCATTTACGTCTGTCATAGTTTAATTTACGAATAGAGTTTGAATGGTTGTGGAGGATAGATTTGGAAATAATTCTAAAATTAAAAAAAAAAAAAAAAAGAAAGAAAAATCGTTGGTAGCATAGAAAATTATGATTACTACTGTATGTGACTTAGTAGCGTGGTGGGAGGAGAGAAAGAAAGAGTAACAGAGAAATAAGCTCGCAGTGACAGAGAAGAAGAAAGAAAGGTGGTCGCTGTGTGGACAGAGGATTTTTCGCGCACATGATGGACAGCCTTAATAAACAATATTTTTATGAAAGAATTTTACGATAGACGGGGTCATTGTGGGTGAAGTTTGTAGTGAATAACGTTTTTTATGAATGGAGATTTGTAGTGACTTGTTGGTGGTCCGGGCTAATAATATTCGGAGATTAGAATTTTGATTCGAGACCTTGGAGATTTCGCTCATCGATGGGATTGCCGGAAAAATTTCGCATATCTGTGGTTAGGTCCTTTGGGACAGGTTTTGATGTTGGAGAATCGATATTTTGGGCGCTGAAGAAATCAGGCCAGGTTTTTGTTTAAGTTGTCGAATCCGAAAAAGTCGGATGTACGGTGGAATGCTTCGGAGGTTTCGTTGTCCGTATCGACTGGAAAATTGTTTCAAATATCTCGCCAGAGAGGCAGATCAACGAAGAGACGGATGTTTATTGTGTCTGACAGGGCAGACGGTTATTTTGTGAGTTTCCCCCTAGAGTGGGACTGTGAAGTCTGGTTGAGGAAGATGTTCGGAAAAACATGGGTTTGGAGATTAGTTATTTAAGATATACGGAGGGTTTTGGTGGTCTCATTGGATGTGTTTGGAAAATTCGCGGACTCGATTTTGTGTCGAGGGAGAAATTTTATTGAGTGAGCTGATAAAGGTTTGGGTGGTTTAGAAAAGAACACCCGGTATTTTAAGGGCGAAAGAAAGAAAGAAGATAAAAAAGAAGGGTAATCGTAAGCTGTTGAAAAGATGTAAGATAGACCGTTTGACGGTGGTCAAAAGTTGGAAAAAACGGGGAAACATGTATCTTGGTTTGATTACGAGCTATGCTTGGTTGTGGAAGGTTAAAATGTGTACATTAATTAATGACAGATATTACGTGAGAAGGAGATATAAAGTTAGCAGTAATAAGTACGGACGTAGAAGGAAGGCAAAAATGCAAAATACAAAATGAGGAATTGACCTGAGATTTAAAAAAAAAAAAAAAATTTTAAATATGAAAATAAGAGAACAAATTAAAGACTGAAAAAATATACATGCCAAACGAGTGACTGTTGAAAAAATTGAAACAAAAAAAGAAAAAAAAAGAGAAAAAAGAACCAGAAAATGTGGTCGGAAAAAGAAAAAAAATGAAAAAAAACCAAAAAACAATGGCCAATACGAACACTTTTTATTTTTATTTCAGTGACTTTTGAGTTTGGGACAGACGCATGTTTTTTGTTGTATTATTTTGTTGAAATTGCATTGCTGAAGATTTTGTTGCTCAGTTCGACATGAGGAGGAGCGGCACAATAGTTTAAGAAAATAATTTGGCATCATCGATGACAAATGATTTTATTGTGGTTGGATAGGTATGTTATGAAATAGCCGAGGGATTTTGGTTCATGCCTTTGAGTTTAGTTAGGCTGAGAACCTTTCGGCTCAGCACATGAGTTGGTCGGGTGTAAGATTGAAGCAGGTGTTAACGCGGGTGCGCGCAAGTGGATGGAGGTGTCACTCAGATGTCATAACAGTCCGAGATGATACTGGCTGACAAGGTGCGGGTGACGTCACGCACCGGAAGCACGCGGAAGTTTGTGTGAGAATTTGAAGAAAATAAGAGTCGGGTTTTAGACGCCAAACGAGAAGGATCGATTTTGGAGCTCGCAGGCGTGAGGCGAGTTTGTGCCCTATGGGGGGCCGCTCGAGTTGGGGGCCAAATGAATAAGACAGCATAGAAGATTGTGTCTCTCCTCCTTACGTCGAAACCTTTAACTCAAAGTTAATAAAAAGGTTTCGTACCTGAACAAGAAGTCGTTACGTGTTTTCGAATTCTGAGGTTCCTATGTTCTTTATATAGTCTATAGTAATGAACATTACATGTCTATTTTGCACATGGCCATATTCGTGTATATGGCTGCGCAACAAAACCATTTAAATGTGTACCAAAAAATAAGCGCAGGCTTGTTCAAAAAGCTTATCTACAAAATGTGTTTAGAAATAATTTTTTTGATATATGAATAAGAAGGATTTAACATTAAATGACCGACAATGGTTGATATTGTAACGTAATTGAACGGCTTATAGAAAATTGAAATTGAATAGTTCTACTTCAAGCAATTCAGTTTAGCATGAGTCATTTGTTTGCACACAGTTTAAATATCAAGCACTTCTATTTGACTCATAGATAGGACCCTATCAGGTCTTACCACCCCAGGCCCAAGAGAACCTGTGAGTAATGGCAATGAAGGGGTACTTCACATTGCCCAAAGCTCTGGCATTACTAAAGCCTTACCATCAGACTGTTTAATGTCATATCCAGGTCATTTGTTGGGGGAGTCTTACCCCTCTGCAGAGGTGCAGTTGGTGTATTCTATAGCCCCAGTTGATTGGGCCAAAAATTGACTTTAACATTAACTATCCCAATAGGGGTTGGCATAAAGGTTTGTTTATTTATTTGGCTTTTATGGCATATAAACCTTTGTTGGTTATTTAATGCCAAATCCATTTTTATACAAATGAACAGTTCTATTTGAAACAATTCATTTTAGTTTTGTTTACACAGTTTAATTGTCAAAACATTTCTATTTCAAGCTATTCAGTTTAGTCAAACAGTTCTAATTCAAACAATTCAGGATAGTATAAGTATAGTTTTTGTCCACATACAGTTAAATGTCAAAACAGTTTTATTCCAATCAATTCAGTTTAGTATAAGTATGCATTTTACATGTCAGAACAGTTCTATTTCAAGCAGTTCAGGTTAACATAAGTAAGCAGCTTAAATATCAAAACAGTTCTATTTTCAGTAATACAGTTTAGCATAAGTATGCAGTTTAGTTCTATTTGACTACGGGCCAGAGTGGGCCAGGCAGTGATGGCAATGAAGGAGTGCTCTGCATTCTCCAAAGGTCCAGCATTACTGTAACCTCACCATCAGATTGTTTAGTGTCGTATCTAGAACACTCTGCTGAGATGCAGTTGGTGTATTCTACAGCCCAGCTGACAACGTTGATATGCCATTAACCAAAGAAACCAACCAATCAACAAAAAAAAAAGAGTTATCATGATGTAAAACCAACCAAATTTATATCTAGAGGATTTAATGAAGGTCAATGAAGGTCAAACTTATTAACAATAGTTAATACAGTTTTATATCACTTCATTAGCATCGAATTGGGTTGACAGCAAAGATTTTCCAGACTCTTTCTCTTCATCCATTCCTAACATCCATCACTCCGGGTAGGTCTTCCAAATTACATCCTGTGTCTCTGCACAGCGCTGATGGAAGATAAGTTCTTGCTGGTCGGCTAACACTAGCACGTCCAAGTGTAGGGCTCCACAGAAGAAAATTCTTGCTTTTCAACAGTCTCCCTAATGTTTTGTTTGTCTGACTTGGATGGTTTTTTAGATAGGATGTAAGTGGCCATACCGCTATTGTTTTGTAGGGTCTTGCTTCCAGGAATTGTTAATGATAGTTTGTAGCATTCTTGTGTAGTTCCCATCAAGTGTTTTCTCAATGCTTTTTTTTCATGACTATGTGGTGTATCATTCAGTAGGGTTGACACGGTCACAGCTAGGAAGAAATACTGTTTTATTTTATCGGATTGATCAGACTTCCATATGACTGATATATCACTTAATTAATATAAAATGATAATCATTTTATACAGCATTCAGTAAAATGTACAAAATGGATGAAAAATGCTTTTCGTAAAGGTTCACAGCAAATTGGCAAAAGGTAAGCATTAAATTAAATTGCCCAGATGGTTGGGGCATCTCTGCAGATGAGTAAGACTTCCCTCACGAGTGTCCTGTAGATGACATTAAACAATCTGGTGGTGAGGCTCCAGTCTTGAGGAATATGGAATCCTCCTTCATTGCCATGGCTCCTTGGTTCACTCTGACCCAGAGTGGTAGCAGCTGGCAATTGATCAAATAGAAGTACTTGATATTTAAACTGTGTGCAACCAAATGACTTATGGTAAATTTAATTAATAGAAATTTAATTGTGTCAACAAATGACTGATGTTTAATTGAATCGTTGATGATGAATAGCAATGCTTGGAACTGTTTAAATGGATGCAAACAAACAAGTAATGTTAAATAGCAATACTCATAACCACTTCATGATGATGTGCAAATAAATGTTTAATATTGAATAGAGTTATAAGTGTATAAATATCAATAACTGAAACCATTTAAGGGCATAGACACAATAGCAATACTAGTGTGCAAACAAATTAATTCTAACTTATTTAAAAATGAGATTAACAAGAAACTATTCATTAACAAATTATAGAGATATATCTTTTTAAATGTGTGCAAATGAATAATTAATAACAAATAGAATTATTTGTGTTAGATAGAAATATGTGAAACCATTTAACTGTGAACAAAAAAATAAATGAGCTCCAGTTTGTTTAAAAATGTTATCAAGAAAATGTATTTACAAATCATATATCTAATATACATGTACAAACCGGTCCATTGGCTTAGCAGTTAGAGTTTTTGCCAATGGCGCAGAAGACTGGGGTTCAATTCCAGATTGAGTCATACCAAAGACTCAAAAAATGGTACTTGATGTCTTCTTGCTTTATGCTCGGTATTATAAGGTACAGATCAAGGGTAAAGTGGTCCAATCCATGGAAAGGAGTAGCATCCTCCTCTACACCTCAGTGTATTAGCTTATGAAAAGGGAGCCTTTGGGTCACCCTCGACTATGGTCGCCAACTTTACTTATATGTATAAAGGGGATTTGGCATCAAATAACCTACAATGGTTGATATGCTATAAAATCAAACCAAATTGAATCAAATAACCTTATAACCACAAAAATTCTATGGTGTGCCTTTTGCATCAGACTATATTAACTGTCCAGATATTGAAAATATTAAAATTTGTAGAATGGTTTATTGCTGCTTCCATACAAATAAAACTCAATAAGAAGCATAAAACTCTAAAACTGCAAACATCTATTTTTATTCTTTTATGTTTTGATGATATATCCCTTTCATTCGACAAACTAATTCTCAAAGAGTGTGGAATACTAGAATATATAAATAACAAAAATGTATAAAACTGACTGACACTGTTAAAAAAATTAAATCAAGCATCTTTATGCTTTACACAAATTATTCCACTTCTTTCCTTAGCAATGTACATATGTTTTAAGCAATAAATTTATGCGTATTCTTATAACACTAGATCTTAGGCAAAACATCAATCTGTTTTTCCAAACTTTCTTATTCGATCAAATTTCATTCTACACACACACACACAATATATATATATATATATATATATATATATTTGAATATGATAAAATGGTCGAGAGGTGATTTTGAGAGGGAAAGAAAATATCACACACCTGAGCTGGAAATCTGTTGGAGGCTTCTGGCAAGGGGTTTGTTAGAACTGCAGTCTCACCACTAGATTAAGTTGTGTGTCACACCCAGGATAATGAAAGGTGAATATAAATAAAATGAAGTCTTGTAGCAGTCACAGATCTATTTCCTCTCGCGAATCAGTGCCCCCGCCAAGTGATTCGGCAACACACTGACCAATCAGGGGCAGAGTGCATTGATTCCTTCTTCCTCTCTAGAACTATTTTTTCTGGCCCTTTTTGGAAGTCATGACATGTCAAAGAGCACCTAGTTAGCAGCCAAGACAGACCTCTCTTGCGTCCTCTGCTATGGATATTCCACATGGTAAACCTTCACTGAAGAACACGCTGCTACTAGCTTCACACACAGAAGAACCAGCCTTGCGGCAGTCACACGAGCTACTTGCTACAGTGACACACACTTCCTACAAACTCAAGGACCAACATACTAACCGGCAACACCAAAAAGAACCTTTTCTCACTCTGACTTGTTTACTTCTGCTACTATAATAAACCTTTTGTTGTTGTGTTTTCAAAAGAAGTTTCGTTATTTATTTGTATTATCGATTAATTTATAGTGTTATGGAAACTAACCATTCAACACTAAAGTCTTGTCATTAAAAATCCAGCTTTCAGTTTTACAAAAATATTTCATCTATTAAACAATAAATATGATGACAAAACAAATTCAAGTGCCACAAAAAGGTATTTGTCTGATTAGATAAGAATTTTTGTAAAGTGAATGTTTCAAGATTAAAAGTTGATCAAGAGTAAACAATTCAAAATGTTCCTTTTTTGTTTTTGTTTTTTTAATAAAAAGAAAGAAAAGTTTCCTTGCAGAAAAAAGTTTGGTATTATTTTAGGTGAGGAAGTCTATAAAGCTTTGCTTGGGAAGGTCTGGGAATTGTGATCTTAAAATGTTCCTTTTTTGTTTTTTTATTAAAAAGAAAGAAAAGTTTCCTGGCATAAAAAAGTTTGGTATTATTTTAGGTGAGGAGGACAATAAAGCTTTGCTTGGGAAGGTCTGGGAATTGCAATCTTAAAAGGACTGAAAAATAAAAATATTCATAAAGTAACAATCATAATTTATTAATTGTTTGTACTCACAAAAGGTCGTAATAACAGAGTTACGTGAAGAAGTTCAAAGAAGGAGCCCATCAGTCAAGTGATGATTGGATGACTGCAAATGCAGTGTACTCTTGGTTGTACTAAACATACACTCTACTTGCTGGGTATGGATGATAAAGTTGGAGAATTGTCCAGATGGAAGCACATGGTTCTTAGAGAAATTGAGGATATGCCAAACAAGAAACTTGACCTTTAAATCTTCTGAACATTAAAAATCAATGAGTTCCATCTGCAGTTAAAATGATACTTCTTCATTTCTAACATCAAATGGTGGAGAAAAAAACTTTTTAAAGTTGGGTGAAGGGCCACACTGATGGACGACAGGTTGGGAACAGCTGTCCAAAGTGTAGAAAAATGTACAAAAGTGAATCTCATATTAATTTGGTGGTATTAAACAAAAGATGAACAGGAAATAGATTAGATTAATTTCATCTCTGTGAATATAGTTATCATACTGATATAGAAGTAGACAAAGAATTCTTTTTTTGTGGGAATCTAAAACTAGTTCATGGTGTGAGTCTGTTCAAATTTCTAGTTTTCATCTCGCAACAAAAATGCAGAATTTATGACTCTGCAATTTCTAAATAAAACTATGTGTCCAAAGTTCTATTGATTTCATAATTTTCATATTAATTTGTGTGTCCAAAGCTCTATTGATTCTATTATTTTCAGATAAACTGTGTCCAAAGTTCTATTGATCTGAAAAATTTCATATAAAACTATGAGTCCCAAATTTTATTGATTCCATAATTTTCAAATAAAACAGTGTCCAAAGTTCTATTGATTCCATTATTTTCAGATAAAACTGTGTGTCTAAATTTCTATTGATCTGAAAATTTTCAGATAAAACTGTGAGTTCAAGTTTTATTAATTCCATAATTTTCATATAAAACTGTGTGTCTAAATTTCTTAGGATTCTACAAGTTTTCCGTTATTTTAAAAATTTGTTTATGAAATAGAGAAAATTATTATTCACAACAACAGCATAATAATATTAATGAAATGCTATACCAAGAGAATAAAATATGATTAGAGATGTATAAATGCATTTTGCAAGACATTTCTCTTTTTCATATCTCTCTATTTTCTTTCTCTCAATCCATCAATTTTTTTCTTTTTCTCTTTATCACTCTTTCTTTCTCTCTTTATCCATCTTTCTTTTTCTCATTCTCTCTATCTCTATCCATCTTTCTTTCTTTTTTCTCTCTCTTTGTCCATCTACCTTTCTCTTTCTCAATCCATCCATTTTCCCTTTCTCTTTCCCCCATCTTTATTTCTCTTTCTCTATCCACCTTTTTCTTTTTCTGTCTATCCACCTCCTCTCTCTCTCTCTCTATATATATATATATATATATACACATACTAATATATAAGTTCAGTTGATTTTAAGCAGATTTATTTTTAGTTTAAATCCCAACAAATAAACCTGAGGAAGCATAGATTCATATTTTCAATCAAATCTCTCTCTCTCTCTCTCTCTCTCTCTATATATATATATATATATATATATATAATCAACAAAATATTCCTTTATGCACATTTACATATGGATCTGATTTTTCTTAACTTTTGAAGAATATTTACGATTGCAGACAAATAACAGATAAGATATTTTTTCTGAAATTCCCTCAATTCACCCACACAATTTTTCTGTTCACTTTTCATTTACAATTTAAAGAAAATAAAATTCTTTTTTTACTGAATAAATGCTGCAGTTGAACATTAAAAAAAAACATTAAACTTATAAATTATATTCTATATGCACAGGACCTATTTTGATGTAAAATGTGGTAGCAGATGAGTGGAATGAAGTTAGGTTTAGTCACAGACAAGAAAATAATACCAAGAACCTGAGCATTTGATAAGAATGCATCATTTTCTTTCTTTATTCCAACCATTTTTCTTTCAAATCAGAATGTATATGTTTTTTGCTTCTTATTTTTTCAATTTGTTTTTCAGCCTTCTATTCAAATCAAAGCTAAATATGAATGTTATAAATTCCTTCTGACCTTTTCTCAGACTCAGTGTTGCATGCAAGCATACCGCGTATATTTTGGTAAAAAATGAAAAAAAAGAAAGAAAGAAGTCAGGTATCCATACAATGCACGTACATCTGCTCATAGTCTTATTCACAAAAATGAACATACACACGGTGAAAAAATACAAATGCATTCACAAGTATCTATCTATCTATTTATATTTATAAATATTTTCTTATATAACACATGGATGCCCATATTATGAGTCATGCTCTCAAAAACTCACTCATACAAGCATTAAAATAGAGAACAGATATATATATATATATATATATATATATATATATATAGAAAGAGAGAGAGAGAGAGAGACACACACACACACACACATACATGCACACAAAGACATGCGTTATATTCACATTTAAATGTACATATACAATGTACAAATATATGTAAATGGTAATGAAAAAAATATTTTATTATAGATATATACAAAAGTATGAAGTGTATATATATATATATATATATATATATAAAACACAAATGAGCATTTTTATGCATTAATGCACATATATTAATGTTTGTATTTATTAAAATATTTTGTTTTGAATATACAAATCATAATAGGTATTACTATACACAATCATGCATATATATATATATATATATATATATATATATATATATATATATATATATATATTAACCTCATGTAGTGTAATTACTAGAAAGTCATTTATAGTGAGTTTGAGTCTCACTGGCTACCCCATACATTTAACCTTGTGCCACAATGAATCAAAGCTTTGCAAATAACTTCATATATATATATATATATATATATATATATATATATATATATATATATATATATATATATACGTGGTGCATTCAATAAGTTTCCAGACCTTTTTGTTCAGGCATTTAAAATTAGCGTACACTCTTGAAAATTCAGTATCTTATTGCTATACACCTTATGAGATAACTGACCAATTTTTATGATTTCAGCTTTAAAGAAACAGCTACAGCAGCAATTGGAATACACCCTACTAAAGCCTGATTGTCACAGCTGGTGATTTTCAAAAATCCAATCTGGACTTTAGAAGAATGATATGCAATAAAATTCTGTTTTAAATTTGGAAAAAATGTCACAGAAACGTATGGAATGCTTCAGACTGCTTTTTGACTATCTTGCATGAATCGAGCATCAGTTTTTGAGTGGCATAAGAGATTCAAGGAAGGCAGGCAGTGTGTGAGGTATGATGAGAGGTGTGGCAGGAGTAAGGAAGTCAATAGACCAGAGTTGATTGGCCAAAGTGTTATGGTTAGGGTTACTATGTTGAGGTTTTAAGGGAGTTCAGGAAGAGATTCCTCGGGAAGAGGCCAGCACTCTTCAAATCGGGTCAGTGGCATTTCCACCAGGACAATGCACCAGTCCACAACTCCTTCTTTGTCACAGACTATTTGACCAAGATGGGCATCAAGACAGTTCCTCAGCCTCCCTACAGTCCAGAGCTTGCTCCCTGTGACTTTTGGTTATTCCCTAAGCTCAGAGGCTGTTGTTATGTGACAATTGAGGAGATGAAAGAGGCTGTGATGAAGGTCATTGACACACTCATACAAGAGGACTTCTATGGGGCCTTCCCGAAGTTGTTGGAATGGTATAACGAGTGCATTGCAGCTGGAGGAGATTACTTCGAAGGGAACTAGAGTTTCATGTGTGTACTATCAATAAAAGTGCCCATACGAAAAAAGTCTGGAAACTTACTTAATGATCCTCGTATATATATATATATATATATATATATATATGTATATGAACCCCCAGTTGGGTAGGATTGTAGAATACACTGACTGTATCTCTATGGAGAATTAATTTCGTCAACAAATGTCCATGATAAGATACTAAATAATCTGATTGTAAGGCTCCAGGAACACTGAAGCTTTGGAGAATATGGAGTACCTCTTCATTGATATTGGTCCAAGGTCCACTCTAGCCTAGAGTGGTAGTACCTGATAGGGTCCTATTTATGGGTCAAATAGAACTGTTTGATATTTAAACTGAGCTCAAGCAAATGACTTATGCTAAACTGAATTGTTTGAAAAAGAACTGTTTAATCATTTAAGTGTGTTTAAATAAATGACTGTGTTTATATATATATATATATATATATATATTGATATATATTCATGTATATATATATATATATATATACAGATATTTATACATATTTGTGTACATATATAAGTGAATGTATGTTGGTATGTTCCAAGTTGTTGGCTATAGTTTTGCTCCAGGGTAGCTAAAATTTAGCATAGTAGAACATCTATCCAAACCAAAGGTCAAAGCTACATAAACTTTTCTTATGATATATATGTTTGGATAAATATATATTTTAAAAATCAAATTTTGCTTAGATTTTGCTTATCTTATACAAACAAATTATTTATAAAAAATTTATATTGATTTAAACGTAAAATACTAATGATTAATTTTTTCAGAAAAGAGCAAATAATTAGGTCCAAATTTTCATACTGATGTTTGGGCTGGTTTATCAGTGTTTACTGGTATCTTATCATCATCATCATGTTGTGTTGCCAGCACAGATATCCCTGACCCTCTCTCGCCACTCCTCCCTATCGTTCATTGCTTGTGGCAGGTCCTCAGGGCAACATCGTGTATCCTCACAGAGCTGCTGTATGTAGGTTTGAGCTGGTCGTCCTGCTTTTGCTCAGCCATATGAGGGGGTCCATAGGAGTACATCACTAATGAGCTCGTTCCTGCTTCTCCAGCAGTGTCTTGCATGTCTGCTTTGTCTAACTTTGATTGTTTTCGTGATGGGAGGTAGGTGACCGTATAGTTGGTGTTTTGTGGGGTGTTGCCTCCAGGACTTGTTCAATATTGCTCGCAGCATTCTTGTGTAGTTGCTGTCTCGCTTTTTCTCCAGCTGTTTAGTTAGTGTCCATGTAGTGCATCCATATAGTAGTATTGAGATGACCACTGCTTGGAAGAAACTGCATTTCATTTTATCAGTCAGGTCTGACTTCCATATGACCGATAGCTTATCAATAGCTGTCCATGCCTTCATTAGCCATGTATTGATGTCTTTTTCAGTTGATGAGACACTGCTTCCAAGGTAGGTGAATTTGTCTACTAGTTTCAGAGCGCTACCGCTTAGTGTGGAAATGTCACCAAATAAAAAGTGTATATGTTTTTATCTTTGTAAATTATGGCTTAGATCTTCAGAAGTTAATGAAGGAACTCTCTTTTTAAATTGAGAGAGAGTTGATGATACTTCATTTTGCCATGCAAAGTGATATGGATATTTGAGGTTTCCCTAGTAGAAGTTCCAGTCAAATACGGCAGATGTGCGGTGTGGTGACCTGCTAATGATCTTGATGTCATCAGGGGCAGAGTAAAAAAGTGCTAGTGATATCAGAGGACTTGTAAAGTAAACAAAATATCCCATGTCCTGAACCTGAGCACCATAAACATAGTGTCATGTGATAATGACCTGAGAGAAGATATATTATAAAGTTGTCAGAGAACAATTGTGGCTGAAAGGAATCATATAGCTCAGAACTGGCATATTTGGACATTGGAATGGGGTTACATTTTCTACTTGTGGCATAATTAGAATTTAACAAAGATTTATTGGCAAGGACACATGGCATAGTGGATAAGGCTTGAAAAGTGCTTCGGAGTGAAATCATCTGGAAGTTGCAGGTTCAATCTCAACTAGAGGTAAAAATAACAAAAAATACTTACTACAACTTAACACTGATACCCAGTAATGATTAAATTGAATTGGAACAGTCTACCCCTGTGGTTCAAATAAAGGGTTCAATTCAAGATTCAGTGTGGGCTCCCGAGTTCGACATAAAACACCTGAAGAAGGCCAAAGGACAAATCAGCCGAAATGTTGTGAGCATGACAATAAAGATAAACTCAAATGTCCCAATATTCTAAATAATAAAAATTCTGAAGCTTTTCATCTTAGAAATTTAGACAAATAAAGATTTCCTCCACTCTCGATAACTGATTCGATGATCCTTGAATCCCCGAAAATATATATTCATCCAAATTCTCCACCATGAGCAGGATATGACTCAAGGTCAATTTTTAAGTGGAGTACAGCTAGTTTTATTCAGTTTTCCTTCTCCTAAACTGGTTTTCTTATTGATGTTAAAGGACACAGTCTAGACAACTATTTAGCTGCAGGAGTAAGAACTGATGGATTTATTTCTTTCCAAAGGGCATTAGTGCAAAGTGAAATGAAAACAGCCTTGTCCAGAATTTGAACTTGGGTCAGCGATTCTATTTCCTATAAAATTAGCTGTTATACTGAGAGCACCTATAAAAGTAAGAATAAAAATTGTATACAATTAAGAAGATGCCTATCAACCCCCAGTGGTTCTGTCCCCAAGATGACAACTGCACCAAGTAACTTACCAGTGTCATGTTCTTTGATCTCAACAAAAGACTCTAGACAATAACGAAACATCTTAATATATATATATATATATATATATATATATATATATATATATATCCATTCAGTGTCTGAAGACGATGGGTGTGGACTTTTCATATATAGAATATATGAGGAGGGTTCAATGTATGGCTATTATTATATATTCCTTTTCAGGTTTATATAAGAAAACTTACATACAGAGTGTACACAATGTAACTAGAAGAAAACTCAAACCTGGTAAAATTGTCTTTATAAATTTATTTTGACAAAGAATATAATCTTTGTCTCTTCAGTGAAATCAGTAAATATGGATTACAGTATATATATATATATATATATATTAAAAAAGAAGGAATGTTCTGTAGGGTTAACTTCTGTATGAACAAGTATAAACTCTTAAATAACTACAATAGGAGGCGATTAGATGAATTAAATAAGAATAATGAAAGGATGGATAGAGTACCCTCTAACTGTACAAGAAAAGATGAATGCCCCTTGGACGGATGATGTAACTCAGAGAATGTGGTATACCAAGCATGCATTTCCCCCATGAAACAATGATAGGGAAAGAATATATATAGATATTTCAGTGGGGAATTGGAAACAAAGACTGTATAATCACAGGCATTCTTTCTCCAGTCCAATAACCAAACAGCCCAATTAAAATATTTTTGGGGTTTTAAAGATCAGGGGCTAACCTCCCAAATAAAGTGGAAAATAGACAATCTTTGACAGCAAATAGCTTCAATAGCAGATGCAACCTATTTATTGAAGAGAAAATTAGTATAAATGATATCATGGACCCTAGATAACTGCTCAATTGACATAGTGAGTTAATATTCAAATGGAGACATAAAAGCAAATTTAAATTAACTTGATTGAAGGCCATCAAAGGTGGTTCTACTGACGATAAGAGTGTGATATGGATATTGGATGAAATCTGTTAACTGTAGATTATTGAAAAATAAGATTTATTTCAGTAATTAATAGAATAAGATTGCTGGGAGATTTATGTAGCAAATTTGCTGGTTTAAAGGGGACTTTGGAGTATTGGAGATTAGTTCATATTAAGAATTTTAGAATTGTTAGCTTCTTTCGGCAATTTTTGGACACTACTTGTAGGGATAGCTGGAACTCCCACCACCACTCAATGAGATGTAAATAGAATAAATGTAGTGGTAGTACATTTATAAGAAGTGCTTTAGGATGCTAAAAGGTTTGACGGCGATGGTTGTCCAAATAATCTTGGGAGTTAATATGTGTGAATGAAAAAATAGAAATATAAAAAGATAATAATTTAGTTTAGAGGCTTAAGTTATACAAATATTTCACCTACAATGACAAAGTCACTCATGTTGTCCTTGGGATGGGTTGACTACTGAAACAAAATTTTTTCTAGGTCCTTAATATCTTTATAGTTTTGACTATTAAAAAAAAAGTGGAATGTTCAGGTGAAAATTTCCTTTTCACCTGAACATTCCACTTTTTTTTAATACACACACACACACATGTATATATATATGTATATATATATATATGTGCATACTGTAATCCATATTTACTGATTTCACCTTCAAATTAAGCGTGTATGTCATCTGAAGAGACAAAGATTATGTTCCTTGCCGAGATAAATTTATAATGATAATTTAACCATGCTCAAGTTTTCTTCCAGTTGTATATATATATATATATATATATGTCTGTATGTTTATGTTTATTCTTGTAAATATTCATAAAGGTGAAACGTAGAAATATTTTCTAAATTACCAGGTGAAAATCGTCAGCATCATTTTAAAGGAACTGGTACAGAACAAAGTCTCCCCTGTAGCAGAGGAGTAAATGGTTTGATTTGGTTTTATGGCATATCAACCATTGTAAGTTATTTAATGCCAAATTCAGTTTATATATATGTATTAGATATATATGATTCGTAAACATTAGTAAGAAAGTTAAATAGTATTGCTATCTATCACTAACAATTCAATTAAAAATCATTCATTTGTTTCCACTCAGTTAATTGATCAAACAGTTATATTTGAAACAGTTCAATTTAGGATTAGTCATTTGTTTGCATTCAGTTAAAGTGTCAAACAGTTCTATTGGACCCATAGATGGGACCCTATCTGGTGCTACCACTCCAGGGTCAGAGTGGACCTGGGAGCAATGGCAATGAAGGGGTACTCTGCATTCTCTAAGGCTCCAGCATTACTGGAGTCTCACCATCAGATTGTTTAGTGTCATATCCAGGACACTCATTGGAGGGTCTTACCCCTCAGCAAAGATGCAGTTGGTGTATTCTACAGACCCAGCTGACTCATCTGGCAAAGGAGTAAGACCCTCCAACTAGTGTCCTAACTAAACACTAAACTGCATCTGATGAGGAGACTCCAGTTCAGGAGCTTTGGGGAATGTGGAGTATCCCTTCACTGCCAATACTACAAGTAGTAGTACTTGTTAGGGTCCTATCTATGGGTCCAATAGAACTGTTCAATCATTTACTAAGAATTATTATTATTATTATTATTATGTAGGGCTAGCAGCATGACATGATGATGATTATTATGTTATATATTAATAATATGATTAAAGATCCACATAAGATAATTGGTATTTATTCTTTGAATAAATGTTCAAGTAAGGAAATATTTTATACCGTAAGTATCTAATTACTATGTCCTTTATTAGCTTTGGCTTGGTTTCTATATGAGCTTGGATCAGTTCATTCTTGTGGGGGTAGTTCTACATACCACAACAATAGTTATTTGTTATTTGAAACCATACAGCAGTATGCAACTTGTTTATATTAGATAGGAATACTTTATAAATTAAATTACTAATGTTAACTGGCAATACTTGAAATTATTTAACTGTGTGTAAACAAATGATTAATATTATATAGAATCATAAGTAGCAGATAGGAATACTTGTAAACATTTAACTATGTGCAAACAAAATGATTGATATTAAATAGAATTATTGATGTCAGATGGTAATACTTGAGACCATTTAACTGTGTGTTAACAAATGATAATGTTAAAAAAAATTATCAGTTTTAGATAGAAATACTTGAAACCATTTAACTGTGTGCTAACAAATGATAATGTTAAATAGAATTATTAGCATTAGATAGAAATACTTGAAACCATTTAACTGTGTGCTAACAAATGATAATGTTAAATATAATTATCAGTGTTAGATAGAAATACTTGAAACCATTTAACTAGGTGCTAACAAATGAGCTCTAATAACTCATTTAAAAATAAAGTTACCAAGAAACTATTTGCTTACAAATCATATATGTATATAAAAACAGAATTTTACATTAAATGACCCATAAGGGTTGATAGAGCATAAAACATGAAATAACCAACCAACTGACAGCATATAGTGAATTGATATCATGTGATTGTATTTATTTGAGGTATTTATGAACAGTAGGCGCTGGTGACATAATGTTTATTTTCAGAGAAAATAGACCTGGAGATTTAAGTTCAATTTCTGGATAAAGCTGTTTGCATTTAACAAATGCAAACAGCTTTATATTAATGTTTCTTTTAAAGGTCTCAACTCATTTCTCCCTTCAGCAATAGGAAAAATTGTGAGACTAAGCTCTCTAGCTTGGTGAAGAATAACTCTGAATTCAAACACATTATTGGTTTGGCAGGGTAACCTGTTACAGTAGAGGGTCAAAATAAAGGACTGGGGTCTTTAAAGCAGTCCAAGGTTGTATTCAGCCTCATTCTGACAAATTCTATGGCAATACTAATTGCATAGCACCTTGCCCTTCCCTTGGATAGTGTTGGTGTCCTAAAGAGGGGACACCTGCAGGATAGGAAACAGCTGTTTGATACAACTTTGCCCAAGTTCTTGCTGAGATCCAGCTATAGTTTTTCAAGACAGATGCCATGACAATATATATAGTTATGCCATCTGTCAAACTTGATATCTAAACTTACTTATATATAAAAATTAGGATAGGGTTGACACAGAGTCAACAGTGCTTGATAACTCTGTCTACACTAACCTAACATTGATATTGAGCACTTTTTATTTATAAACATCGCAAATTGTGTTATTAATATATATGTTAGGATATCATAGACACCTATGTGATCATCATTGACAAGAAACTAACAATTACACAGGAGCTGTTGAAGCTGTGCCTATGAATTTCTTTCTTTGATATACCAGGGTTGCTCAAAAAGTTCTAAGCTTCTCCCTGATGTCAGAGAAACCAGACAGTTTTTCACTATTTTTTCATATAGTCCCTCTTGACATCAAATGGTCTACTGATGCTCAAGCATTGGAATCCCATAACTGAAGAAGGTGGCATCTTGGTCCTCCAAAAACTCCTCCACGGCACATATGACCTTATTGTTGTTTTAAAAATGGTAATTATGTGGATGGGATTTAAGTTTATGAAACAGGAACAAGGGCCAAGTTTGGTGAGTAAGGGGGATGAGGTAGCAATCCAAAGCCACAGTTGGCTGCTTCAGCTATTGCAATTTGAGCAACAGTTCAGCTTCCCTCTACATTTCAACTCGATTGCTTCCTTCAGTTGTCTTAATTCTGATTAATAGTACTGTCCATTAATAGCCATTTATGGAGGTGCCTGTGGTGTAATGATTATCGTCGTAGGAAATGGACATGGCAACACGAGTTCAAATCCTGGATGAGACTGATTGCATTTCACATAGCACTAATACCCTTGGGAAAGGTATGAATCCAATTATTCTCCCTCCAGCTATGGGTAAATAGTAGGGCAGACTAGGTTCTTCAGCCTTGGTGAGGCAACTAGTCTAGGAGAAGGAAAACTCTGAATTCAAACCTGTTAAACTTCGCTTAAAAATTGACCTTGTGTCATATCCTGCCTGAGCGGAGGGGTTGGTAAATATGAGTACTGTCCATTAATAGTTTTTCCCTTTTCCAGTAAGTGTGTAATGATTACACCTTCAGAATCCCAAGAATAGAAGCCATCTCCTTACCAACAAATGCTGCCAGCTTGAACTTTGGGGATGGAGAACCTCTGAGTTTTTGTCATTTGTGTTAACTCTTTGATCTAGTTAAAATGTGATGAACCCGGGTTTCATCTTGAGTTACTGAGCTGCAGTGGAAATTCCTTGGATCAGTCTGGAAATGAATTAGAAATATTCTGGAAATGTCAACATTTTTCAGCTTGTTCTTTGGCATCAATATTCTTGGGATCCATCTTGCAGACATCTTGCTCATCGCCAAGATCTCTGTTAAAACAATGTGAACCAAACTAGAAGTAATGTCAATGAATCTAACTATAAGCCATACAGTAAGATGACTCTTATTCAAAACCATATGGAGAATTGCATCAATTTGTACATTAGTTGTTGAGGTTTTTTGATAACCTGACTGAGGGGCCCCTTCTGTGCTGTTCATGCACCATATGAATTCTGCTGGCCACTTCTTCACAGTTTCATTGGAAGAGGAGTCCTCAGAAAACATTTATACCATGTTCCCATAGATTTCTTTTAAAGATACTTTAAAATTGCTCCAGTCTTTTTTTTTTCTCTATTTTTAGACTTGTCACTCACCTCTCACATTTGTATGGGCCTCACCTGTACAAAAATTCAAATAGAAATTTGAATTACTTTTTCTAGTTTCAAAAGAAGAGGTTGTGTTGCCACAAGTGTTCAGCTATGGCTCTTCTTTCTGGGTGAGGTGTAGAACAATTTGAACAGCCCTGGTCTGATCTATCTCTAATATTGAGCACTATTTATTCATAAATATAGCAAACTACATTATATATATGTATATATATTGAGATTTTGTGGTGGTAAGTAAAATTGGCAGCCATAGTCGAGGATGACTTGAAGGCTCCCTTTTCGATAGCTGCTAAACTGTGGTGTAGTGGAGGGCACAGCAAAATTCCTTGGATTGATCCACTTTACCCTTGATTCTTACCTTATAATGCTGAGTGCTAAGCAAGGCAGTATCAAGTACCATTTGTTGAGTCTTTGATATGACTTGATTAAGAATTGAACCCTGGTCTCCCGGACCCTTGGCGAACACTTTACTCATTAGACCAATGGCCCGGTGGTAGCATATGCTAAACAAATTTTTCCTGGAGAAATCTAAACACCCTGGCATGTATGATATATTTGCCCAAAGTAATCCAAGTTGGGCTGGCCACTTAATCTGACTTGAGGACAGCAGACTGCCAAAACAAATCATATACTCTCAACTTAGAGAAGGGTCATGTAAAACAGGTTAACCAAAAATCTGGCATAAGGACATCATCAAAAAAACCTGGGGGAGGGTCATGAACTTTGCTTTAGACAATTGCCAATATCTGTCTAAAAACTGAGGAAGAAAATCAGCTGGACATAATCATCTGATACAATGGACAGCTCATAGTAACAGTATTGAGAACTCTTTTTCTTCATTGATATGGCAAACTACCTTACTGTCTCTCTCTCTCTATATATGTATAGTAGTTTATTTAGAAAGCAATGTTATATTTTTAGAGACACTATAAACACTTATCCAAATATAGGCAACATTAAATCTATTTTCAAACATTGAACTGGACACTGGCATAATGATTAGAGTGTTCGCCAATGGCCCGGGAGACCTGGGTTCAGTTCCAGGTTGAGTCATACCAAAGACTCAAAAAATGGTACTTGATGCCTCCTTGCACTCAGCATTATAATGTATGGATCAAGGGTAAAGTGGGGGTAATCCTGAGAAAGGAGTAGTGCCCTTCTCTATACCTTGGTGTGGTAGCTATAGAAAAGGGAGCCTTTGGGTCACCCTTGACTACGGTTGCCAACTTACTTACAAACATTGTTATTATCAACAATGATAAAAACCCATGTTCATCGCCGAACAGTGGAATACGATAAGTTTTGTCTATTATCAGGATTAGAATAAATTAAAAGAATCACTGCGGATATTTTTTATCAACAATGACAGAAAATTTTTGAAAAATTCACCAAATTTCCATCCAACCAAATCACTAAGCATCCACCATTTTAGGACAGATTTCAAGTAAACTTTCAGGAATTGTTAGTGTCATGCCTGGGAAACTTTGAAATTATATGAGGATCATTAAATAAGTTTCCAGACTTTTTTCGTATGGGCACTTTTATTGATAGTACACACATGAAACTCTAGTCCCCTTCGAAGTAATATCCTCCGCCAGCAATGCACTTGTTGTACCATTCCAACAATTTCTGGAAGGCCCCATGGAAGTCCTTTTGTGTGAGTGTGTCAATGACCTTCATCACAGCCTCTTTTATCTCCTCAGTTGTCTCATAACGACAGCCTCTGAGCTTAGGGAATTACCAAAAGTCACAGGGAGCAAGCTCTGGACTATAGGGAGGCTGAGGAACTGTCTTGATGCCCATCTTGGTCAAATAGTCTGTGACAAAAATGGAGTTGTGGACTGATGCATTGTCCTAGTGGAAATGTCACAGACCCGATTTGATGAGTGCTGGCCTCTTCCCGAGGAATCTCTTCCTGAACTCCCTTAAAACCTTAACATAGTAACCCTAACCATAACCCTTTGGCCAATCAACTCTGGTCTATTGACTTCCTTACTCCTCTCATCATACCTCACAGACTGCCTGCCTTCCTAGAATCTCTTATGCCACTCAAAAACTGATACTTGATTCATGCAAGACGGTCAAAAAGCAGTCTGAAGCATTCCATACGTTTCTCTGGTATTTTTTCCAAGTTTAAAACAGTTTTATTGCATATCGTTCTTCTAAAGTATCCTCATGTCCAGATTGCATTTTTGAAATTCACCAGCTGTGACAATCAGGATTTAATTGGTAGTATACCAATTGTTGCTGTAGCAGTTGATTTGAAGCTGAAATCATAAAAATTGGTCAGTCATCTCATAAGATGTATAGCAATAACATACTGAATTTTCAAGAGTCTATAGCAATTTTAAATGCCTGTACAAAAAACGTCTGGAACCTTATTGAATGCACTACATACTTTCAGATCTAACACTGATCAGTTTTTAGGTGAGATCTATCTCTCTCTGTCTTACTGTTGTGGGATTACCTCCCTTTTCTGCCAAAGAGTTCTGCTACTGAGTGCTAGATGGCAAACGAGGTCTTTATCTCACTTGTCTATCAATTGCTGCTTGTTGGCATGGGAAAATCGGTATGTAAACCCAAGGCATGAAAGGGAAAGACCTCTTTGTCCTTGGCAGTTAAATTGACATGCACGTATGTGCTTCTGTTAACCACTAGGGCTTTTCCCCTGCAATGAACCTTATGTCACATTTAACATTACAGCATAGAACAACACATTTCTTTAACATATAAGTAATCACTCAAAAATAAATTCTATTTCTTTTTTATGTATGTATATTAATGACTCTACAACCAACACTAAGTGCTTTTCAACTATATTAGGACATATTGATATGTACTCTTAATGTACTCTTTTAGTATTTCATGACATTTCTGTATTCATTCTATTAAATTAGTTCAGGCAAATTAAAAATGTTGTTCATTCTTTGTTAATTGTTCTTGCATTTATTCATATTTAAGTAATATTCAACCACCACTCCTCTATAAGTGGTTTGTTTCATGACCACTCACTCTTTTTTTTGTAATCATGTCTTATTGTACCCAAATATGACAAACTGACCCTCCTGCTATACTGTCTCCCTCAATGTAAAAGTGTGTAAATTAATAGATCACCCACTCGATCTTTGAAATCGCATGTTTAATCGTCATCAAGCGGAAATAACTGTCATGCAGTTCAGAGGTCACTCTCGTCCGGTGCGTCAGTCTATGAGAGTATCATGGGATTTTTTAGCTCGTCCCATTTCATCAGCCAATTTCCGCCCACGCGGTTTCCTCTCATAACTGCCATTAGAATGTGTCACCTCCTTCCGGTGCATCGCCTCGGAATGGCATTTTTGGCTGGGTCAAAAGGTCAAAATACAACAGTACTTGATACCGTTTGACTGTGTTCAAAAGATGATTAATATTACATCGAATTATAGTTGTTGTAAAGTTGGCGACCGTAGTCGAGGGCGACCCGAAGGCTCCCTTTCAATAGCTACTACACCGAGGTGTAGGAGAGGGCGCTACTCCTTTCCCCGGATTGTTCCACTTTACCCTTGATACGTATCTTATAATACTGAGTGTTAAGTAAGGAAGTATCAAGAACCATTTTTAAAGTCTTTGGTATGATTCGAACTGGGATTGAACCCTGGTCTTCCAGGCCGTTGGCGAACACTCTACCCACTATGCCAATAGATACAATACTTGAAACCATTTAACAGTGTTTACCTACTCTGAAGGTTATGGGGATTTTTGTATACCTCGAAAAGCCCGGTTTAATCCTACATTTTGTAAAAGAATAAACCGTACTTCAAACAGCAGTAGAGAGATGGTGACCGCCTTTGAAGAAAGGGACGAACGTCTTATACATGCAACAAAATTTATATGCAACAACAACAATAAAACAGGGGTTTTACACCAAATGGAATAAACAACGAATGTGTAAGTAACAGTTCACAAAAGAGAGTTCAAGGAAGAGTTCAAGATGTAAAATATGGTTAGGTTTGTTGTGAAGGTTGTAAGGTTGAAGGTAAAGTAGGTTTGATAAGGTAAAGTAGTGAAGTAGGTGGTGGGTTTGCAGATGAAATGCCTGCTGGAACTTAACTGTTTGTGTCCTGTTCCTTTAAACTCTGCACATGCGTTCATCGCTCTTGGGTCCCGGTGGTGGAAGGTACCAAAAGTATGTATACCGTCAAGGGGCTGCTACGAAAAGTACCTGATGCTAACAGTTGAGGGAGTGGAACCAAAAAAGAGAGAATCTCCTGTGGGGCTCTTTTTTATAATGGACGCCATGTGACCCCAAGGGGCTGCTGCTGTTCGGTGAAAGAGGATCACCAGTTCCTTACCAAAATTTCTACAAGGGCAGTGGTTTCAAAATTTTTGGAGCTGGGACCCCTTTCTATTTCAGACTCAATCTTATTGATCTTCATACAAATAAAAATGCTATCTTGTGGACCCCCATATAAATTTAAAAAAAAAAATGAAATTTATCGAAAATATTTAGTAAAAATCACATCCAATATTTGCCCTGAATAATGATATTTAGTTAGAGTGATATGCTGGCCTTGCTTGGCACAAATTGTCAGTTCTTGGTGATATTTTTGACAAAGATTTGTGAAATTTACTTTGGATCAGTCTAGATCTGCATTTGGTCATATTATTGGTCAGTGCTGAAAATGCTGTTTCAAATAAATATGTTGTAGCAAAAAATTGCAGCATTTTGAGACAACAGTAGATTCTCAGAAGCCAAGCCAAGTCATAATTTTGCAAGCTGGTTACAGTTTAAACAGAATTTTTACAGGCGTATACTAATAAATAGAAATGTGACCTTGCAGTTCTATTGCTAATTGGATAAGATAAATCTTCGAGACATCCTTGCAGAATTTGAGAAATCCTGATGTTGACATTGCAGATCCCCCAGTGATCCCCGAACTACAGTTTGAAAACCATTGATCTTGGTGGTTGTTACAAGGGGAAGATGGTTTCTTCCTTTCTTCCTTCCTATATGCACTTGGACCTGTTGGGTCACGGTCAGGTATCAAGCCACTAAGAGGGAATTACTTACATTTTAATAGTCACCTGACCTATAAAAGGAGGCATTGTTGTAGAAAATGGTCATAGCAACCAGAGTTCAAAATCCTGGATGAAGCTGTTTGCATTTCACAGAGCACGAATACCCTTGGGAAATCTATGCATCCAACTATTTTCCTTCCATCTATGGGTAAATAGTAGGGTAGCCTGAGCTCTTTAACCTTGTTATGGTAGTTATTCAAGGAGAAGGAAAACTTTAAATTCAAACTTCTTAAAACCTGCTAAAAAACTGACCTTCGAACACATCTTCCTTGTGTGGATGGGTTGGGTAAATGCATATAAAAGCCTGAAAAATTCAATTTAAAAATTTAGGTTAATAGTACCCCATAATTCAAGAAATTAATATTTATCAAAAATATTTATCAATTTTTAAGGGTTTTCAAGAATATTTGAGATCTCTGAAAAAAATCAAAATCTCTCTTTCATATGTCATGTTCAGTGTAAACAAAAAAATAACCCATAAGGAATAAATATTAAAGCAAAAAAACATATTTTACATAAGAATAATTGTCCTAAACTTAAATAAAAGTGACTCAATGTCCTTTATTTTTAATGACCATTTTAAATCCATATGTAATATGGATAAGTATGACTAGTTGTTCTAATTTAGTTAGCTTGTAGTGACTAGGAAAATAAAAATAAAATAAGATCCAGCAATTGTAGAAATTCCCAAAAGCCCCTGACAGAAAGTTGGAACAATGCATACCAGGAAAAGCAATCGTCCCTCTGCAAAAGACAAATTCACTCTCACATCAGCCTCCATCGGAGCAGAGAACGGTTGCTAGTATCAAAAACATGGCTGATTCGGTTTAGAAGTCTGACATTATGCCTGCTGTTAGCAAACTGACACCGCTGAAACCAACACTATAAAAACATCCAATTTGGACTTATCAATCACCAGAGATGACTAGTATCTTTTAACACCTTGTCTGGAAAATGTGACTACTTCCATTGGATTCAGGAAGAATTCCTTCACCCACAGATGGTTGTTGACCCCAAAAATAAAGTTGAAATCTGAAAGGTATCTTGGTCTTGTTTCTTCCTTCCTTCAGTAATTCTTTTGCTGCCTTCTACAGACATAGAAGAGGCCAAAGAATTAAGATGGGGGTTAGAAGAAAACCAATAGAGTCAGATATCTAAACCCAAGATCCTAATAAACCAAATAGCCAACAACAAAACTGAGAGTATGTTTAAAGTTTTACTCTTAAATGAAACAGTCAATAATCATCAATTTTAGACAGACATTTTTTTCAGCTTCATTTCCATTAAAATATCCATAACTAATGGTATATTAAAGTAAATAAATATATAAAATTAACGAGCAAATACCATGCTATTCCTAGCTTGAATACATTAATACTACATCGATCAGAAGACTAGAAATGGCATTTTCAACCTCGAGAAAGCCTAGCTGGAAGTCCACAGAACAAATTTTTGATCTTAACTAATACTTTGGAATGAGGTAGAAGTACTGATCCATCAAGAAATTAGGAATTCTTTGTGAGAACCAATCCGAGAAGAGATTTATCATCAAGAATGAAGACTGTAGATAAAAAAAAAATCATGCTAATTTGGTCTATAGATAGTACATTCATATTATTTTGAATTTTTAAATGAGATTAAGCTTAGTCAATAAAACTATGTAACACAAATTTTGTTCCTGGCTAGTATGCATTATATCTTAATTGTAGTAAAAGTTTAGAAAATGACCATTATTCCCTTTAAACTTTACTTTTCTGCAGGGATTAATACTCTGTAACACAAATTTTATTCCTGGATAGTATGTGCTATTTTTTAATTACTTATGTTGTAAGAGTATATAAAATATTAATTTTTTTTTTCTTCAAACTTTGCTTTTCTGCCCAAGATATTACTCTGTGACATAAATTTTGTTCCTGGATTGTATATGATGTTTCCTTATTAGTTATGTTATAAAGGTATAAAAAAAAACTATTTTCTTTTCAAACTTTAATTTGGTTGGGTTTTATAGCATATCAACCATTGTAGGTTATTTAATGCCAAATCCTTTTTCTAGATATATATCAAATATATAGAATTTGCTTTGGTTGGGTTTTATAGCATATCAACCATTGTAGGTTATTTAATGCCAAATCCTCTTTATAAATCAAATATATAGAATTTGCTTTGGTTGGGTTTAATAGCATATCAACCATTGTAGGTTATTTAATGCCAAATCCTTTTTATAGATATATATCAAATATATAGAATTTGCTTTGGTTGGGTTTTATAGCATATCAACCATTGTAGGTTATTTAATGCCAAATCCTCTTTATAAATCAAATATATAGAATTTGCTTTGGTTGGGTTTTATGGCATATCAACCATTGTAGGTTATTTAATGCCAAATCCTCTTTATAAATCAAATATATAGAATTTGCTTTGGTTGGGTTTTATAGCATATCAACCATTGTAGGTTATTTAATGCCAAATCCTTTTTATAGATATATATCAAATATATAGAATTTGCTTTGGTTGGGTTTTATAGCATATCAACCATTGTAGGTTATTTAATGCCAAATCCTCTTTATAAATCAAATATATAGAATTTGCTTTGGTTGGGTTTTATGGCATATCAACCATTGTAGGTTATCTAATGCCAAATCCTTTTTATAGATATATATCAAATATATAGGATTTGGTTTGGTTGGGTTTTATAGCATATCAACCATTGTAGGTTATTTAATGCCAAATCCTCTTTATAGATATATATCAAATATATAGGATTTGGTTTGGTTGGGTTTTATAGCATATCAACCATTGTAGGTTATTTAATGCCAAATCCTCTTTATAAATCAAATATATAGAATTTGCTTTGGTTGGGTTTTATGGCATATCAACCATTGTAGGTTATCTAATGCCAAATCCTTTTTATAGATATATATCAAATATATAGGATTTGGTTTGGTTTGGTTTTATAGCATATCAACCATTGTAGGTTATTTAATGCCAAATCCTCTTTATAGATATATATCAAATATATAGAATTTGCTTTGGTTGGGTTTTATAGCATATCAACCATTGTAGGTTATTTAATGCCAAATCCTCTTTATAAATCAAATATATAGAATTTGCTTTGGTTGGGTTTTATGGCATATCAACCATTGTAGGTTATCTAATGCCAAATCCTCCTTATACATATATATTAAATATATAGGATTTGGTTTGGTTTGGTTCTATGGCATATCAACCATTGTAGGTTATTTAATGTCAAATCTTCTTTATACATATGTATCAAATATATAGGATTTGGTTTGGTTTGGTTTGGTTTTATGGCATATCAACCATTGGAGGTTATGTAATACCAATTCATCTTTGTTCGACAATGGTCTGGGTGATCTGGGTTCAATCCCAGGTTTATCATACCAAAGAATTTAAAAATGGTACTTGATACCTCCTTGCTTAACACTTAGCAATATAAGGTACATATTAAGGGTAAAGTGGAGCAATTCAGGGAAAGGAGTAGCACCCTCCCCAACACCTCGGTGTAGTAGCTATTGAAAAGGGAGCCTTCTGGTCACCCTTGACTAAGGTTGCCAACTGTACTTTACTTATATAGGATTTGGTTTGGTTTGGGTTTATTTAGTAATTGTCATTCAACAATTTGAGTAAAATATTTTTTTTTTATTATTACACAGGATAAATAAATTTTTTGGAGAACTTGTTCTAAAATGAATTTGTTATAATATTCAGCAATTCACATCTCGTTTGTTTTTATTTTAATTTTAACATTTGTATGGGTTATGGCTGGAAAAGTGAAAATATTTTGAATTTTTTCTTTCTTTCTCTTCTCTGAGGATAGTTGAATTAAATTTTTTAAATTGCAATTCAGTAATTAACTTTATTAGCATTAATTTCAATATATATGCAACTGAAAGTAAAAAGAAACAGTTTTTTTTTATTGTTATTTAATTTGGACACTTTTTTTTTGTAAAAGGTACTTTAAATAGACATGCACTTTCCTGGTTCAACTCAAAATCTTATACTTTTGTAAACATAAGATTTTCACAAAATTTGTTTGCAAAATATTAAAATATTGTTTGCAAAATGAAGATTGTTTATAAAATGTAGTTATATGTTAGCCAAATATTAAAAGTTTGTATGCAAAATAAAGAAAATAATGCTGCAAATATGGTCAAGTTGAAAACAAAAGAAAGTTAGTATCAGGGAAAAAATATGAACACATTGGAATTTTATAGTATTATATTACTGTTGCAAACAAATTGTTCTGTTTGTGGCTATTTAATAATATTAAACAAGAATAAACATATAACAGTCCACTTAACTGAAGTCCTTGTGTCATATATGCCAAAGTTTAATATTCTTCAAATGGCTTCGTTTCACTACTGGAATTTTAGCAGAAACAATTTTAATGTCAGTTCGTTACTGAGCACAGTTGTAAAAAGAGAGCTAGATATGTCTTTGATATTTGGCACCAACGTATAAAGGATATGTATGACACCTAATTTGTTGCTTCATCTTTTCAAACTAACCAATCACTAACCAGTGATTGGTTAGTTTGAAATGATGTAGCAACAAATTAGGTGTCATACATATCCTTTAGACAGTGGTGTCAACCACGGGAGACAACCCAAATATCTTAGCGATATATTTTTTTTATACTTATTGACCATTGTTGGTTATTTAATGGCAAATCTGGTTTTTACATTTACATCAGATATATGATTTGTAAATATACTTTTTAGATATACAGAGTTAAATGATCAAACAGTTCTATTTTTGACAACTCAATTCAACATAAGTCAAAGTTAAATTGTTCCAAATATTGCTTTGTATAACAAACAATTCAGTTAAACATCAGTCATTTGTTTACACACTGCTAAATGATCTAACAGTTCTATTTTGAACAATTCAATCTTGCATAAGTCATCAGTTTTCATAGTTTAAATGTCAAACAGCTCTATATGACCCATAGATAGGACCCTATCAGGTGCTTCCACTCTGGGTCAGAGAGGGCTTGGGACCGATAGCAATGAAGAAGTATTCTGCATTCCCCAAAGTTCCAACATTAATGAAGCCTCACTATCAGATTGTTTAATGTCATATCCAGGACACTCATTGGGGAAGGTCTTGCTCATCTGCAGAGATGCAGTTGGTGTATTCTACAGCAGATTGGTCTGTTTTCAAACTTTGGTTTTGTGCCATGAATAATGAAAAATAGAAATGGAAAATGGGTAAATTTACACATTTTCATTTCCATAAGGCCTGTATAAAATTACAAATGAATTAGAATTTATATATATTGATGATAAAGTTATGCAAAAAGCACTAAATCTGTTTAGCGATAGGAGTGTTTGTTACCATTTTTAGCGAAGAAATGTATTCTTACGCATGTGGGTTATTCCCTTGCTAAGTGTTGTGGTAAAATAAAGGAGAATGAAGAAGACAAAGATGCCGTTAGCTTTTATATGAAGGTTTTTAATGGCAGCATAGTTACCATTTTTAGCAAAGAAATGTATTCTTACGCATGTATGTTATTCCCTCGCTAAGTGTTGTGGTAAAATAAAGGAGAATGAAAAAGACAAAGATGCCGTTAGCTTTTATATGAAGGTTTTTAATGGCAGCATGGAATAAAGGGTTTATGTTTATGCTGCAAGTCTTGTAGGAAGGAAAGTAGTAAGGAAATGAAATGAAGTTGTTATGGAGTGGAGAAAGCAGCGTGTCGTTGGACGTGTGAGGGAGATATGTTCGCCATAGTGTAGCAAAAGTCATGTTTGCTGTTTGAGGAGAGAAACGTTGAAGTCACCATGAGTTTGTGGTTCTGGTTGTTTCAGGGAGAAGCGTGAATGTCTCCAGAAAATGTTACCCAGAGGTGAAGCAGCTAGGTGTCGGAGCGGAATTCTGCATCGCAGTCGACATAGCCAGTTTTGGGGGTGACGTAAAGTTGTTCATGTGTGTGGCGTATTGAATGCATCTAATTCACATTCAACTGGGAACCCTTGGTCTAAGAGAAATAGACGCAAGGGGTCCATAAATTAGACTGCTTCCCTCATTGTGTCGATGCTACTGCTGATATTGAAGAGCAGACAGTAAGACGTTTGCCCCAAACGAAGTTGTTCTGCCAAAGAGAAAATGTTTTGGCGGCTTTCTCCAATTACTGCTGCCCGGAAAGATTGTCCAGGCTGAATAGGATAAGTCATCCTGATTGGGTGAAATTATGCGTCGACTCTAACGGTTGAATTAAATTACGCGCCAAACAAAAATACGAAATTCTTTCTGCTACAGCTGTTTAGAAGTGAGTTTAAAATTCTCTGTTAGCCACTCAACATTGAATCAGGTATGTACTGGAAAATACAGGGTGAGCACAAAAACACTTCTTGATTTCAAACATACATAGAATATAATTTTATTGGGATATTCTTGGACATTTATGGCTACACTTGTATGTTCTCAGAAAAGTTCATGTGGTAACATTTGACATCAGAGACTCTTGATGTGTGCCCTGCCTGTTACTCAGCAAACATCGATGCGGTAATCTAGCTTGGTCCGGACTCTCTGCCGCATATCTGGCATGATTGGGTGTACTACTTCAGTGAAACATCCCTGCAGATCATTCAGTGTTGAGGGCCGTGGGGATAAAGAAACTTGGTCCTCTAAAGAAAAAGTCAAAACAAGTCTGGTGATTCCAAAGTTGCTTGCAAAACACCTTGTCATTTTGTCTGGTGTAGCCAATTCATCTGTTTTGCCGGTACTTAATGAGAAATGGAGTGATACGCTGAGGTTCTGTTAGTGTGAAAAGAAATATTTTGAGTAAATGTATATGATGTTACCTTATTTATTAACATATTCCACAAAGTTTTGAGGTGAGTGTGATATAATGGCCGAGGGATTTCGTTTTATACATCTTGCCTTTGGGTTTAGTTAGGCTGAGAACCTTTTGGCTCAGCACATGGATTAGTTAGGTGCAAACTTGAGCGCAGGTGTTAACGCACGTGCGAGGAGGATGTGTCGTTCACGCATGTCAAAATAAAAATCCCAGCTCCAGAGGATGTGAATGACGTCATGCACTGGAAGCGTGCGCTGAGGATTTTGGGGGATTTGAAAAAAGTCAGTTAGTTGAGAACTAGACTCTGAACGGGAAGGGTCGACTTTCGGGGCTCACTGAGGCCAGATGAATTTGCGCACTATGAGGGGGGGAGCAGATGGAAAAGCCAGAATAGAAAGAAAGTGTATCTCTCTTCTTATGTTGAAGAACCTTTAAACTCAAAGGTAATAAAAAGTTTCGTACCTGAACTAAGAAGTCGTAAGTGTTTTTCGTGTTTCAGTATTCCTATGTTCTATGTATATATGTTATGAACATTTTATGAACGTTTCACATATCCATATCATGGGTATGGTACATGAGGTCTACTTGAAATTGATGAGTCTTTTTGTGTTCACTCAGTAAGTAATTAAAAATTTTCATTTCTCTACAAACAAAAAAAAAGTTTGAAGGAAAAAAAAGCAGATTTTTCCCATTTACTTTAAGCATAAGTAATTAGGAAATAACACTTTCTGCCCAGGAACAATTAAAAGTAACAATTTTCTTATATCGTATTATCATCAATTTAAAAAAAAAAATTAGTATTTAATTTTATCTTAATTCCAGTTACTTTTTATCACAACTACTCAGACTATCAGTCTATAGCCATGGGTAAACAGCAAGGATTAGAAATAAAGAATTTTTTATGGATACTATGCTAGTATATATAATAATATAACAATTTATCTCTTTCTACATTTATTTATCTATCTGGAAATTTTTTATTTCTCTTTTTCATTTCCTTCTTTTTTTTTTTTGTCAAACACTCACACATATCAATGATTCATACCCTTGTACCATTTTTCACATGTATACGTACTTATATTTTGGACTGGTTTTTTGAGTTTTTGACTTTTCTTAGTGCCATAGTTAATGCCTTTTACATTTCCACAAGAGATGGAACGAATAGAAATCTTCTCTCATGAAAAGCAAGAAATGTTGTCTGTTGTTAATCTGAACTGTTGCTGGGTCATGATCTTCTCTGGGCCAGAAAGGCTCTTCTACAGATTTCTATTGTTATTGCTGCCTGTGTAAAATAAAGTAAATGTGGAGTGCCAGACGGAAAGGGATATTTCTGGACTTGGAGTTGAATAGAAAAGTCGCTCTTTCATTGCAAGATGAAGGGGAAAAAATTCAACTCTATTGTGCAGTCAAGTATGCTCGAATGATGGGAATAATTCCGTATTACTGAAATTTTTTGCTTGTATTTTATTTTGTTATATCTAAATCATCTATTCTTATTTAAATCTATCTATCTATCTATCTATCTATCTATCTATCTATCTATCTATCTCTGCTAGTATCTATATTTATTTATCAATTTAAGTTTTCAGGTATATATTCATTTATTCTATCTATCTATCTATCATTTCAGTCTATTAATCTCTCTCTCTCTCTCTCTCTCTCTCTCTCTTAATTTATTCTAATCTGTTAGTATCTTCATATTGATCTGTTTTAGTATTCACATATGTATATATCTGTAGTTGGTTTTTATCTCTCTTTCTCTATCTATCATTTTAGTCAATTCATATCTATCTATCTATCTATCTATCTATCTATCTATCTATCCTAATCTGCTAGTATCTTCATGTTTATTGATCTGTTTAAGTATTCACATATGTATATATCTGTAGTTGGTTTTTAACTCTCTTTCTCTATCTATCATTTTAGTCAATTCATATCTATCTATCCTAATCTGCCAGTATCTTCATATTTATTGATCTGTTTAAGTATTCACATATGTATATATCTGTAGTTGGTTTTTATCTCTCTTTCTCTATCTATCATTTTAGTCAATTCATATCTATCTATCTATCTATCTATCTATCTATCTATCTATCTATCTATCTATCTATCTATCTATCTATCTATCTATCTATTCTAATCTGCTAGTATCTTCATATTTATTGATCTGTTTAAGTATTCACCTATGTATATATCTGTAGTTGGTTCTTATCTATTCATCTACCTATCTATTATTTATATCTCTCAATATCTACATATTTATCAACATATCAATTTATCTTTGCTATCCAAACATCTGTCTATCAATCAGTGATATGCAATGAATTTTCAATGATTAAATAACAAAGATCTATTCATATTTCTTTTTATTTAAAAAAAAATGGCTGGTCTTAAGCAGTCATGCACAACATAATTTGCATGCAGACAATACACACCTTATCTATCTGTGATGTCTAAAGAATAAGATAGGCATGAATCAACCAGAACTTTTTAAAAAATTGTGAAAGCTATAAATACAAAGCAACAGAAGGTATACAATACTTCTGGTAACAGCCAGAACAGTTAAAATATTAGTCACATGCATGTGCAATGTTAAAATGAAGATGACACCTACCATAAAACAGCAGTTGCTGTTGGTTGGTGCTTTATGGCATATCAACTATTGTGGGTTATTTAAAGCAAAATCCAATATATATGTATATATAAATGATTTGTAAGCAAATAGTTTTTATATAACTTAATTTTTTAAACAAATTGTGAGAGCTCATTTCTTTGCATACAGTCAAGTAAATAGTTTCAAGTATTCTTATTCAACAGTAATAATGCGATTTGATATTAATCATTTGTTTGAACATAATTGAATAGTTTCAAGTATTGATATTTAACATTAGTAATTATTTTTATCAAGTATTCCAATCAAATACAAATAATTTCCACACAGCTGTATGATTAATTGATTGGTTGGATTTTATGAATTGTCAACTCTTGTTCCCAAATTCGGTTCGGGGGGTGTCCTTGTGGTGTAATAGTTAAAGCGATGGACTGCGGAATTGTAGTGAGCGATTTCATACTCCAGTCACACTATTACATTCACTTTTGGGTAAATACCATTGGGAAAGGTATGAACCCCCTTATCCTCCCAGCTATGGCTTAAATAGTACCACTACTGTTCTTCTAGGAGAATGGCTTTGGCATTAAATAACCTACAAAGGTTGATATGCCATTAAACAAAGAAACCAAACCAAACCAAATCCAGTTCATACATATTCTTATTAAATATATATGATTTGTAAACAAATAGTTTGTAGGTATCATTTTAAACAAGCCAGAGGTCATTTGTTTGCACACAGTTAAATGGTTTCAAGTGGTTAAACAGTTCTATTTGACCCATTGATGGGACCCTAACAGGTACAACCACTCTGAGTCAGAGTGGACTAAGAAGCAGTAGCAATGAATGGGTACTCCACATTCACCAAAGCTCCAGGACTGGAGCCTCACCATTAGATGTAGTTTAGTGTCTTAATCAGGACACTCATTGAGGTGCATTTTACTTCTTTGCAGAGATGTAGAAGGTATATTCTACAGCCCAAGCTGACTGGGCTTGTTTGAAAATTTAATTGTATCTAATATTTAATTTTGGACTGTATTTAATAAGAATACTTGATTCCATTAACTGGGTAAAAATTACTTGTATTGCAAAGAGATACTTGTAGGTACAAGTTTTGGACTTGGGATTTTCATTTTTACTTGAAACCATATAACTGCTTGCAAATTATTAGGTTAGACAAGAATACGTGAAACCATATAACTGTGTGCAAACAAATGATTATTGTTAAATAGGAATGGTTACTTTATGCCATATAATTATGTGTAAATTATTAGTATTAGATAAGAATACTTGATACCATATAATTGTGCAATTACTATCATTATCATCATAAAATAAAAAAATTGATTAAAAAAATATGATTGCAATAAAATATTTATAAATAAATCTAATTTCAGCAATAAATAATCCATAATGAGTTGATATGCCAACTAAACCAAACCAAACCATACCCAGCCAAATCAAACCATATAGTTTCTAAGTATATATATATATATATCGTACAATTAAATGGAGACTCAAACTCGGTTAAGCCGTCATAATAAATCTATTTCGGTGGAGAATATTGTTGGTATATTCTCCGTCTCGTCAGATGACTCTTTTACATGCTCTGTCTTGTCACAGAGATGCGATGTTTAATGCTCCAATCAAGTATGGAATTGACAATCACCATACATCGTTTTTATATATATATATATATATATATATATATATATATATATATATATATAATATTGTATTTCCTTCTTTCCCTTTCAAGAAACACTTTACTCTTTTTATGTCAGCAGACTGGCTCATTGGCTTAGTGGGTAGAGTGTTTGCCAATGGTCCGGGACACCTGGGTTTAATCCCAGGTCGCGTCATACCAAAGACTTTAAAAATGGTACTTTATACCTCCTTGCTTAACACTCGGCAATATAAGGTACATATCAAGGGTAAAGTGGAGCAATCCAGGGAAAGGAGTAGTACCCTCCCCCACACCTTGGTGTAGTAGCTATTGAAAAGGGAGCCTTCTCATCGCCCACTTTACTTACTTTATCTATATCAGTATATCTATATAAATTTTACCACTCACACTAAACACTGTCAATCAATAAATCTCAAATTATCTATCAATCTATCTATCTATGTTTTTTCTTTTATTACACTTCATTCTTATTTTCTTGACTTCTACCATTTCTGTACTTCCTTTTTGTCTTTTTTGACTTTTCAAGCTCTCTCAGAGAGAGAGAGAGAGAGAGAGAGAGAGAGAGAGAGAGAGAAATAAAGATAAAATAAGAGAGAACCAGAAGGAACACGAGAGACTGAGAAAAATTCAGAGAGAGAGACTGTGTGTGTGTGTGTGTGTGGGTGTGTGAGAGAGAGTGGTAAAGTGAAAATAAAGAGAGAGGGAGAGAGAGATAAAACATGTGAGAGAATAAGTAAGAGAGAAGAGAACGAGAAAGTGGGAATAACAAGAGAGAGAGAGGGTGATAATGTGAGAATAATGAGAGGGACATAGAGAGAGCGATAAAGTGAATGAAAATTTGAAGAGAGACAGAGAGAACGAGAGAGGGAGAGAGAGAAAGAGTGATAATGTGAGAATAATGAAAGGGACATAGAGAGAGTGATAAAGTGAAAATTTGGAGAGAGACAGAGATAACGAGAGAGGGAGAGAGAGAAAGAGTGATAATGTGAGAATAATGAAAGGAACATAGAGAGAGTGATAAAGTGAAAATTTGAAGAGAGACAGAGATAACGAGAGAGGGAGAGAGAGAAAGAGTGATAATGTGAGAATAATGAAAGGGACATAGAGAGAGCGATAAAGTGAATGAAAATTTGGAGAGAGACAGAGATAACGAGAGAGGGAGAGAGAGAAAGAGTGATAATGTGAGAATAATGAAAGGGACATAGAGAGAGTGATAAAGTGAAAATTTGGAGAGAGACAGAGATAACGAGAGAGGGAGAGAGAGAAAGAGTGATAATGTGAGAATAATGAAAGGAACATAGAGAGAGTGATAAAGTGAAAATTTGGAGAGAGACAGAGAGAACGAGAGAGGGAGAGAGAGAAAGAGTGATAATGTGAGAATAATGAAAGGGACATAGAGAGAGCGATAAAGTGAAAATTTGGAGAGAGACAGAGATAACGAGAGAGGGAGAGAGAGAAAGAGTGATAATGTGAGAATAATGAAAGGGACATAGAGAGAGCGATAAAGTGAAAATTTGGAGATAGACAGAGATAACGAGAGAGGGAGAGAGAGAAAGAGTGATAATGTGAGAATAATGAAAGGGACATAGAGAGAGTGATAAAGTGAAAATTTGAAGAGAGACAGAGATAACGAGAGAGGGAGAGAGAGAAAGAGTGATAATGTGAGAATAATGAAAGGGACATAGAGAGAGCGATAAAGTGAATGAAAATTTGGAGAGAGACAGAGATAACGAGAGAGGGAGAGAGAGAAAGAGTGATAATGTGAGAATAATGAAAGGAACATAGAGAGAGTGATAAAGTGAAAATTTGGAGAGAGACAGAGAAAACGAGAGAGGGAGAGAGAGAAAGAGTGATAATGTGAGAATAATGAAAGGGACATAGAGAGAGTGATAAAGTGAAAATTTGGAGAGAGACAGAGATAACGAGAGAGGGAGAGAGAGAAAGAGTGATAATGTGAGAATAATGAAAGGGACATAGAGCGATAAAGTGAATGAAAATTTGGAGAGAGACAGAGAGAACGAGAAAGGGAGAATAACGAGAGAAATTTCCTTTCTGTCATTACTTCTTCCTTTTTAATTACATTCTTTAATCGTACTCCTTTATTTCACACATTCTTTTTTTTTTCTTTTTACCTTAATGATTTTTATTGTGTTTTTTGGAAAGATCTTTCAGTCATATGACCTTTGATCTTTTTAATTTAAATTACATGAATTCAAAAAGAAAGAAGTGGTTTCAGGCAAAACTTGAAGTTACACTGCATTTCAGAAAATTTTCATTAAAAAATTTGAAGAAGAATGACATATTTTACCCTTTGAACCAATAAGCTCAATATTTAAAGTCCTATTTTATATTACACTGCATACTTGATAATTTGGGCTGTTTGCCATTTTACTATACATCATAAACTTGATATTTCAGTGAGGTGCCCGTGGTGTAATGGTTATCGTCGTAGGACAAGTTCAAATCCTGGATGAGACTGATTACATTTCACATAGCACTAATACCCTTGGGAAAGGTATGAATCCAATTATTCTCCCTCCAGCTAAGGGTAAATAGTAGGGTAGACTGGGTTCTTCAGCCTTGGTGAGGCAACTAGTCTAGGAGAAGGAAAACCCTGAATTCAAAACCTGTTAAACTCTGCTTAAAAATTGACCTTGTGTCATATCCTGCCCGAGCGGAGAGGTTGGTAAATATGATAAACTTGATATTTCAGGCTCAGAGAAATCAAATCAGACACTGAAAATAAAAGTTTTAAAAGTTTAATATGTCAATGATTTACAGTATTTCTTTTAATGAAATGATTGGATAGCTTTAAATAAAGATTTCTGAACTTTAAAACAAAATCTGAATGCATTTTACACTTGATTTCATGATTATTTTGTAAGCTCTGGTAGAAGCTAATGTTAGTTTGTTGGTGTTTTATAGCATATCAATCCTTGAGGGTTATTTAATGCCAAATCCTGTAATATATATATATATATATATTTGACTTGTAAGTGCATAAATTTTAGGCAACTTTATTTTCAAACAAGATAGAGCTCATTTGTTTGCACGCAGTTACATGGTTTCAAGTATTCCTATCAAACACTAATAATTCTATTTAATATTAATCATTTGTTAGCAGCCTGTTAAATGGTTACAAGTATTCCTATCAAACACTTATAATTCTATTTAATATTAATCATTTGTTAGCGGCCTATTAAATGGTTACAAGTATTCCTATCAAACACTGATAATTCTATTTAATATTAATCATTTGTTTGCCCATAGTTAAGTAGTTTCAAGTATTGCTACACAGCAGTATTATTTCAAATAACTAATCATAATAGTTCTTAGTAAATGATTGAAGTCTTCTATTTGATCCATAGAGGAGACTCTAGCTGGTACTACTTCTCCAGGTTTGCATTGACCTGACAGTTTAAAGTTTTTGATTTCCATTCAATTTTTATCTTCTTTCATTCACTGACTTACCAATTTTTTCTTCATCTATCAATTCATTAGATTGGGATCAGTATTTATGTGTAGTATCTGTACACATTTTAAAACTATTAGAAATAATGTATGTTGATCAAAATAGTTATCTTTTCAAAGAGCATAAATGATGATGATGATGATGATGTCATAGTGATCGCAAAGATTCCCTTGACTTCCTTTCACCAAATGTCCCAACCATCTATCCCTCTTTGCAGATCTTCTAGAAGGCATCCTGTGTCTACACAGTGCAGATAAATATAAGTCTTTTCTGACCAGCCAACATTGCTGTGTCCATGTGTGGCAGCCTACAGATGAAATTTGTTTTGTGTTCTTTCTTATTTCAATAGCAAAGCTCAGTATATCTTTTTCATTTTACTCGGATGATTTGCAAGATAGGAGACAAGTGGCTATACAGCTGTTGTTTTATGGGGTGTTGCTTCCAGGATATGTTCAAAACATCATGCAGTATTCTTGTGCATTTTTTTTCTAAGAGCTTTGTTAAAGTCCTGGTGGTGCAGCCATTCAATCGTACTGGCCCAGTTACTGCTCGAAAGAATTCTCATTTCATTTTTGCAGAGAGATCAGATTTCCATATGGTCAATAACTTGTTGATCCTATTTACCCAACCCCTCTGCTCGGGCAGGATATGACACAAGGTCAGTTTTTAAGCGGAGTTTAACAGGTTTGAATTCAGAGTTTTCCTTCTACTAGACTAGTTGCCTGACCAAGGCTGAAGAACCTAGTCCACCCTACTATTTACCCATAGCTGGAGGGAGAATAATTGGATTCATACCTTTCCCAAGGGTATTAGTGCTATATGAAATGCAATCAGTCAGGTCCAGGATTTGAACTTGTGTCGCCGTGTCCATATCCTGCGACGATAACCATTACACCACGGGCACCTCCGATAACTTGTTGATAGCAGCCATGCTTTTCTTATGCATATATTGATATCACTTTCAGTAGATAAGATATTGCTTTTGAGATATATGAAATGGTCTGCTAATGTGTCATTTGATGGCACTATCTCATTTAAAAGTCACACTCCATTTTATCTGAGTTCTTGTAGAGACCTATGTCTTGCTGCCTGTGTTACATAGCCAGATATACGATGAGTGAAATAGACATAGGGAATCCGAAATACACAACATTCACGAAATTGGTTCAGGTATGAAACTTTATTACCTATGAGTTAAAGGTTATTCGACATGAGGAGAAAGAGACACAATCTTTCTATGCTGACCCCAAACCACGTGCGGCACCCCATCTGCAAACTACTGGTCTGGCCTCAGTGGCCCCCGAAAGTCAAACTTCCCATTCGGATGCCAGAACTCAACTCACTGCTTTTTCTCAAATCCCCAAAGTCCTCAGCCCATGCTTCCATTGCATGACGTCATTCACACCCCATGGTCTCATTTCCTATCTGGGGTTTTATTTTGACATCTGTGAATGACGCATCCTCCCTGTGTGCATGTGAACACCTGCACTCATGTTAGCACCTAACTAACCCATGCACTGAGCCGAAATGTTCTCATCCTAACTAAACCAAAAGGCAAGATATACAAAATGAAATCCCTCCGCAATTATATTACACCTGTTCCAGGCTATGCAGTAGAGATTTGTATTTGCAAAGTGCTAGATCATCAGCATAGTCTGCATCCATGATAGTTTTTATGGGATGTTAGTTGTCTCAATTTCTGAGACAAAGCTTGTTGATTTTTATCATTAAGGTTTTTCGGACTATTGTCTTCATCTTTATTGTTATTTCCACAATGTTTCGGCCGATATGTCCTCTGACCTTCTTCAGGTGTTTGTCGAATTCGGGAACCTTCATGGAACTTCGAACTACATCCTTTATTGAAACCACGGGGTCGCCTGTTCTGATTCCGTTTGACATAACTGGGTACAAGTGTTAAGTATTCCTGTATATTACTCACCTGTAGTGAGGATTGAACCTGCAACCTTCAGATGATTGTCTTCTTAGAAGCTCAGGGAACCAATGCCTATAACCGTTACGCCATGTGTCCTGCTGGACCCCCGTGGCGACCCCTGTGGTTTCAATAAAGGACGTAGTTCGAAGTTCCGTGAAGGTTCCCGAGTTCGACAAACACCTGACGAAGGCCGGAGGACATATCAGCCGAAACGTTGTTTTTATGGGATATCGTCAGCTTTTTTATTATGTGCAACCATTTTCTTTCTTTAGATCTATTGACATCTGTAGTACTTACTAATCTAATACTTCCTTATAAATTTGAAATGATAAAAGAAACAAACTTGATCTGTAGAGGATTATTATTTAATTTTAATTCTTTTGGCAATATATTTAATTTGGTTTGGTTTCTTTTGTTCTATGTCATATCAACCTTTATAGGTTATTCTAATGCTAAAGACATCCTTGTAGAAGGATAGCAGAGGTTCTATAGCTGAGTGGATAATGAAGTTCATGCCTTTCCCAAAAGTGGATGTAATAGCATGACCGGAGTTTGAACTCACTTCCTACAATGTCACAGTCCAGCATGTTAGCCATTGTGCCATAAGGTTATAAAATAAAGATAACTATGAAATGGTACTCAAAATCTTTTGCTCCTTTCTAAATAGAAGTATCAACATTATCATGGACTACTGTTAAATTGCAAACTCAATGTATTATCATCATTATAGGTTATCTAGTTCTATTTCAAATTTACAGATTACAGTAAATTAACTTTTAAATGATGATATCTCTGATGGCTGCAATAGACATTGTCAGTGCTGACAGTAAATACATTTTACTTATATTTAACTGAGTAATTTCATGAAAGTTCAGAAATACAATTCAATTTGATAAAAAAAACAGTAGACATAGCAGTTATATCTTGTTTACTTATTAAATTTCCTTTCTTAAACATTTGCCCAGTCGGCTTAGACTGTAGAATACACCGACTACTTCTCTGCAGAGGAGTAAGACCCCCTCCCACCCCATAATGAGTATCCTGGATATGACACTAAATAATCTGGTGGTGAAGTTCCAGTAATGCTGGGGCTTTTTGGAAAAGCGGAGCACTCCCTCATTGCCATTGTTCCCAGGTCCACTCTGGCCCAGATGGTAGTACCTGATAGGGTCCTATCAATGAGTTAAATAGAACTAAACTGCATACTTATGCTAAACTGAATTATTTGAATTAGAGCTGTTTGACTAAACTGAATTGTTTGAAATAGAAATGTTTTTGACAATTAAACTGCGTACTTATGCTAAACTGAATTGTTTAATATAGAACTGTTTTGACATTTAACTGTGTGTAAACAAAATCTATACTTATACTAAACTGAATTGGCTGAATTAGAACTGTTTGAATAAACTGAATAGCTGGAAATAGAAATGTTTTTGAAAATCAAACTGTGTACTCATACTAAACTGAATTGTTTGAAATAGAACAACTTTCTTAAAAATTTAAAAGTAATGGAGGAAGTAGAAGTATTTGGAATTATAATGAATCCTTAGTTGATCACGAACAAAAGAGGATTTTTCAAATCCCACATGTAAAAATAAAAGAATAATTGGATTTTCTCAGGTAAACCTGGTTTTCTTTGGTATCTTAGATTACTGCTGGATAGGTGAACGACATGTGATTGGCTTATGATAAAATATTAGCTATTCACCATCATTTTTTTCACTTTTCTGTTATCAGAGAGACAATAGAAACATATGTTCTCTTTAATATGTCTATTTAATTTTCACACCAAAGTCCTAAAGAAAACTCCTTGATACTAGAATAATTCTTTTGATATAATGGAGTCAATGATTGCTTGTTTTTGTTGTCTGTTTATCTGGTTTCAATTTCAAGGTCAGATTAAACAGTTTGATATTTATTCTGGTGGATTGTCAAGTTGCAGCTCTGGAAACAAGATGAGCCACTGATTTGATATTTAAGCATTTATTTAACATTATACATGTTGCTCTATTCTATATATTACTGGGTGGAACGATAAAATTGTTGTCCTAAAGAAAACAACACTACAGCTTTATTTTATAACTTTTATTGAAAAAATCAATTCGGGTAACTTGATTATGTAGTAGAACTGACATCTATTCAATGTAGCCGCCTTCAGCCTCAATCACCACCTCGATATGGATCCGGAACTGGGAGCATGCCATTTCTACAAGCGCCGGCGGGAGCTCGGTGAATACTCGGCGGATGGCGGTGATCAGGCTGGCTTTGGTGTTGTGGTAGGTCATGTTGGTAATGTTCTCAACGTATGACCAAACGAAGTAGTCCAGCTGGTTCAGGTCAGGAGAGTAGCGGGGCAGTGAGAGAAGGGTACAAAGTTGTAGCACACCTTCTGAAGCCAAGCCTGGATCTTTTTGGACTTGTGGGCCGGCGCTGAGTCCTGCTGCCACACCCAGAGTATGCAACTGGCCACCTGATTGCACCAGGGGATCACCACACTCTCCAGCACATCCAGATACACTTTGGTGTTGACTTTCAAAGCCGACTTCGAAGATGTGAGGTGGCATGATGTGGCCCTCGTTTGAAACCACACCAAAGACCATAACCGTAGCCAGAAACTTTGTTTTCATCACCCTGGGCACATCCCTGTTATTTGTGGCAATCCAGATTTGCATTTTGAGGGTGCTGGCAATGGTCCTGTTGTCATAACTTGGATCGGTAGAGAGCATGAGTTGTACAGCGGCGCATCTCTGATCTCGCTCGTTGAACATTGTGTCACTTTTAGACATGATAGAAGGCTCCTATCGCTCTTGGGATTTGTACACAACTGACCAACTAGTAGATGGTCTGCAACAAAAAAGAAAACCGGTTTTTATTTAATGGAAATGGAATGATGACGTCTTTTCTAGGGCGACAATTTTATCGTTCCACCCTTTATATGACCACTAAAAATCCTTTTTTCTCCAATTTTCAATTACGTCAATAATGATTGCTAAAACAACCTTTTTTCTTCATTTTAAATACACAACAAAGATTCAGTACATACTGCTTCATACATTTTCATTTTTAAATGCTGGTTAGAATATTATAGTCTTTAGATGCTGGTTAATATGGTTTGTTCAATAGATGTTAATACTTTTTTGTCGTTAGATACTGTTAACTATCTTTTACTCTATAGATTCTGGTTAATATGGTTTATTTATTAAAAAGCTAGTTTGTACTTATTTGTCATTAGATACTATTAAGTATGTTTCACTCTATAGATTCTGGTTAATATGGTTTATTTAATAGAAGCTAGTTTGTACTTATTTGTCATTAGATAGTGCTTAGTATGTTTCACTCTTTATTTTTTATTAGGTACCTATTTTTCGGAAGATGATGCTCACTATGTTTTAGTCTTTTGATTCGTTTTACAATCTCTTTTTTTTTAAATTCTATTTGCTACTTTTTTATCATTAAATGTTGCTCTTTTTGGTTGGTTGCTTGATTGTTTTGTTCTTTATGGCATAACAACCTATGTAGGTTATTTAATGCCAAATCCATTTTTATACAAATAATTTTTTCTATTTCAAACAATTCAGTTTAGCATGAGTACACCGTTTGATTGTGAAAATGTTTCTAGTTCAAGATTTTCAGTTTAGTCAAACCTTTCAAATTAAGTGAGAGGTATATTTTTCTAAAGAAGTGTCTTCTCTCGTCTTTATTTTGTGTCGTTATGATTTTGCATGCATATGCATGTATATATGTAGATGTATATGTATTATGTGTTTGTATGGTTGGTCATGGTGGTGACTATACAACAACATTATCTAAAACCATAACATTAAATTTTGGGGGACTAAGCATAACTACCAAATAACATGTCCCCTTACAAGTGTTCTGCATTATTGAAGATACAAGCAATCATTTAATCCGCAATGAAATCCACCAAACCCAACTTGTGGGAAAACTCACAGAATACAAAATAATCATTCCAACCAAGTTGTTGGGTCAGTAGAATATGTTTATTCCTGTGTGTGGGGTTTAAGTGAGGGAGAGTCTTTCTGTCATTGGATATACCAATCATGTGAATAGCCCAGAAGTTTTGGCACAAAATACCAAAAATCATCAGATAGATTCCAGACCAGCTCCCAACTGCACATCGACTAGAAATTCTCCCCAAGAAATCACAAAATCAGAAGTTGCCTCATATCCTCCCCATCACACAGGCAAGTCTCTCAAACTTGACTCTATACACAGGACGGACTTTATATTGTTAGTCATTGTTTTGTTCTTAAATAAAGTGTTAGAATTGAACTAAGTTTTAATTCGATTATTTATTGCTGTTAGTCTGAGAAATAAATGCTATACAAACTCCAATAAAGTTATGGAATAATTTTAACCATAGGAGAAAGAATTATAATAAAAACTAGCTCTTCTTATTGTAGGATTATGGAGTAGTCAATAGCTTGGTAAAGACTAAAAGTCTACTCCATAATCCAACATGGCGCTGCAAACAAGATATGAGAATGAAGATTGGGAAGACTACTTCCTCAAAGCAGGTATCGCTGCCGGTTCTGCCAAGAGCTACGCTGCAACTTTAGACTAAAGGAATAGACCCTGAGATATAGATTTACCATACAGCACTGCCTCGGGAAGTGGTACAGAGGCCCTGATGCAGTCTTCCACCACCCAGTGGCTGTGGTGCAGGCCCTCCTCAATGTATTTCCAACAAAACCTTCTCAATCGGATATACTAGAGTCAAACTATATAAGCAACATAATGGAGTCAAAAGCCTTAATAGCAACATTTGCAGACAGCAGTAATATAGCCATAATCCAACACTTATTTTCCAAAAAGGTGTCATATCTGGGTTTATCAATTTACAACTTGTATATCTCTTTCTGAAATTCAAGAAATAATTAAGACAATTTATTCTTTCTAATTTGAATCCTTGAATGATGTTCAGCCAACTGTAATATTGTTCAAGGTTAGGTCATCATTTTTCTCCCACAGTGAACTTATACATCCTACTACATTAACTTAAAACACCCATATTTACTCATTTCAAAGACAATGTGAATCAACATTCATTCCTACTAACCAAGCTGATTACTTGTTCATTAAAAAAAAATACAAATACTGCTGTAGGCAGAAAATAAGCAGTAAGCTCATCACTGAACATTTATTCTAGTTTATTTTGTTCATCAATTGATGATTGTTGTAATGTTAAAAAGCCATCAAAAGATGATCTATGCAAAATTAGCTTCATCTTTACTAAAATGGTAACCCACTTCCCTGATCATTTTCATAAGGCAACTCTTTGGTTAATGGAGCTGAGAAGTTGATTTGGCTTAAATTTCAGACACATAAAAACACAAGTACCAATTTTTAATGTGAGAAAGGTTGTTTATCAAGAATTTTGGTTGTCTATTTGTAGGAAATAAATTTGTCATCACTTTTGATCTTTTTGATTGGTCTCTCTCCAGTATTGTCAGAGTAAGATACAAAAGCAAGATTCTAAAATGCTCAAACTTGAAGAATAAAGTAATTTCCTGACCAATTTGTCACTGAATGATAAATTTGTTGTAGGTGAGGGGTCTACATTTGTGCTGATTGTCATTTTTTCAAGCATCTAAATTTTTTATATAACCGAGTGGTTTGGTTTGGTTTGGTTTTATGGCATATCAACCATTGAAAGTTATTCATGTCAAAGTTCTATTGTACAAACAGTGAGTTAGCACCCAGTTGCGTTACATGCAGAAGTGAACTCCCAGAACTCTGAGGAAGGGAAAGGTCTGATAGCCACCAGGGCATTCCATCATGCGCACAAGGTTGAGTCCATTCCCTGGGTAACAATTGGTCACTAGCCCAGAAGTGGTTATATCAGCGTAAATATATACCAGCCCGTTTAGGGTAGTCTGACTTATTTTTTGTCTGCTAGCTGGACACTAGACAGTGACTGCCGAGCCGGTAAGTGTTATTATTGTTGTTTGTTTGAGCTGTGACTTTTGCATCTCCCCTTCCCCCTCCCATGTGTAGGCCTGGTTGTACAAGGGCAGTGCCTTTCTTTGGTCTGGCCTGTTATGTGGTAGTAGCCTAGATAGAGCTTGGGGAATTTTAGATGACTGAGGGCGTAGTTATGTATGTGCGGTTTGTTTGTGGGTTTCAATTGCTGTACGTGTGTCATTATGTGTGTCGTTGCCAGAAGGTGTTGGGGGAACAGAATATATAAAAATATATAAAATATACATATGATTTGTAAATACATTTTATTGATAACATTCTTAAATGAATCTTAGTTCTTTTCGGCACACTCTTAATTTTTTCAAGTCTTGCAATATAAGTCACAATTTCATATCAGTCATTTGTTAGCACATATAGTTTGTTCTATTTAACCCATAAATAGGACCCTATCAGGTGCCACCACTCTGGGTCAGAGTGAACTTGGGAGCAAAAGTAATGAAGGGGTACACCCCATTCCCCAAAGCTGGAGATTTGCCATCAGACTGTTTAGTATCGTGGGTGGGGGGTCTTACCACTCTGCAGAGATGCAGTTGGGTTTTTCTACAGGCTCAGCCAACTGGACAGTGATATAACTGAGATATTTATGAAATCCTAATTAGAATTCTCTCTTTCCTAAATAGAAGCATCAATATCATCATGAACAGCTATTATAACAGGAAGCCAAAGTTGTTTTTTTTTTTTGCTTTGTTTGAATTTACCCCAGTGTTATTAGAGCAAAACACTAAAGCAAGGGGTTGTCTCCTTGGTGTAGTGGCTAATGTGCTGTACAGTAACATCATAGTAAACGAGTTCAAACTCCAGTCAGACTATTATATTCACTTTTAGACTAATACCCTTGGGAAAGGTATGAACTTCTTTATCTGCCTCAGCTATGGGTTAAATAGTATGACCGTTATTCTCCTCCAAGGATGGCTTTGGCATTGAATAACCTTCAAAGTTTGATATGCCATCAAACAAAGAAAACAAAATAAAACACAATAGCAAGGCTCTAAATTGCTTTTGCTCAAAGAATAAAACAATTTCCTGTTCAGTTTGTGGGGGTCTATATCTGTAGTGAATGTCATTTTTTTAATCATCCAGATTTTTTATATAACTGAGATAACAATAAAATTCTTATCAGAATTCCCCCATTCTTAAATAGAAGCAGCAATATAATCATGGACTGATGTTACAATGAGAACTCAGTGTTTTTTTCTTTTCTTTTTTTTCTTTATTTAAATTAAGCCTTCCATTTTGTCTAAACTGGTATGCCTATGCTGACAGCTAATTCAGGTAGCAATCAGCACAAAAAGATGACACAAAAAATGAATAATTGCCAATCTGTTGATTTAAAAAAAAATTCTTTATCCTTTTTACAAACTGCAACTATTCTGGCACAAGAGTGGGGCTTCGGATATATTGAATTGCTAATTTTCCAAGTTGGAAAAAGCCTGTCTGCATGGAAAATTGACATTGGAATTTTGGATCTTACACTGCACAGGTGAGAAATGTTCAGTTAAAACACCAAACAGACAATGAGAGGAAGACATGGCAGAAAAAGATATATATGAACCTATATATATACAAAATAATAAAGTAATCCATTGGAAACTCACAATAAAATCCACTAAATTTTGCCAACTATGTAATTTTAAGAACAATCTTTAAGCCAAACATTTCAAATCAAGCAACTCATTCACCATTTTCAAAGTAAAATAAACTTTTAAAATTTCCCATGAATCTAATTGCCGATGCAAAAATGTAATTGATTTACTAGTCTGTTCATATTGGCAAAAACATTTCATTTGAAAGTAACAATGGTCATTTTACTTAAAATTATTTAACAACAGACACAGAATGAAAGTTATGGATTACAACAAACTAATACTTATAGAACAACAATTCTGCTCAAACAGTCACAAATTTAACAGAGATGCAAAGTTCATTATAATAGAAAGAATTGTAAGAAAATGCACTGGATAACATCATAGCAATAATAGAAACACACAAAGATAAATGGATAAAATGCCTTAAAACATTTACACCAAATAGCTTTAACATTTAAATGATTCCCACTTTGAAATAGGATGATCAGGTTTGGTTTGGTTTGGTTTTACGGCATATCAAACATTGTAGGTTATTTAATGCCAAATCCTCTTAAAGCATATATAACAAATATATATGATTTGGTTTGGTTGGATTTTGTGGCATATCAATCATTGTAAGTTATTTAATGCTAAATCCTCTTTATACATATATATTAAATTTATAGGATTGGGTTTGGGTTGGTTTGGTTTTATGGCATATGAACCATTGTTTGTTATTTAATGCCAAATCCTGTTTACACATATATATTAAATATATATATAAACATCAGTCATTACACACAGTCAAATGATCAAGCAGTTCTATTTCTAACAATTCAATTTAACATGTCATTTGTTAGCTCACTGTTTTAATGTCAAATCTCCAAGGCTGGAGCCATGCCATTCGATGGTTTAATGTCATATCTCGGACACTTTGGGCGGGGTCTTATCCCTCTGCAGAGATGCAGTTGGTATATTCTACAGCCCTACCTGATTGGGCTAATCAGATTTGGAGTTACATATCTACAGATTTTCTGTTGTAGAGATGAATCTTTTTGGAATTGTTCTTGCTTGAGTCTCTAATTTTCTAATTGTACCTAATGGCTTATAACTAATGCATTTGCTACCGCTAATAATTCTTTCATTTTTCAAAACAGCAGTTTTCATTCTGTGTCAGTAGAGAGTTCAAATCTTTGTTGCCACTATCATAAGTAGAGAGTTGAAATCTTTGTTGGTACTTTTGTAAATAGAGATTTCAAATCTTGTTGCCACTATCATAAGTAGAGAGTTCAAATCTTTGTTGCCACTTTTGTAAATAGAGATTTCAAATCTTGTTGCCACTATCATAAGTAGAGAGTTCAAATCTTTGTTGCCACTTTTGTAAATAGAGATTTCAAATCTTGTTGCCACTATCATAAGTAGAGAGTTCAAATCTTTGTTGCCACTTTTGTAAATAGAGATTTCAAATCTTGTTGTCACTATCATAAGTAGAGAGTTCAAATCTTTGTTGCCACTTTTGTAAATAGAGATTTCAAATCTTGTTGCCACTATCATAAGTAGAGAGTTTTAATATTTGTCGTCACAATTCTAAATAGAGAATTTGAATCATCATCATCACTACTGTAATGTTACCGGGTGGATTATTGATGTAATAACTTGAGTTGTAACATACAATTAAAAGGATTATTTTATAAGATTTACTTGGAAATGTTAACAGAGGTATATTGCTAGCTAGTCTTTCTAGGAATACGCAGTCCATGGTCAACACTATAACAGCTTATATTTAATACAGAGGAATATCATCTTTTCTCTACAACATATAAGTAAGTCAGTAAGTTGGCCAGTCATAGTCGAGGGTGACCTTTTGAATCTTTTATATGACTTGACTTGGGATTGAACCTCGGTCTTCCTGGTCAACACCGTAACTGCTTATATTTAAATAGAATTGTCCGTTCTAATACAGAGGAGTATCCTCTCTTCTATTTAACATATAAGTAGTAATTTACTAAGCTTTTTGCTGAGATGTGGCACAAGGCCATATAGATGGGGCACCCAATGAGACTCAAACTCATTTGTGTAGTTTTGCTAGTCTAGCTTGCTAACCATTGCTCTACCCAATCTTTAACATATAAGTAATTTAGTTGGCTGACCATAGTTGAAGGTGATCCAAAGGCTCCCTTTTCAGTAGCTACTACACCTAGGTGTAGGGGAGGGTGCTACACCTTTACCTGGATTGTTCCACTTATCCTTGATCCATACATTATAATGCTGAGTGTTAAGCAAGGAGGCATGAAGTACCATTTTTTGAGTCATTGATATGACTCAACCTGGGATTGAACCACCTTCTCCAGGACAACCGGCGAACATTCTAACCATCATGCCAATGGGCTGGTAAACTAAAACATATACTAATGCTAATATTGATCCTTAGTGATTGTGGACTTAACTGAATATCTACCATGAAGCATTCCAATATTCCTTCGGGGGGGGGGGGGCTGAAAATATATCCTCCTCATATTACAGATGTCTAATATTTTTTTTACTTGCATTTGTTCTTTGTCTATTTTTCCTCTCACTTTTTACAGACATGACATAGTTTTACTGATCAAAATATAAAACAGTGGAGAATAATCGTTTGAACATTTTGTGAAAGTTGAGAAAAAAAGCGGTATAATAATTAACCTATTTTGAGTAGAGGAGATCATATGATGCAAGGTTCTCATGCAACAAAAGCAGTTAGAAAATGGCTGCTAATTTTTAAAATGATTCTTATAAACTCAAAACAAAACTCTGGGGATACTAAAAGTTAATTACTGTGTTTTTTAATCAGTAAAATTATTTGATATGATACCAAAGTGATAACTATAATAATTAGACACAAAAATGACAAAAAACATTTTTTTTTTGTTATATGCAAATACTAAAATATTGACTTCAATTTTCATAAATTAACAAAAAAATCTTGACATAAAATTTCAGATAATTGTTAATGAAGTACAAGAAAAAATTCAAACTTTTTAATTAAAAAAAAAAAATGAAAATTAATTAATTCTTAATTGAAAAACTCAAAACCTTAAAAATTTCTAAAAATTTTTCATGTCAAAAATTATTAACTGAGAAAATTAAAAAAAAGAACAAAAAAATTCTGAGCTCAAATGATTTAAGAGTGTTGCATATTAATTTTTAATTGCTGTTATTGGAAACACTTGAATATAAAATACTTTAAAGTTAATTAAAAAAAATTAAATTAACTTCTGCAAAGTTACCTTCTCTTTAGAATTCAAAAAATTTTTCCTTGAAGGATTTTGAATATAAATTCTTTTTCAGGGCTATTTTAGTTCACTCATTGCTTTGAATAAATCTCTCTGAACCCCAGGAATAATTTTGAGTTAAGGTTTTAAATCAGTGTTGATGTAATGAAAATTTTTTTATTTCTAAAACAGGAGAGTTCACACTTCCTATAGCTGAGAATGCCTAATTCATAGTTTTATCATGGTTTAGAATGCAAATGGTAAATTATACATAGAGACTGACTCCCAAATCCTGAAGACAGAGAAACATGCTGTTTATGTTATTAGAATCCATCTCTCTCTCATATATATATATATATGATTCTGTGTGGAGACAAGATGCACCCTAGAAAACCTGCCAGGAGCAATAGATGAGGGATGGTTAGTGAGAGTCAAGCAACTCCATACCACTAGTGTGACTTGATGATGATTATATATATATATATAGAGAGAGAGAGACAGACAGACAGACAGAGCATATTTGATTTTGAAAAATATGAAATGATAACTTGTTGTTGTCTTTCCTATAACTGTGCTGTTTCTAAGATAGAGCTACTTACAAGTTAAAATTACACCGAAAAATTAAATTACAAAACAAATCTAAAAACAAATTTAAAATTGAATCTAAAAACAAATTTTAAAATACAAATATATATATCGTAAGTGGTAGTCTCATCTTTTCATGATTGTCAAGGAATAAAGAATTACTTATTACCTGATGAACACGAGACTGCTTGTCATGTTTTATAGTTTTGTATTTAAAATTTTCTTTTTAAAGATATAATTTTGAATTCATTTTAAAATTCAATTATGAAGTTATGTTAAAATAATATATATATATATATATATATATATATATATATATATATATATATACCTAAACATACCCATACAGGTATATATGTATACTGATATTTATATAGTTTGCTATATTTATAATAAAGAGTGCTCAATATCAGTGATAGAGCATGCATATTTAAGTTCGGATAATATAGACACAGAGTCAATAGTGCTTGATGACAGTCAGTTTCTCACCTATGTGATCATTGGACCAAGTCTTGTGATTGTATAGATGAGAAACTGACTGTCACTAAGCACTGTATACTTTATGTTTAAGCTATCCTACCTTAAATATATATTTACTCAAGAGAGAGTAGAGTCACCACTTTGCCATTACTGCTAGCTCTAATTTATGTCTGAGTAGTAGTACCTGTTAGTGTTATATAGTCATGTGCCGTATCATAACGACTCAATAATAGTAAAGACGGACGCACGCAGAAAGATAGACGCATGAATAAAGGATGCATGAAGGATAACGCAGGAATGAAGGACGCAAGAAGACTTCTTTAGAAAAATATTCACCTCTCACTTTATTGCAAGGGTTTGAAAGGGTTGTTGAAGGGTTGCATGTGAGAGGATGCTGGAGACCGAACATAAACTTCATATTTTGACCCCACTGTTATGACCGTCACGTTGTGTCTTTATTGTTCTCCTGATGTTCAACCAGAGGTCTTGGGGTCCACTCCATCGGGGCTTTTCCGAGGGCCCCCTCGGTCGGGTGTGGCCTTCCCTACCACATCTGGTCTCTAGCTGTCTGGAATTCTGCTGGCAACTGCTCTGGGACCCAAACTCAACTGAGTTAAATAATAACTCAACGCCCACACGAACGCCTACTGGATCTTTGAATCGGATGTTTAATCGTCATCAAGCGGAAATAACTGTCATGCAGTTCAGAGGTTACTCTCTTCTGGTGCATGACTGTAATGGCACAATGGGACCTTCACCTTTTCCCATATCATTAGCCTTAATCCGCCCACGCGATCTCTTTCGATTACTGGCCGTTGGAATGTGTCACTTCCTTCCGGTGTATTATATGGAATAGTATTTTTGGGCCGGGTCGAAGGTCAAAATATAACATTAGGATTTTATTTGTAGATCAAAAAGGTCTCTTAGGAAATTATTAGTATTTGGTAAGAATGCTCAAACCATATAACTGTGTGCAAACAAATCATTATTAGTACTGAATTAATTAGTAAGTTGGTGTCCATAATCGAGGGCAACCCAAAGGCTCCCTTTTCAATAGCTACTACACTGAGGGTGCTACTGCTTTCCCTGGATTGCTCAACTTACCCTAGATCCATACCTTATAATGCTGAGTGTTAAGCAAGGAGGTATCAAATACCATTTTTTGAGTCTTTGATATGACTCAACCTGGGATTGAACCACGGTCTCCAGGACCATTGGTAAACACTCTACTTAATACGCCAATTAAATAGTTACTTATAATTACATAGAACCATATAGATATGTAAAAATTGTTTGAACTTGATCAATGTACTTCAAACTTTATCATTGCTTGCAAATTATAAATACTAGTTAAGAATACTTGAAAACATATAATTGTGTACAAATTATTTGTATTAAGAATAGTTACTTAATAGTTTACAAATTATTATTACTTGAAACTGTATAGCTGCTAAAAAAAATGCCCTTCAAGATTTGATGTAAAACAAACCAACCTGACCTAATACATATTTTACCTACTTGGCTGGAGCTGTAGAATACACTAATTGCTTCTCTGCAGAGAGATAAGATCCCCACCAATGAGTATCCTGGATATGATACTAAACAATCTGATGGTGAGGCTAAAGTAATTCAGCAGCTTTGAGGAATGTGGAGCACCCCTTTATCGCCATCACTCCCAGGTCCACTCTGGCCCAGAGTGGTAGCACCTAATAGGGTCTTATGTATGGGTCAAAAAGAACTAAACTGTATACTTATGCTAAACTGAATTATTTGAAATTGAACTGTTTTGATGTTTAACTGTGTGTAAACCAAAAATTTATACTTATGCTTAACTGAATTGTTTGAAATAGAGCTGTTTTTATATTTAAAATGGATTTAGCATTAAATAACCAACAATGGTTGATATGTCATAAAACCACATCAAACCAAACCAAACCAAACCAAACTAACACATATTAGCATTAACCTAGCTCCTCCACATTAGCAGGATGTGACACAAGGCCAATTTTTAAGCAGAGTTTAATAGGTTTGAATTGAGTCTTCCTTTTCTAAGAACAGTTGCCATAACAAGGTTAATAACCCAAGAATGCCCTACTATTTACTTACAGTTGGAGGGAGAATAGTAGGTATGTTCCTTTCCACAAGAGTATTAGCATTACATGAAAATGTAAACAGCCTTGTCCAGGTTTTGAACTCACATCACCATGTCAAATACCTATGATGATAACCATTACACCATGAGTGTCTCCTAAGTATATATATATTCAAAATTATATACATATATATATATATACACTGAAATGCAATTGCTCTTCTCATGAACTGAGTACACCAGTAGATGATAACATATATATAAAAAGATATACGTAAAAATTCCTTCGCTTATGGTGAGAATGATAATTTGTCTGTGGTAAGATATCCAACTGACATAAAGTCAGTAAGGTTTTGATCTTGGCTTGAAGAGCTGTGATACAATGAAACAGACTATCTGTGGATGCCAATATATATATATATATATATGTATCATGTAGCACTCACAACAGGTCCTCCAAACTACATCCAGTATATACATAGAGGTGATATAAGTTCTTGCTGGTTGGCCAACACTGGAACATCCATGGGTAGGAGTCTATAGAAAAACATTGCTTATGAGTTTGTCTTTAGTTTTCTAGCAGGGTCCCACCTGTCTTGTTCATCTTGGATGTTTTGGGAGATGGGCGGTAAGTGACTGTTTAGCTGCTGTTTTGTGGGATGCTGCTTCCAGGATTAGATCAAAACAGCATGTAGCATTCTTGTATAGTTTCTATCAAGCTTTTTCTCCTTGCATTTTGTTATATATAACATATATATCTATAATATATATACAAAATATATCTGTGCTATATATAATATATATACAATATATATATATTTATATATATATATATATACACAAACATACAATACATTATATATATATATATATATATATATATATATATATATGTATATATTCTCACAAATATACAATACACTCTCTCTATATATATATTCTCACAATACATATTTGATATATATACATTTATATATATATGTTTTAGCATGTGACTTACAAGATACAATTGCCTTTATTTGCTTAAATCAAATAATAAAAATTAATCTTATGTAATTGTTAAACATTTTTAGAAATATTTTATACACCAGAAAAATATACACATAACACATTGTACAATTCATTTCTTATTAACTATCTATTATTTCACACTTTTCATTATCAACCATTTGCAATCTTATAATGTGTTTTTTATAACACTTAATTCTCTGGATATTTTTCTAATGATTTCTCTTTTATATGCCTCTATAAACATGCAATCTGTTTATTATATTCTGAAAACAAATCAACCAAAATTTCACAAATATGCTGGTTGATATAACAATCACTGGTGCTAGGAAATGTGAGGCTCAGTTAGAAAATTGACTGTAGCATCTTCTACCCTTGAAAGAAGGAAGTGTGCAATTCATTTAAAAAGTTAATTGTTGGGCCCTCTCTCCTAGAACAAAGCAAGTTTGGGGCCCAGTTAGAAAATTGATAGTAGGGTCTTCTACCCTAGAACAAACTGCAGGGCTTAGTTAGAAAACTGATTGTAAGGCTCTCTACCCTAGATAAAAGGAAGCATGGTGGTCAGTTAGAAAAATTTTTGTAGGGCCTTTACTTTACAAAAAAGGAAGTGTGGGAGTCATTTAGAAAATTAATTTTAGAGCTCACTACCCTAGACAAAAGGAAGTTAAGGATGAATTAGAAAACTGATGTTGGTCCCCTATCCAAGAAAAAAGGAAATGTGGAGCTCAGTTAGGAAATTGATATTGGGCCCCTTTATCCTATTTAAAAAAAAAAAAGTGTAGGGCTCTGTTAGAAAACTGATAGTAGGATCCTCTACTCAAAAAAAAAATGGAAGTGCAGGACTCAAAAAATTGATAGTCAGGTCCTTTACCCTAGAAAAAGGGAAATGCAGGACTCAAATAGAAAATTGTTAGTGGGGCCTTCTACTTAACAAAATCATTTCTAAGTCAATGATCTTTGTAATGTTATTTTCTTGAGACAGCATTGCCAAATTATTTAGTTTCTCAGGTGAAATTGTTGATTGTATCTTTTTATCAGTTTTGGTCTTGAAAAACTTTCATGTGTGTGGGACGTAGTTTGAAGAATTTTGCTTTATTGGCTTAAAACTGTCTCTGGATATGACGCATAGCCAATAGTAGGTTACCTTTTTGGCATAACAGCCATGTCCTTATTGATTAACTAAGACCAGCAGTAAAAACATTAAAAAGAAATATATAGCTTGATCATTTCCACTTGAAATATATATATTAAAAATATGAAAATCATTGGTAGGAGTGAAAACAAAAACATTAGAGTATATCAGAAGTATCTCTATTTTTTAATCAACCAAAGGTATAAAATAATTAGGAATTTTAGTTAATCATTTTAGTAATAAATTGTGGACAAGCTAAAAACTTTGAGTTTGTAGTTGCAGGTTTTTGATTTCTAAAGGTCAAAGTGGGTAAACCTTGTTTTGCATAAATGTGTCAATGGATGTCAAAATAAAGTGTGATAGGTTTGTTTTAAAATCAGCTGTAAGCAAAATGTTAGGATGGACAGTTGGGTGGAAGTCAACGGATGTTTAACAATGATGAATAATCAAAAAGTTTTTGTTATTATGTGTGATTAAGGGATTAGTTAGAGAGAATATTTAAAAGAAAATATATAAGAAGATTCCAAAATGTGGATACAGGCAGTCAGTTGCAGTTGGAGTGGAGACGACAGATGACAAAAAGACCCTGATGGGGTGGAGTCGGGTCAGTGAAGAAGAAATGTCTAAGTCTGTAGTTGTCCCCTCTTTGCACCACACTCTTTACACTATATGTCTATCTAATGAGTTGATGCATATTTCCTAAACTATCTCTCTCTTTTTTGATGGCTACTGCAAATGTTGCAGACCAAAATAAACTTTCATATCCTGAAAATCAACAGAGCTGTTTATGTTGTGTTTAAAGAGTAATGTTACACCTATATTATATTTGGTGCTGTAACATTACAAAGGTTTGTGCGGAGATTTACAATGAAGTAACGAGAAGTAGGCTAAGTTTAATGGTTATTATTACAGGAAATGGAAATTGTGATCTAAGTTCAAATTCTAGACAAAGCTGTTTGTGCTTCACTTTGTGTTAAGGCATGAATCCATCTGTTCATCCTCTGACTATGGGTAAACAATAGGGAAGGCTTAGTTTTTAAGCTTAGGTAAGGCAACCAGTTAAAAAGAAGGAAAACTATAAATTCAAACAAGCTGTACTCAACTTAAAAATTGACCTTGTGTCTCATCCTAGCTGTGGTGGAGGATTTGATTACATACATACAATCAAGTCGCACTGAAAGACCTGCGGGTGTCCTCGTGGTGTAATGGTTAAAGCGATGGACTGCGGAATCGTAGTACGCGAGTTCGTACTCCAGTCGCGCTATTACGTTCACTTTCGGGCAAATACCCTTGGGAAAGGTATGAGCCCCCTTATCCTCCCAGCTATGGGTTAAATAGTACCACTACTGTTCTTCTAGGAGAATGGCTTTGGCATTAAATAACCTAAAAGAGTTGATATGCCATTAAAACAAAGAAAGAAAGAAAGGAAATGAAAGACCTGCTTCTCATCAGATCACCAAAGTTAAGCAACAAGGAGCTGGTTCAGCTGAGCTGAGTACATCTGGTTTAAATTCCTTTACATTTTCCTTCTCCTAGACTGGTTGTCTTACCAAGGCTAAAGAGCTCAGTTGGCTCCACTGTTTACCTATGGCTGAAAGAATAGATAGATTAATGCCTTTTCAAAAGAGATTAGTATCAACGTGAAATACAAATGCTTCATCCTGGATTTGAACTCAGGTCTCCATGAACCTTTTCAAAAGCAATAACCATTATGCTTATATTTGCATTTTAGTGATCAGGTTGGTGATCACTTAAGACGTAGAACCTTAGTGGTCAGTATTTGTGCTGCTACCAAGTCTCCTTTAGAAAGGCATTAATCTATCTATTCTTTCAGCCATGGGTAACAGTAGAGCCAACTGGGCTCTTTAGCCTTCATAAGACAACCCGTATAGGAGAAGGAAAATGTAAAGGAATTCAGATCAGATGTACTCTGCTTAAAAGAAATTAACTTTGTTTCATATCCTGCTTGTGTGCGAGGGTTCAGTAAATAAATATCTAAACATAAATAAACACAGACAGCCTGGATTTTGTCTGGAGAATACCCATTTCTACCTCACTATTGCTCATAATTGTTGTCATCTGTTATTACAGACTGTTAAATAACAGATTGCACTTTATATTTTTAGCAATTTTTCAACCAGTAGCCCAGAGCAGTGGAGTCCATAGGTAGGGGAGGATCAGAATTCTAAGAGTTAAGAACATCAGGTATTTCAAGGAATCTAATTTTGGAGTCACTTTTCTAATAAATAGTGAGTTCAATCCTCACTGAATGCTTCATAGTTGTGGCCCTGTGCCAAAATTTTGATTTAAGGAAGGACACATATTGCGGAATAATGGTTTGGATTCTTTGTTTAATAGCATATCAACCCTCATGGGTTATTTAATGCCAAAGTCATCCTAGTTGAAGAGCAATAATGTTACAATTTAATCCATAGCTGGGGGGGTATAGGAGTTCATGCCTTTTTAAATGGTATTAATCTGAAAGTGAATGTAATAGTGCAACTGGAGTTCAAATACATTATAATGTCACAGTCAAGCACATTAACCATGACTCCTTGGAAACTTTTCTCCTGGTATAATGATTAGTGAGTTAAGCTCACAGATCATTGGTAAGGAGTTTGACTCTCACTAGGTGCCTTATATTTCTGGCTTTGTACTAAATGAAGCAAAGCTTAGTTAATAATAACTGAAAGTTCACAGAGAACTTTTTTGAGAACTCTGGTATGTCTTTGAAGCTTATATATATATATATATCATTTTAATGATACTTGCTCAGCTCTTTTAAAAATTTTAAAGTGTCAGTGATTGGATTTTTCTTCATCTTGTATTTTGATGCATCATAATCATAAACTAATGCTTGTCCACCCCAGGTTCTTACTTCTAGGGGCAAGTCACCAACTTTAAAATGCTTAAACCAGTTTTAGGAAGTACAATTTCCTTCTGTTGTATATTGACCTCCGACCTGGCCAAACATGCCATTCCAAAGACAGGGGAAGTGCATATTCCATTGGCATGGGTGAGCTTGGCTGATAATATTGGACAGGGTTGAAATCCCACGGTACAGTCACAAACTGATGCACCGGAAGAGGGTGACCTGTGAACTGCATGACAGTTATTTCCGCTCGATGACGATCAAAACATGCCATTCCAAAGGAGTGGACGTTGAACTATTATATAACTCAGTGAAGACAGGAAGTCAGGCAGTTTGGAGACCAGAAGAGTCTGGAGAAAAGATGTGGTAGAGAAAGCCAGCACCCAGCAGAGAGCTGGGCCACCGGGCCTCCGGTTGAGCAACTCTGGAGAATGGGAAAGAAACGCTGATGGCCATAAGAGTGGGGGTCAATAGTTTGCAGTTCTGATCGGTCTCCAACTCCCTCTCACACACAACCCTTTCAATAAAGTGAGAGGTATATTTTTCTAAGAACTGTGTCGCTCGTCGTTATTATTGTGTCGTTATGATTTATGGATGAATCTGCATATGAGTATGCAACACTTCTGTGAGTAGCTTTATTAATGTCTTTATTTGCCTTTCAAACAGTACTTCTAATAGCCACTGGGTGGTGTGACCAAAGTAGCGTATAAAACAGCATGACAAAGTTAAAACTCACTCTCTCTCTCTCTCTCTCTCACTCTCTCTATCTCCAGTCCTGCCTTAATAACAAGAAGCATATACAACTGTGTGTGTTTCTGAACAGAGGAGCTCTTGCCACAAAAAAACCTCGTGTCAATACAAGTCTTCACAAAATAACTTCCATTCTATTAAGGACTCTTAATTGATTGCAGATTACTCTGCAACTGTATGATAGGACTTTTCTCTATAATGTCATCTCTTTTAGTAACTCATGTCATTTCTGTATTGATTCCATTAAGTTTGCTTGGACAATGAATATGTTATTGTCAATTCTTTGTGAATTGTTATACATTGCTTAGTATGAGGAGATATTAAACGATAATACATTTCTTCTGCTACAAGTGTATGAATTGTGTTCCTCACACTCAAATAATTGTGGCAGTGAGTGAGATATGATAAATATACAAAGACAAACCTTTGTTGATACCAAAGACCATTCAATTCATTTTCCACAGTGGCTTTGAGTTCTAGTCTAAAACAATGTTTATAAATTGTCAGAATCTAAATACATATCATGCAACTTTCTGAGACCTAAATTTGAACCTTATTTTTTGGGGTCACATCAGAGGCAAAATACAAACTTTGAGTGTATAAATAGTTGACCAAGGATAGGTCTAGACCAACTGGTATGTCAACAATTTTCAGTTGCAAAATTCAACAAAAAATCCTAAAAATCTTTGGATGATACTTGAATATATACTGTATGTATATCATTTTAACATCCAAAATATCATGTATATCTGAAAAATATGGACAAGGATATGATATAAATGATAATAATATTGGTAAGTTAATAATGGTAGATTTCTGAAACTTGTGGACAAGTTAACCAACCTTGGAAGCAGTGTCTTATCTACTGAAAATGATATCAACACGTGACTAGTGAAGGTTTGGACAGCTGTCAATATACTATTGGTTATATGAAAGTCAGACTGATCAGATAAAATAAAGCGCAGTTTTTTTCCAAATAGTGGTCATGTCAATACTACTGTATGGATGCACCACATTGAAACTGACTAAGTATATGATGAGAAAGTTTGACAGTAATTGCACAAGAATGCTATGAGCAGTACTAATCAATTTCTGGAGGCTGCATCTCACAAAAACATCCAAATTAGATGAGCAAGATATGTGGGACACTGGTACAGAAGTAAGGGTGAGCTCTTAAGTGATGTACTACTGCGAAACCCCTCACACAGATGACCAAGGGTAGGGCAACCAACTAGAACCTATCTACAACAGGTCTGTACTGATACAGGATGTAACATGGAAGACCTACTGAGAGTGAGGGACGATTGGGATGAGTGACAGGAGAGCATAGGACTTATGCTCCTATATTTCAAAATGGCCGTTATGCCACTTGTTCCCAAAACAAAGAGGGTGGACACACATAAACAATCTGTTTCGGTAACCCAGTGGTCAGGAGAACAACGTGGTTAGTGCCTAAAACTATGTTCACAACTTCAATTTCGTCCTGCATTTTTGGAGCCTACTCCATGACAAGAATTCTCTATAAATACACTCATCTTCCAACACTCACCCTCTTTTTCACATTTCCACTTACAGGGCCAACACACTCTCTCCAGTGTGACTTCCAGAGAGAGCACTAACACTCTCTCATTTCCACTAACAGTGGTATACCGCCACAAAAATGTATATGCCACGCAACCATTCTCTTACTTGTTACACCTTTTTGGTGAGATTTTTTTCAGCTTCAAAAACAACAGAAATTTCGTCAAACCACCGAAAGAAAGAAACAAACAACATGGGAGATGACACATTCCTCCTAATAAACACTATTAAGATTCTATAGAAAATACTTTGTCAACACGCGTAGGACACTTTTGTTATTTAGTTCCTTTTTTATAGTATTTGTGTTAGTTACACACACACACACACAACACACACTCAGGAATACCTAACAAACAGTATTAGAACATTAATGTTTTGAAATATTTAATTGATGGTATTGTTGAAATATAAATTTGAATTTGTTTGTCCCGCTTTGTCTTGAATATTCTTTTTGTCCGCACCATTTCACATCTTTCATGTCGTTTACACATCTTTACTTCATTTGCCTCCTTTGCCTTTTTTCAAATATAAACACCAACAACATACCACATACTAAACAAATATAAACCATACTACTACAAATTGGGGGACTAAACATATTCACCAAACAATAACAGTCACTCCTACCAGAGAGTCAGAGAAATCTATGCTAGTGGCAGACCACGATGATGATGAATATCAGTAATGGGGAATGGAGGTGTAATGGTTATCATCGTAAGAAATGGACACGGCGACACAAGTTCAAATCCTGAACGAGACTGACTGCATTTCACATAGCACTGATACCCTTGGGAAAGGTATGAATCCAATTATTCTCCCTCCAGCTATGGGTAAATAGTAGGGCAGACTGGATTCTTCAGCCTTGGTAAGGCAACTAGTCTAGGAGAAGGAAAACTCTGAATTCAGACCTGTTAAACTCCACTTAAAAATTGACCTTGTGTCATATCCTGCCCGAGCGGAGGGGTTGGTAAATATGATAATAGGGAATCCCCATGACATAATGTCTAAAGTGCTGGACCGTGACATTATTGTACATGAGTTTGAACTCCAGTTGCCCCATCACATTCACTTTCAGACTAATACCCTTGGGAAATGTATGAACACCCCTATCCCCCCCAGCTCTGGGTTAAATAGCACTGCTATTATTCTGAAAAGATGGCTTTGGCATTAGATATCTCACAAAGGTTGATATGCCATTAAAACAAAGAAACCAAAACAATATTAATAACATAATGGAGTACTTGTCTATAGTTGAGTACATGAAACAGCTTTTGAGTAATGGTATATAAAAATGAAAATATTATTGATAAACTCAGATATTTGTAATAACAGTGATAATAAAATAGCAAAGCCTGGACAAGACTGATTGCTTTTCACATAGCACTAATACCTTTGGGAACGGTATGAATCCAATTATTCTCCCTCCAGCTACGGGTAAATAGTAGGGCAGACTAGGTTCTTCAGCCTTGGTGAGGCAACTTGTCTAGGAGAAGGACAATTCTGAATTCAAACCTGTTAAACTCCGCTTAAAAAGTGACCTTGTGTCTTATCCTGCTTGAGTGGAGGGGTTGGTAAATATGATAATATAGCAAAGCCATAGATATTTTTTAGATTTGGACATAAAATATGCTTTTATATATGCTCTAATTTATATATATATATATATATATATATATGTGTGTGTATATAAAATAAAAACTAACATAGATAATACACAGTAGAAGAGCAATTGTTAGTTTTATGGAAAGAGAGATGACAGAATCAGACATCTAATAAGTGAATCTAGCAAACTGGCTCAAAAGAAGTACAAGAGTTGGTAAAACTGGGTGAGAAAGATGATTCATTGTAAAATGACAGAGATTTGATCCGACATACCAATGATCTGTTTAGAAAATGAGATGTAGAAATTACTCTTGAACTTTTAGATGCAAGTGGATCACCCAATCCTGACCAGAAGATTAATTAACAGTATTAATCGATAAAAAGAAAAGAGCTTATCATATAGTGGATTTTGCCATTTCATATAGCAAAAATAAAAGAAAGACAAATACCAGGATCTTGCCAGAGAGCTGAAAAAGTTGTGAAACACAAAGGGTATGGTGATATCAGTCGTTGTTGGCAAATTAGGAACAGTCCCAAAAAGCAAGGAAAGAAAACTAGAGGAATTGAAAATTAGAGGAAGAATCAAGGCCTACCAGACCACAGTAGTCTTAGGATCAGCTAAAATATTGACAAGAGTTCTGAAGACCTGAGGAGACTTGTTGTCACTTGAACTTCAGTAAAAAAAGACAACTGTTAAAACTAGTGTGAAAATAACGTTAATACTATAGTTGTGTATAGGAGGTGTCCGTGGTGTAATGGTTATCATCGTAGGAAATGGACACGGCAACACGAGTTCAAATCCTCGACGAGACTGATTGCATTTCACATTGTACTAATACCCTTGAGAAAGGTATGAATCCAATAATTCTCCCTCCATCTCAGGGTAAATAGTAAGGCAGACTAGGTTCTCCAGCCTTGGAGAGGCAACTAGTCAAGGAGAAGGAAAACTCTGAATTCAAACCTGTTAAACTCCGCTTAAAAATTGACCTTGTGTCATATCTTGCCCGAGCGGAGGGGTGGGGGGGTGGTAAATATAGTTAATAGTATAGTTGTATCACAGATAATTTTTAGATGCGTACTTGATATAAGCTTTGGGGTCAAGTGTCAGTAAAAATGATAATACTTTTGATACAATCAAACAAATAATGATATTTTGAGGTGCAAATAGATAAACTAATCTTGGCCAGATGACCAGGCCTAGTGATAGTCAACAAGAAAAGGAGAACCTGTTAAATAGTGAGCTTTACAGTTTTGGCTAACCACTGGGTAAAAGCGAAAAAAAGCAAAAAGAAAGATGAGTACCTAGACCTTGCAAGAGAACTGATAACAATTGTAATTGGTGTGCTTGGTACAGTCACCAAAGGATTGATAAAAGGACTGGAAGACTTGGAAATAAGAAGACGAGTGGAGACCATCCAAATGACAGCATTATTGAGATCGGCCAGAATACTGAGAAGAGACTGGAGGAGACTTGTTGTCACTCAAACTCCAGTAAAAATCCATCAGCTAATGTTGGTGTGAAAACTCCCAAAAGAGTAAAATCATAAATTCTGTTTCATGGGAATGAACATCCCATCTGATAAAATTCTCTCAGCAAAGAATTTGATAAAATTTCAAAATATATGCACTTGGAAATAGAAATTGCAAAAATGTAACATTTAAACACAACCAATATTCTGATGGTAAAAGGAACACTGGGAAATATTATGGAGAATACAGATAGACTAAAAAAATATGCTTGTCGAAGTTCTGTACTTGAGTGTAGTTCATGTGTTGAGTTACGCGTGAAAGTAAATACTCACTTGAGCATCAGGACGGGAAGATTATATGCGCATCGGAGCGTTCCACCATGAGCAGGTGGTCTCGTCCATTCCTAGTGTGTTGATTGGCTGTGAGCCCAGAAGTGGCTATGCTAACGTGCATATATGCTGGCCAACTCATTGGCATTTGGCTGTTAGCCGACGCCAGCCGGGCCGCCGAGCCGGTAAGTCTTGTGTATTATTTTCTCCTGTGCGTTAGGGCAGTAGCTTCTTCAATTCTAATGGTAAAAGGAGCACTGGGAACTATTAGGGAGACTAAAGATACACTTAAAAAATACCAGGTAGTAAATTTCTATCTGAAATAAGAAAAAAGATGGTGCTCATGAACATTGCTTCTGTAATTTTGAAAAACTCTTTCAGTCTAATATACCCAATAACTTTCTATGAAAAATATGCCATAACTCATATCTTCAGACCTCAGAAAAAGGTTTGGAAAAAGGATTGCATCATACAGCAAATCAGTAAAATTTAATTATAATAAAGGAACATGAAGATGACGGTCATAAAAATTGTACTCGGTGCACTTTGAACATTCCTTAAAGGCTTGGAAAAGGGATTAGAACAACTGGAAATTAGAGATAGAATCAAGATCATCCAGAATACTGAGAAGAGTCCTGGAGACCTGGAGAGACCTGAAAGATCACTAGATAATAATGCTGGTAAGAAAAACACACAAGGAGTATAATGATTATGTAGGTTTGACTTTGCTGCTTTGCTGTGAGATGGCTCGGTTGGCTGGGGCTCCAGAATACACCAACTGCATCTCTGCTGAAGGGTAAGACTCTCCCAATGAATGCCCTGATATGACTCTAAACAATCTGATGGTGAGCTTTGGGTAATGTTGAGTACCCCTTCACCCCTTCATTGCCATTGCTCCCAGGTCCACTCTGCCCTGGAGTGGTAGCACCTGATAGGGTCCTATCAATGGCTCAAATAGAACTGTTTGACATTTCAACTGTGTACTTATGCTAAACTGGATGTTTGAAATCGACTTGTTTTACATTTATCTGTGTGTAAACAAAAAACTGTGTACTTATACTAAACTGAATTGTTTGAAATAGAACTGTTTGATCATTTAACTGTGTGTAAACAAATGACTGATGTTTAATTAAATTGTTATTGATACACAGCTGCACTTGAAAATGTTAAATTGTGTACAGAAAAATGATTGATTGTAAATAGAATTGTTCTTATTAGACAGAAATACTTGAAACCATTTAACTGTGTGTGAACAAAATGAGCTCAGACTTGTTTAAAAATGTTATCTACAAAATGTGTTTAAAAATCATATATTTACTTCTATCATACATCTTCTTTGATGCATCGGGATGGGTCATCAGTGATAGTTCTTTGGGTTCACGGGGGAATTTCTGGTCTTGCAACATCAGATCCCTTTGCCCAAATGACCCAGTTGGCATTGATCTTACTCCAACTCCCATCCCGGCAGCTTAAGTGTGTATCTTTTATACAAGACAAATTACTGCAGAAATATATATGTATAAAAAGGATTTGGCATTAAATAACCAACAATGGTTGATATGCCATAAAACCCAACCAAACAGAACCATATATATTCAATAAATATGTATAAAGATGATTTCACATTAAATAACCAACAATGGTTGATATGCTATAAAACCAAACCAAACCAAATCACTGTAGGAGATGTTTCCTTCAATTATGATGCCCCAAGTCAGTGCTGCTCAAAGTGGTAGCACCCAAGTCATCAACTTCTGGTGGTGAGTTTCTAGTTTCACAAGATTATAATACTGTATTACTCATTTATAAAATGTATATAAAAATTATGTCGATTTTTATTATATTCATTAAATTTTTCTGGCGTAAATCAACACCACCATGGATATTCTAACAATATTTTATAACATCATAAATAAATAGCAGTATGGCTCAAATAATAATATGACATATTGGAAAAATATTCTACCAGTATGCCATACCAGATAGTTTGAGAAGTACAGCTGTAAGCCATTGGAAGCTGTTAGGAGCTTATTCTCTGTTACAAACTGTCAAATAAAACCTTTACAACTTCCTAGAACTTACAATGTCACTGTATATAAATCCAGGTCTTAATCAGGTCAACCACAGTATGTGAAGACAATTCAGACTCAGAGGTTCTAAGCCACTGAAAGCTGTGGAGACCCTATTCTGACAATTGGTAACAATAATAGAATGTAAATACTATTTAGAAACTTCCTAGACATAAGAAGATTCCCATCTTATCTATGATTCTTAGTGTAGATGAAAATCCCTTTTTAAGTTATAAATTATGCATAATCTTTTATTAGAATTAAAATCCTATTTTGTTTACAATTCTGAGATAAAGTAGAGTTTCTGTACAAGTTTCTTTGATAAAGTAATTGCTTTCTTCTCTAAATTAGAACATTTTTGATGCTTTTGTGCTGATGAAATATCATTATGGTTTGCTATTTTAAATCTTTTTATGGTAAAGTAACATACCTGCAAAGATTGGATCATAATAGAATAATCTAACAGTGGAGAATTTTTGGAGAAACTAAAAAACTGTAATAAAAACAACTAAGAAAAGGATAACAGTTCTAAAAAAATACTTGAATTATTCCAGGTTTCTGCCAACTAGAATTTATCTAAGCAGAATGGCTAATGTGCTGAACTGCGACATTGTAGTGAGTGAGTTCAAACTCCAGTCGTGCTATTACATTCACTTTTAGACTAATGCCCCCTTTGGAAAGTTATCAATCTTCTTATTCTTCCCCCATAAGTTAATAATTAAATAGTTCCACTACTGTTCTTTTACAATGATTACTTTGGTATTAAATAACCTGTGAAGGTTGACATGCCATTAAACAAAGAAACCTACCAAACCGAAATTTGTCTTTGAATGTATATTCTTGATTTTTGATGTGTGTCCATTGTCCTATTTATTTGTTTTTGAATAAGAAATTTCAATCCAGTTATTATGTAATTTTATTTGCCTAGATGCATTTTAATTACACTCTATATCTGGTTTTCAATCTAAGTGTTAAAATACCCTGGCATGTTTAAATGTGTATATATAGGCATTGGGGTAAAGAGTCAGTAAAAATGAAATTACTATTGATATGTACAAATATATAATAATAATAATCATAATAATAAGAAAAATAATGCCATAACCAGCTCATTTGCTTAGTTGGTAGGGTGTTCGCCAATGGTCTGGGAGACCTGGGTTCAATCCCAGGTCACGTCATACCAAAGACTTTAAAAATGGTATCTGATACCTCCTTACTTAGCACTCAGCGATATAAGGTATGTATCAAGGGTAAGTGGAGCAATCCCAGTAAAAGAGTAGCACCCTCCCCTACACTTCGGTGTAGTAGTTATTGAAAAGGAAGCCTTCTGGTTACCCTCAACTACGGTTGTCAACTTTATTTTACTTACATTAAATTGAAAACTGACAATGGGCAACAGAATTGAAAGTTTAGGTTATGTGCTGACAGAGTTGGAGCAGATAATCACATTATAAACAAATGCAGTAAACAAACACAAAAAGAGTAAAAAAAAACAAGATACAAAAGTGATCCATAAGGAACTGTGCAAGAGATGAAAATTTAACCATACTACCAAATAGTATTTGCACAAACCAGAATCCATCCCAGGGAATGAAGTACATAAAATTCTCTGGGATTTTTATGTACAAATGTTATATAATTATGGAATGATCTTTTTTATATTAATCATTTTTCGTTAATTATATTTTATCATTCAGTTTGGTTGGGCTTTGAACTATTCGGCTCTAAGTTCAGGTGCACAGACATTGGGTACAGTTTATGCTCATGTGCAGAGGATATGACCATCACAATTGTCATAATAAACCCCAGATAGAAAATGGGGCTGGAGTGTGAATGATGTCATACACAGAAGTGATGGGCTGAGAATTTGGGTATTTTGAAAAACACTTCAGTTGGGTACTCGACTGTAGGCGAGTCGAGTTGGTAATTTACTGGGGGCCAGTCCAGTCGAGTTTTACTGTAGGCCAGTCGAGATGGGTACTCGACTGGGGCCAGTCCAGTTGGGAGTTGACTTTGGCCATGTTGAGAGTTGAAGTTGAGTTAAGACCATGGTGTTGAGAAGATGAAGTCTGACCATAGAGTTCTGCAGATCTCTACTGACAGAGATCTTAAAGACTATGAGATGTGCTGAGCATTTGAGTTTTGTTAGTATAGAATGATTGAGAATTGTGTCTCTCTCTCCTCGTGTCGAAGAACCAAACACAGAAGTCAAGAAGTTAATAAATGTTTGTACGTGAACAATGGAGTCGCCTGTGTATTTGACTCTGCCTATTGTGTTAATGTGTTGTATCACAGTTGTGACTGAGATGATTATCGTGATTATACAACACAAATAGATTGCCAAATCCCTGGCAGAAAACCAGACCTTATGTTAATTAACAAGAAAAAAAGAACTTGCCATTTAATAGGTTTTGCCGTTCTGGTAGACAACTGAGTGAAAATAAAAGAAAATCAAAAGGTAGGCAAATACTTAGATTTTGCTAGAGAACTAAAGAAACCTGGTGACAGTGATAATAATTGCAGTTGGTGTGTTTGGAACAGTCCCTAAGGATCTGAAAGAGAAACTAGAGGAACCATGGAGGCCACCAAGACCATACTATTGTTAAGATTGGCTTAAATACTTAGAAGAGTTCAAGAGACCAGAGGAGAGAGGCTGTCTCTTAGACTCCAGTGAAAAATCACCAGCTAATGCCAGTGTGAAAATCTTGAAACAAGTGAAATAATAATGGTAATAATTACCATGAAATTAGGAGACTAGTTCATATACATCAGTAGCAATATCTCATCTACTGAAAGTGATGTCAACATATGCAAAAGTAAAGCATGAATTGTTATTGATAGGTTGTTGTTCATATGAAAATCTTATGTTTCTGACATAATACGAGGGGATTTCTTCCAAGCTGTGGCCATGGCTGTATTGGTACTACTGTCTGGATGCATCAGTTTGACTCAAACAATGCATGGAGAAAAAGCTTGGTGAGAACTACACAAGAATGCTAAATGTTGTTTTGAACAAAACTTGGAATCAGCATCCCAAAAACCTCTAGCTATATGGCCACTTAACTCCTATCTCACAAATTATCCAAGTAAGACCAAATAAGAACAAGACATGCTGGGCACTCCCGGAGAAATAAGGATGAACCCAAAAGTTTTCCTTTTGGCTTCCACGCATATACACACTCCAGTTTGGCTGTCAAAACAGTGCAGACACTGAATGCCGTCTAGAGGACCTGTCAGAGGCAATAGGGATGAATGGCAAAAGAGAGTTGAAGGACTCTGTGCTATCAGCTTAACTTGATGAATGGCGTCATAGATTTAACTTTGCTATGTCACTGTAAGAGAAGTCTCTTTAGGCTATGAAGCCCAAAACCATTGAAAGAATATCAAGTTCTTCAAAGCATGTATATTACTAATGATTATTTCTGCTGTCTTAAAAAACAGGAGTTATATGCCTTTGATAGTTGAAGATGTAGTGCTTTTCTGTATTTTGGCTTCTACTACAACCTTTTTTGACATGTTGTACAAATTAAGGAAGATTTATTATTCCCTTTTTTTTTCAACATTTAACCTTTGTTGAGAAATCATCTTTCAATGCCTTTTCTTCCACTGGCAAGAATTTAATTTTTCTAATTTCTCCTTTTTTTTTTGTTAATGTGCTAGTTCTCTCTGGCCATTAAATGACTAGTTATATTATGACTAAGTAAATTATTTTCCCTTATTAATGACCATGACTTCTATATTGATCTCACTTGTGTTTGCTTTTGAAAAATTCTAATGTATTGTAAGTAAAAGTAAAGTTGGCAACCGTAGTTGAGGGCAACCAGAAGGCTCCCTTTTCAATAGCTACTACACCGAGGTGTAGAGAAGGTGCTACTCCTTTCCCTGGATTGATCCACTTTACCCTTGATATGTACCTTATATTGCAGAGTGTTAAGCAAGGAAGTATCAAGTACCATTTTTAAAGTCTTTGATATGACGCAACCTGGGATTGAATCCAAGTCTCCCGGACTATTAGCGAACACTCTACTCACTCGGCCAATGAGCCAAGGTAAGGTTTAATTTTACAATACTGGATTAGTTCTTTTCATTGAAATTTAAAAAAAAATTTTGATTAGATTAATGACAATCATCATTTATTTGAATCATTTTTTTTGTCTATAAATTATTAGTATTAAGAACACTTGAAGTAATAATTGTTCACAAATATTGATTTTTTATTTGTTGAAACTATCTAATTGCTTGAAAAATGACTGACTTTTGGCAAAAGATAACTCAAGGGTTGACATGCAACAAAATGAACCAACCAGCCCTCCAATTAATACAGCAAAAATATCTTTGGTAGTTTTCAGATAAATGTAGAAATTAATTTCTATATCAATTCAGTTACTGAGAATTTTTGTCCAAGAGCACAAAACACATCAGTGGGAGTAATAGTAAATAATCACAGTATTGTGCAGAGAACAAAAGGAAGGAAAGGCATGAATTTCAAGAAGGGAACGTTTCCTAGTTAACATTGTTTAACAATGAACAATTTAAGTATAAAAATGATGCTAATCTGGCAGCAATCTAATGGATTAAATAATTGTACAAAAATACTTTATCAATTAATATAAAATTTTCCTTAATTTTGGTGCATTTGTTACTGTTTCTAATACTATTTAAGTAAAAATTAGAATTTTACATATTATGTCTCCAACACCTGTGATGACAAAGGATAAAATAAGGAAGTAGGGTGAACCAAAACCCAATAGAGAAATGGACAAAATGCTGCATTTTCCCCGTTGGAAGAAAGGCAACCTTGGCTACAAAGGTTTATAATACTCTGCTTCTCAATCATATCCAACTAGAAGTTGAGAAAATACTTAGGAGAAATTAAGATGGTTTTCAGAGAAATTGATCCACAATTTCTCAGATTCTAGCTATTCTTGAGGCAACACTTTTATTTGTAGATTTCTTTAAGGCATTTTATTTTATACACAGAGTAATACTTCTAGCATATGGTCTTCCCAAAGAAAATGTTACTGTTATAATGATGCTCTACAAAGATACTATCAGATGAACAAACCATTACCTTTGTAACACTGTTTTGATATTGATTGTTGGAGTCTTGCTAGAAGACACATAGGCATCATATCTATTCATAATCTGCCTAGATTACATATGTCAAACATCAATATATCTAATGAAAGAAATTGGTTTCACACTGAAAAATGCAAAAAATAGATAAGATTCCACAGAGACTACTGCTGATGCAGATTATGCAGATGATCTAGTACTTCTTACAAACACACATGCTCAAGCTGAATCACTGCTGCATAGAGTAGAGCAGGTAGCAAGAGGCATTGGTCTCTACATGAACTCAGATAAAACAGAGTCCATGTATTTTAATCAAGATGGTGCCCCCATTGCATTAAATGGCAAGCCTCTAAGTTTATCGACCAGTTCACATGAAAATAAATGTTGACATAAACATAGGTAAAGCATGGATTGACATGTTGATGACCATATAGAGATCTAATCTCTCAGATAAAATAAAATGCAACTTCTTCTAAGCTGTAGCTGTGTCAATACTCTTGTACGGTTGTACCACTTAGACTTTTATGAAATGCTCAGAAAAAAAGCTAGATGTAAAATACACAATGATGCTGTATGCTGTTTTGAACAAATCCTGGCAGCTGCACCCAACAAAACAGCAGCTGTACGGCAACTTGCCTCCCATCTCATAAACCACCCAATTAAGATGTGCAAGAGATGCTGGGCATTGCAGTAGAAGTAAGAACAAATTCACAAGCAACATTTTACTAATGGACAGACCAGTGTTGACCAACTAAGAAAGATTTATATTCATCAGCTCTGTGTAGATACTGAGTGGTGTCTAGAGGATATTCTAAAAGCAATTGTCAATCAGGAGGGATGATGATGTTTCTGATACTATCTAAATAAAAAATAAGAAAAGTATGGATTTTTTGCCCTACATTTATGATATCAGATGACGCCATAAACATGTAGAAGGATAAAGTTGGGTGAGTCAAAAGTTTTGCAATATTTTAGAAATATGAGGTACAATTCAGCAGCTCTGGATGCTTTTTCCAAGGTCATGAAGGTGACAGTCCACACTGGATAGTGAGATGTTGAGTTCACCTGATACTCTTTGATGTTACTCATTGGAAGTGCTTTTATGGTTTGGAGCACAGTTTAGGAATCCATGGTCTAAAGTCTTCCTGATTGTTGAGGTTTTTTTCACCTATTATACAATAAATGTTTTTTCTTACTTCCATAGTATTATAACTCAGTTTAAAATTATAAAGCATTAGTTCTGATCTTGCCCAGTCAGCTGGGGCTGTAGAATACACTGACTGCACCTCTGCAGAGGGGTAAGACCCCCCCCCCCAACAATCTGATGGTAAGGTTCCAGCAGTGCTGGAGCTTTGGGGAATGCGGAGTACCCCTTCATTGCCATCGCTCCCAGGTCCACTCTGGCTGGGAGTGGTTGCACCTGATAGGGCCCTATCTATGGGTTAAATAGAACAGCATACTTATGCTAAAATGAATTGTTTGAGCAAACTGAATAGCTTGAAATAGAAATGTTTTTGACAATTAAACCGTACTTACATTTAAACTGAGTGCTTATGCTTAACTGAATTATTTGAAATAGAACTGTTTTTTGACATTAAAACTGTATTTACACTTAACTGAATTGTTACATATAACTGCTTGAATAGTTTGAAATGGAAATGTTTTTGACAATTAAACTGTGTACTTATGCTAAACTGAATTGTTTTAAACAGAACAGATTATTTACATAAAAATGGATTTGGCATTAAATAACCTACAAAGGTTGATATGCCATAAAACCAAACACACTAAACCATAAGTTCTGATCTTAGACTATATTGTATGTTTATCTCTGTAACTTTCAAATCATACATGGATTTAAGAAATGCTCTACATGTGAGTATACCAATTAGCCTGATACTACCAATAACAGTGAGTACCTTACATTGCTTAAATTGTTTCAGTCATGTGATATATGCACTGTAAACTAGTACACACCAAAATATTACACAAGTTTCAAATCATCTTAGAAAAATATCCTTATATAAACACATTTGCTCAGCAGCCTACCGACTTTGAGGTAAGTAAGTTGGCCGACCGAGTTGAGGGCAAACCAAAGGCTCCCTTTTCAATAGCTAATGAGGTGTAGGAGATAGTACTACTCCTTGCTTTTGATTGCTTTGCCTACCCTTATAATGCTGAGTGTTAAACAAGGAGGCATCAATAACTATTTTTTGAGTCTTTCATATGACTCGACCTGGGATTGAACCCTGGTCTCTCGGACTATTGGCAAACACTCCAACCATTAAGCTGATATAGCATACCAACTTTGAAATAAGAGCTACTATTTCCTTGAGTTTTTTGCTCATTTTAGAAGTCTATAGCCAAGAGCATCCAACACTAAATTAATAATGTTTCTATTGTTACATGTGCATATCGTTTTTTGCAACATTTAATTATTAGGGTGAGTCTCAAGTTTTGCAATATTTTGGTATGTGTTAGTTTGTGGCACATATATTATGTGACCAAAGTAATTCAAGCTGTAGCTGGTAACTGCTGTGTTTGGTAGTATTGTGCTCTGCTTCACTCTGTGTGTGATTTCAAAGTTACATGGATAAATGTGCAACATAATCTAATAAGTGAAGTTATTCTTTTTAAGTTCAAATGTAGCCATAACAGTGTAGAAGCAACAAAAAATATTCACTGTGCAAAGGGTGAAGAAGCAGTTGATCCTAGTACAGTAACCAGTTGGTTCAAGAAATTTTGCTGGGATTGCAAGAACCTTGATCAGGTAGGCCGAAAACCATGGATTTGAAGACTGCATTCCAAGCCATAGAGGTGTATCCAGTAAGTATGTATTTACCAAACCCTTCACAGAAGGACATAGCATAAGGTAAATTTTTAGGAAGAGTTAACAGGTTTGAATTCAGAGTTTTCCAATTCCTAGACAGGTCACCATACCAAGGTTAAAGGGGCCCAGTTAACCCTACTATTTATTCATTACTGGGCCTCTAATTGGATTCATACCTTTTTCAAGAGTATTGAGGCTATGTGAAATGCAAACAGCCTCATACAGGTTTGGTTTAGTTTGGTTTCTTTGTTTAATGGCATATCAACCATTGTAGGTTATTTAATACCAAAGCTATTCTCCTAGAAGAACAGGGGGTGTCCTCGTGGTGTAATGGGTAAAGCGATGGACTGCAGAATTGTAGTAAGCGAGTTCGAACTCCAGTCGCGCTATTACGTTCACTTTCGGGCAAATACCCTTAGGAAAGGTATGAACCCCCTTATCCTCCCAGCTATGGGTTAAATAGTACCACTACTGTTCTTCTAGCTTTGGCATTAAATAACCTAGAAAGGTTGATATGCCATTAAACAAAGAAACCAGAACCAGAACCTAGAAGAACAGTAGTGGTACTATTTAACCCATGGCTGGGAGGATAAGGGGGTTCAAACCTTTCCCATAGGGTATTTGAAAGCGAACGTAATAGCGCGACTGGAGTACGAACTCGCTTACTATAATTCCGAAGTCCATCACTTTAACCATTACACCACAAGGACCCCCTCCCCTCATCCAGGATTTGAACTTGGTTCAATGTGTCCATTTCCTATGTATGATAACCGTTACACCACAAGCATTTTTGGTAAGTCGCACTTGAAAAATACCAGAAAAGCTCAGCATCTCATAGTCATGTGTAGTTTGTCACCTTCACAGCTTTGGTAAAAATATCCAGAGTTGCTGAATTGGGTCTCACATACAACCAAAATATTGCAACAGTTTTGACTCACCCAAGTAAATTCATAAAAGATACAATGATGTTGTTCTCATCACTGTATAAAGAATTTATACCAGGGTAATTCTTTATACTTTGCCAAACTTTTGTACCATCCAAATAAAAGAGTTAATTAAAAACAACTGTAATATATTTTTCAACACAAGTGAGCTAGTGTGGTTCTATGTGTTGAAATTTTAAAAAAATTGTTCACAATTTTGCTTGCTTTGCATTCAGAAAAAAATTTGTCTTCTCATGGAACTTGTTAGCATTATTGGCAAGGCTAAGAAAAAGCTGACTGTATTTCTTGCTTAGGGGTAAGATACCCACCACCCAGAAAAGGTCTCCTGGGTATGACACTAAACTGTATCTGATGGTGTGGCTCCAAAACTAGTTCTCTACTCTTTACATTTCTGGAGACTTGGAGAATGTGGAGTACCTCTTCATTGACATTACTCCCAGGTCCACTCTGACCTGGGTCAAATAAATTTGTTTAAAAATTACTTGTATTCAATAGGACCAAATGCAAAAAAAAAAAAAAGAAAACTCTAAAGAAACAACTACACAAAAATGTGAATATCAATAAACAATGAATGTGATTCCTTATCCCCTTGGTGTAAAATGATTATATATGGGTTGATGTGCTATTAAAATCAATAAATCAGGTTTGGTTTGGTTTTATGGCATATCAACCATTATTGGTCAATTAATGCTAAATCCTCTTTATACACATATATTAAATATATAGGAATTAGTTTGGTTTGGTTTTATGGCATATCAACCATTGTAGGTTATTTAATGCCAAATCCTCTTTATACAGATATATTAAAAATATATAATTTCGTTTGCTTTGGTTTTATGGCATGTCAACCATTGTAGGTTATTTAATGACAAATCCTCTTTATACATATATATTAAATATATATGATTTTATTTGGTTTGGTTTTACGGCATATCAACCATTGTAGGTTATTTAATGACAAATCCTCTTTATACATATATATCAAATATACATGATTTTATTTGGTTGGGTTTTATGGCATATCAACCATTGTAGGTTATTTAATGCCAAATCCTCTTTATACATATGATATATATGTTATCATTGCTGAATTAATTATCCCTTTTTAGGTCCAAATTGACTAGGCGAATAAGCATAAATTGGAAAAGTACAAAGACCAGCAGGAGCAGTGTTTTAAGAATGGCTGGTTGACAGACATATTTCCTCCTGAGATTGGTTGTTGAGGTATTATTTTTAACCACACTCAGACTTTCACCAGCAGAGAAAAGGAAATATATAAAAAAGATCCGAAACAAGACTGTAACTGCATCTGAGTTGATATGGCATCCGTATGGATCAAACACCGTTCAATAAAGTCTGGTAGTATTGTGAGATACTGCTGGGGTGTCCTGGCTTAGTGGTAATGATGCTTCAGCTCCGAAACCATGCCTGAACCCAGGGTCATCATCTGATGAAGACTTTATTGGAAGCAAAACTGCTATTTATGCAACAGTTTTTGTATATAATTTAAAAAAAATATATATATTAAATATATGTGATTTGGTTCGGTTTGGTTTTATGGCACATTAACCATTGTAGGTTATTTAATGCTAAATCCTCTTTATACATATATATTAAATATATAGGATTTGCTTTGGTTGGGTTTTATGGCATATTAACCATTGTAGGTTATTTAATGCCAAATCCTCTTCAAACATATATATTAAAAATATATAATTTTGTTTGATTTGGTGTCATAGCATATCAACCATTGTAGATCATTTAATGCTAAATCCTATTTATACATATATATCAAATATATATAATTTGTAAACACATTTTGTAGATTACATTTTTAAATGAGCCTGAGCTATTTTTTCTACACAGTTAAATGGTTAAAAGTATTGCTATCTAATATGAATAATTCTATTTACTGTTAATCATTTGTTTGCTCACAAATGGTTTCGAGTATTGCTATGTAACAGTAACAATTTAACATCAGTCATTTGTATGTACACATTAAAATGGATATACATATATGATTTATAAGTTATTAGTTTATTGGTATTTTCATTTTTAAATGAGTTAGGACTAATTTGTTTGTACACTAGTATTGCTACTGTTTCTACTCAGTTAAATGGTTTCAATTATTGCTAAGAGTTATAATTCTATTCAATATTAATCCTTTGTTTGAAAACAGTGAAATGGTTAAAAGTATTGCTTTTTAACACTAATAATTCAAATTCAACATAACTCATTCGTTTGCACACAGTTAAATGATTCCAAGTATTACTATGCATCACTAACAATTCAATCAAACATCAGTCATTTGTTTACACACTGTTAAATGATCAAACAGTTCTATTTCTTACAATTCAATTTAACATAAATCATTTGTTTGTGAAGAGTTTAAATATTAAACAATTCTATTTGACCCATTGATAGGACCCTATCAGGTGCCAACACTCTGGGTCAGAATGGACCAGGGAGCTATGGCAATAAAGTGTACTCTGCATTCCCCAAAGCTCCAGCATTACTGAAGCTTCACCATCAGATTGTTTAATGTCATATCCAGGACACTTGTTGGGGGTTGTCTTGCCCCTCTGCAGAGATGCATTTGGTGTATTCTGCAGACCCATTCAACTGAGCCAGTAGCAGACAGGAATTCTTGTCTAAATCAATCTAATCAATGTAAAAGAATCAAAATTATTCTCAAAAAACTTTTTAAAATTTTTAACTTGTGGGACCATGCTTGTTCATTTGTACACATTTTCAACATTTTTTCTTGTTTTAGTAGTTATATTAAACATTTCCTTAAATGGTTTTATTTTACAATTATACCAGTAAACAGAACTAGAATAGTTAGATTATCAGTAAAAGACATTATTCTAGAGATTTTATGAATATTTCCATAACCTATTAAAATGTCAGATTACTAAGCTAAGTAGTTTAAACATTCCTCTGGACAATGAGGTTTACTCTGTGGTGCTAAATTCCAATTAACAAATCCAAAAAAAGAAGGACCATCAAATTACATCCCATTCTTATTTATAGGAGACTATCTTCCACCACCAGTATTCACAAAAAAATACAAATATATATATATAGCTATGTAGATAATGGTATCAACAAGCTCATTAATTAGTCATAGATTGCTATTGACAGGTTTATAGAAATCTGATCTCCCAGATAAAACAAAATGGGAATTCTTCCAAGTTGTTGCTGCATCAGTACTCTTGTATGGTTGCACCACATGGAATTTAACAAAATTTGTGATGGGAACAACACAAAAATGCTATGTGCTGTTTTGAGCAAATCCTGGTAGCAGCATCCTACAAATCAGCAGCTGTATGGCCACTTACCTCCCATCTCACGAACCAACTAAGTAAGACAAAGAAAACAAAGTGGGTACAGCTGGGGAAGTAAGAACAAGCTCATAAGTAATATATTCCTTTGGACTTCTACACATGGACACACCAGTGTTGGCTGACAGGCAAAGACTTACATCCATTGGCTCTGCGCAGACATTGGATGCCATCTAGAGGATCTGCCAAGAGTGATTAACGATAGGGATGGATGGCAAGAGAGAGAGAGAGAGAGAGTCAAGGAAATGATGATGTAGATAGACATATTGTGCATATTTTACATTGATAAGTAAACATATTTATAAAGTATCGCACATGAATAATTAAATCATCCATATTGTTTTTTTTTAAAAAAGTTAATTTCTTTAAAATCGTAAATACCAGAATTTCATTATTGTAAGACACACCTCTTAGATTATGACAGACAAAGCAGTCCAAGGAGAGGTTCTTCCTTTGGGAGTGAAATTACCCTGGTAAAAAAAAAATTTGTTCTACCAGGAATAAATTTTTATAAAATGTTCCTTTTCTTTTAAACCATAAACACAGAAAATGTATTATTTCTAACTTTTCATTTTTTTTAAAAGCAATTTCCCTATCAAAGGAGGGTCCTAGCATCGCCTCACCTGTCATGATCCAACGGGTGTCCCATACTTGACACACTTGGTACTGTAGGTAGGCAAGGCCAATTGATCTGTGGATGTTTATTTGCGTTGCAGTAAACCTCCTTAGAGGTAGTGCTTCACTTTGGTGCCTGAGAACATATTTGATTGGGGATGGCACCCCTACCCAGATATTTTATAGTTAGTTTGAATCCTGAGGTTTCCTTCTCCAAGGCTAGTTGCCTTCCTGAGGTTAAAGAATACAGTCTGGCCAACTATTTACCCATAACTTTCCCAAGGCATTACCATTATTACTACTTCTATCAAACTCTTCGACATTGAAATTCTGTGACCAAAAATATGAATATATAGCAGTACAAAAATAAGTACACACCTTATAAATATATATACGAGGGGCATACGATAAGTTTCCAGACTTTTTTCGTGTGGGCACTTTTATTGATAGTACACACATGAAACTCTAGTCCCCTTTGAAGTAATCTCCTCCAGTTGCAATGCACTTGTTTTACCATTCCAACAACTTCTGGAAGGCCCCATGGAAGTCTTCTTGTTTGAGCATGTCAATGACCTTCATCACAGCCCCTTTCATCTCAATTGTCTCATAACGACAGCCTCTGAGCTTAGGGAATAACCAAAAGTTACAGGGAGCAAGCTCTGGACTGTAGGGAGGCTGACGAACTGTCTTGATGCCCATCTTAGTCAAATAGTCTGTGACAAGGATGGAGTTGTGGACTGGTGCATTGTCCGGCGGGAAATGTCACTGAGCCGATTTGAAGAGTGATTGCCTCTTCCGATGGAACCTCTTCCTGAACTCCCTTAAAACCTCAACATAGTAACCCTAACTGTAACCCTTTGGCCAATCAACTCTGGTGTATTGACTTCCTTACTCCTCCCACAGCTCTCATCATCCCTCACAGACTCCCTGCCTTCCTTGAATCTCTTATGCCACTCAAAAACTGATGCTCGATTCATGCAAGATGATCAAAAAACAGACTGAATCATTCCATACGTTTCCGTGGCACTTTTTCCAAGTTTAAAACACAATTTTATTGCATATCGTTCTTCTAAAGTTTCAGATTGGATCGTTCTTCTAAAGTTTCAGATTGGATTTTTGATATTCACCAGCTGTGACAATCAGGGTTTAGTAGGGTGTATTCTAATTCTTGCTGTAGCTGTTCATTTGAACCTGAAATCATAAAAATTGGTCAGTCATCTCCTAAGATGTATAGCAATAACATACTGAATTTTCAAGAGTCTATGACAATTTTAAATGCCCATACGAAAAACACTGGAAACTTATCGTATGCACCTCGTGTATATATATATATATATATATATATATGCAATTTTATTTTAGTTAAAGAGTTTCAATGATGTAGAGTTTGGTCATAAATAAGACCTAATAATATCTTGATCCACTTAAATAATAAAGTTCTTGTATATTTGGCTTATAAGTGAATGGACTTTTTATAAAAAACTGATAAAAGTGTACTTATCCATGGGGGATACTGTATTAAAAGGCATTAAACAAGCTAAATATGATATATCAGTATGGCACTAGATTAAAACTGTTTAGTATCCATCAAATACCAAACCCACTAAAATATCAGATTTGTCTGCAAGATGGTCAAATCACACTTAAAATACTGGTTCCTGCTATATCTCTGAAGTTAAGCTATAATGAGTCTGCATGATACTTAGGTGGGTAACCACTTAAAAAGAGCCAGTGCAGTTAGTCAAGCAAGGTCAGGAAGGCCTAAAACCATAGATTCCAAGGCCGTGCTAACAAGTCAAAGAAGCAAATCCTGTGAGTAGCTCTCAGAGAGTAAAAGGTAAGCTCAGCATCTTATTATCCGGTGTGATACTTCACCTTCCTGATCTCAGTAAAAGCATCCAGGGCTGCCAAATTGTGTGTCATATTACCAAAACATTGCAAAAGTTTTGATTAACCCTAGTAATTTGGTTTGTACTAACTTGGCACAAAGTGAATAAAATTAACTTGAACTTTCCCACAGCATCACCTGTTTAAAATATAATTGTAAGGTTTAGAAATACATTTACTGTTGATTCAAGTGATCTTTGAAGCCAAGAAGAAGAAAAAAAAAAAAGAGACAAAACATTTTTTTTCTTTTGTTTATATATCATATTCTGTTTTGTTTACTATAACTGGCAAGATAGACCACTTGGAACATTGTTTTTGGTTTTGTCTATTAGCATTCACTATGTAATATGTTGCAGAACCAATATTAGCAAGGCTATAATTTTTTCTTTTTTCTCTCTCAAACTTTGGTTGAAAAATCACATGTCATTCACTGTGAAGACAGAGATAAGAAACAGTCTTGTTTGCTTAAAAATAATTCCAGCACTTCATAACAAGTGGGAAGGGGAAAAAAAATTAAAAAAAAGAGAAACTGGAGAACAATTATTTTCTGGCATTTTCTATAACTTTTTTTTTGTACAAGACTTCAAGTTTTTTGTGAATTTCTTTTTCTTTCTTTTCTGAGACCATCTTCCATGATAGCCTTACTGGATACCAATCATTAAGAAAAACAAAAACAAAAAATCTTTCATCTTGATTGGATGTATAGCAGTGAAAGGTCCACAGGGATGTACGAGGATCGGTTGAAAAGTTCAGAAGCTGACCAAGATACTCTTGTGGAATGTGACCAAATGAGGTTTATTTTTAAACATAGTCCTCCTTGCAGTCCACACACTTCTTCCATTGGTGTTGCAGTGCTTGTATCCCGTTGGTAGAAAAGTCATCAACAGCAGATATGACTTCATCATATGAACTATTCAGCCTATGAACTTTTCAGCCCACCTTCGTACAATAATTTTGTTATAACACATTGCAGTGGTTATTTTTAAAAATTTATTTATCATTTCTTTATCCATTTATATATATAATTCTTTTCTTTTCTTCATTTGGTTGTCAGGTTTATTTTTCAGTTATTAAATTCATTTCTTTTTTTTTTTTTAATCAATTTCATTGATAGTTTTTTTTTCTTCTTTGTTGTCAAATCTATTTTTTTTTCTTTTTTTTTTTTTTCTTTCATTTTCCACAGTAACATGTCTAATGCTTACAACCTACCAAGAACTATGTACAACATTATTGTGTTCCCAGTTCCTTAAAGCTCACAGAGATTCTTGTCTTTTTTCTTTCCTTTTTTTTTTTTTTTTTTTTTTTTTAAATCTTTGATGGATGGATGAGATGGATAAGTCATTTAAAGAAATTACATTATCAAAACATTTTAATAATAGAAATGGGGAGAAATGTTATCATAATTTCTGTTCTTGCTGCTGCTGCTGCTGTAATAATTTTTGTAGACATTGTTAAATTTGTCTGGGTTTTCCTAACATCATATTTTTTCAATTTCATAGACTGCTTTCTTTTTTAAAATTTTAATTTAAAAAAAAAATTTATTAAACTGAATTATAAAAAAAATGTTAAAAAAAAAAAGGAAAAAAAAAAGAAAAAAAATAACAAATCTTTCACTCTTGTGAATTTCATTTTTTTATAATGAGAACTGATTTCTTTTCTCTCATTTCTCTTTACAAAACAAAAATTATAAAAGCTTTCCTAATAATTTTTCAGAGTTATATAGGTAAGCAGAAAAAAAGAAATTTTAAAAGGTTTTTTTATTTATTTATTTGAATGATTTTTTTTCTTTGTTGTTTTTTTTCCATTTCTTTGTTCAAAAATAATTCCCATTGTTTTTTGTCTTGACAGAAATAATTAGCATAACCAAAATTATTCATGGTTGAAAACAAGATACCACATTTTTTTTTGTCATTTTTGATTGACTTTTTTTTTTTTTTTTTAGAGATTTTTTTTTGTTTCACATCTAAAAACTATAGGCAAGTATTTTGATATATTTTTTTTAATATACAGGATTTTGTTTTCATTTGTTATATTTTTTGGTGTGTGAGCAATAAGAAAAATGGAACAATTTCTTTTTAACATTCATATTGTTATTCCCTTTGTGAAAAGTTCATAGCCATTTAAGAAATCAAAAATTCTTTCCTTTGGGATTTCTTTAATGGCTATAAATCTTTCATCAACATTTTCATAAACAAAGCAATAATCTTTTTTTTAGAGCTTAGTTGGTTAATATCTAATAGACAAATTACTTTTCAGAACAAATTCTCTTTCAATGTTTTTTTGTCATTCTTTTTCTTTCTCAGTTCTTTCTTTGTCCTCTTTAAAAGTCAATTAAAGTTCATCCCAAAGAGTCAATTGTCTTTTTTGTTTAAATTTCTTCTTGTAACATAAAACCCATAACTTGAGTTCATTATGTTTAGCTTTCTTTTTTTTCTTCCATTTAAAAAAAAATCCCCCCCCCAAAAAACCATTTGAGGTTGAAATGCATGTTCAAAATTTGGTTCTTTTACCTTTATTCTATTTATTTCAAATTATTTTTTTTCTCTTTTTATTATTCCCATTTGACACTTTTTTTTTACTTTAAAACCCTCCACCTAATTTGGTTTACTGGCAAAATTTTTTTCATCCTCTTTTTCCATATTAAAAACTGAAAACAATTTTTCAGGTTGTTATTATTTTTCAAAGTCCACTAACATCATTTTTAGAAATATTCCAGGAAGCAACACCTCAACACCTTACATCTCTTCTGAACTACCCCTAACTTATCCCCACCATATATATATATATATATATATATATATATATATATATATATATATGCAACAATATAATTCCAGTTTTGGTGACTTGCTGTTGGTAATAAGTTTGCGTTCAATCAAAACTAATGTAGGGAATATTTACAGAACAGCATAGAAGCAAATTTGGAAAAAAAAAAAATTCAAGTTGTTTTTTTATAATAATTTTTTTTCAGAAATCTGAGAGATGGACATTATTGTTATTATTATTATTATTATTTTTTTTTTTTTTTCTTCAAGTTATGTATTTTTTTACCATTTTTCACCTCTAACTGAATCGTCTCAAGGAATTGGAATGGATAAAGTAAAAATAATGTGTTTGTCTCTTACATTCTGGAATGAACACCCCCACCCCGCTCTGTCTCCATACCCCTCCATCTCAATCCAAGACATGCAGAGGCTCCCCAATGAGACTAGTCTCTGAAATTATCCCCACTCTCACCAAAAAAGGATAAATAAGAAAAAAAAAAAAAAAAAGCTTTGTTGCTGAGATGATGTGGCAAGAAACAGGAGAAACAGCACAGAAATAAAAGAAAATGAAAAATAAAAAAGAAAGAGAAAATAACAAGATACCCCCCCCAACAAACTAACCCCTTTAAAACTTCCCAAAAGAAGAAAAAAATTACATTGTTATAACTAAATATTTAAAACAGTCTGCAGTCTTTATGGCGGAGAGGATAATGTGCTTTTTTCCTGCAATCTCATAATATTATTTTATTATATTTTCATTTTTATTGTGGGTTGGGGGTAAGAATCAGAAGAGATGGATGTTATTTTTGATATAGGACTAGCACCCTGGAATTGGTGGGCTTCATTTTATTATTTAATTTTTTCTATAGATACATTTTTTAAAAATTTTAATCCTACTCATACACAACAGCCATTTTAAGAAAGCATATTTTTGGCTGGTATGTTTAATCATAAGATTAGCAGATTATTTGGAAAATAATGGCTAATCCACCAGAAAATAATAGATTAGTGAATTAGGAAAAAAAAAACAGAACAAAACTTGGGTGGACCATTATTTGAAGAATTTTCCAAGTTGTATCATTTCACTTTTAAAAATTCATCCACAAAAAGGCAATTGTGGATAACAATGTACTCTTTTTGAAGACCGTTTTTAAAACTTCATTAAAAAATTTTTTTAACCCTGAAAAATAGCAGTATCTTTTTTTTTTTGCTTTTTGTATATATATATATATATATATATATATTCTTTTAATAATATTGATGGTGGCAAAAACATTTACTTTTTTTTAGCTTATCATTTTACTGCTATGCTTAAATCTATTGTAATTCTAGAGACATTAATGCCCTGGTCTTCAAAAAAAGAAATCACAGTCTTGATTATTCTTTTCTTTTTGTTGACAATATCAATACAACATCCTGTTTTTTTTTGTTTTTTTTTGTTTTATTTATTTCTCTTAATATATAGGTTACCACCATTACCTTGTGTTTACAAATAGAACCATTTATTATTCATTTTCCTGTGTTTTATTTTTCTCCTTATTCCCCCTTTTTTGCATTTTTTTTTTTTTCTTAAAACAGTTTTTATAATTTTAAAAATTTTTTGTTTTGCATAAGTAAAGCTGATTAACTTATATATCAGCTGGTAAAAATATTCTTCTGAGTGTGTTGGCATTTGTTTTCTTTTTTTTCAAAACCCATCATCGTTGTTTTGTTCATTGTCTGTCACCAATTGTGGTTGATAGACATTAAGTTTAGTCATTTTATAATGGTCATTTTTTTCTTCCTTAAACTTCTCAGTGTTTCATAAGTGTTAGTATGGTCCATTATGGATTACTGACACCCAAGATTTTTTTTCTGAGTCTCTTGTCACTAGGGAGGAGTTACGTGGATAATTATTCAAGGTGGCCAGGTTGCTAGGCAGATAGGATGACTTCTTCAATTTCACAGGTAGGCCATTTTTGGTTGACCTTCAATCATGCAAATTACTTGCTCAAGCTTAGTCGACAAATTTTGTTTGTTTGTTAAAACTTCATGATCCAGAGCATAAAGAATCTGTAAAACAAAACAAAAAAAAAAAATCAAAGAATTAAATTTCAATAATGAGTTGAGATTAAAGATGGACACCTAAACATATTAATTATGAAAACAGTGGTAGGAAAAAAATCACAATTAATTTATGTTGGCCAGTTAAGTTTTACAGAGAAAGATGTTTTTAATTCGAGTGAGATGTAAAGGATTTATCGAGAAAACACTTTTAGTTTAAGATACATTTTTTTTCAGTGACTTTTTAAAACTGGATTCAAGAAAATATAAAACGGGTTTGTGGGATAGATTAAGTTTAGTTAATAAAAAGAAAACATAAAACTAGCCTGTATGATAGATTAGTTTAGTACTTAACAAAAATATGTATAACAGACATACAAATTCTTGTCTATAAAGTATTTTGGTAAATAATCCTCATTATATGGACTGGGCTCTAGTATCAGATCCTCCAATCACATCACACTTACGTTTTAATATTAGAGATCTTTGTAATGTCTCTGGTTTAATTTAGGTAGATCAGGTACTTTTTGTAAAGTCTGCTGGAAACCTACATTTAGGTGGTTACATAAAGATACAAATTCCTCATTTCAAAATAACCGCTTCGTCAGATTTTATATCTTTGATAGTTGTTTATCTATTTATCTAAGTTAGCACTTAATTTACAAATGGAGTAGTCCTGTGTGCTTTGAAAATCAGCATTTGAAATTCTAAATCTTAAATGTGCTAGAACATCAACATCTTGTGTGTTTTGGAAATATCCAACCTTCTTATCCAATACTGTTAGCTTATATCGTGTGTACAAAATTATATTAGCTGTGTACAAAAATACTGTTTACTTAAAAATATGCATGGAATGCATACATTATATGAATTGCACCTGTATATTTTCATATTTATTATATACAAAGATATAGACAAATATCAACATATACATAAACGTATGCACCCACTCCTGTTTATACATATATCTATGCACATTCAAATATATATGTGTGCTTGTATATGTACACTTATAAACATATATATAGATAAACAGTTATGTTTGTTAATATATTGAAACTGATTCTTTCTTCTTATTCTGGTTTTATAGATGTATTTCTTCCTTCTTTTATAGAGATTCTTGGCAGATGATGTTTTGAAAGGAAAAAAAGTTATTTTTTTTACGCCGTCATCAATGATAAGTTAGATTTGCAGAATATTCGTTACTTATCTGGTATTATTATTTTTTTTTTTCTTTTGCATAAAATTTTACCAGTAAATCCATCTGAGGATACAAGTACTTATTAAAATACAGAAACAGTTATTTCAATTGATCAAAAAAAAAAAATCTTATTTTTGTATTTCTATTTTTTTATGTTTCTCCTAATATTTTTGTTTTTGTTTGTTTCTTAAAACCAAAGAAAGAATCTAGTTGGAAAAAGACCTGATGATCTTCTTGAAAATTCTATTTTTTTTTTTTTTTACAAAGAAAAGAATAGATAAAGCAAACTAGTCAAAACTTATAAGGATGGAAAACCTTTCTTTCTTTCCCTCTCTCTCTCTCTATATATATATATGCAGTATTACCCATAAATAAGTATATCCTTTATTTGGTAAGCAAAAATAGAATAGCAACACTTCTGAAACCAAAGACAAAATTGCATAAATATATATAAGATTTGTGTTTATTTTATAGTGCTAGCTATTCATAATTTTGTTTTGAGTATTTGACAATGCTATGGAGTTGAGAAGTAGTAGTAGTAACAATAATAATATTATTATTATTTTTTTTTTTCAGGATATTACATATTTGATGTTTTTTATACACCTTTCTTCATTTTATATTTACATACACACATACATACTAATGCACACACACACTTATATACTTTCACACACACACACACACACATATATATATATATATATATACACACACACACATATATGCATGCATATATATAGTCTTCATGCATGTGCACACGCATACACACACACACATATTTATATATACATATTTATTATACTGATGCTCTTTTCATTGCAGTTTCTCTCTCTCTCTTATATATATATATACATATACATACATGTAAATACATATATTTATGTCTAGATTATTTGATGAAAGGAATAACCATCAAATGAGTCTTTTACTTGGAATGGTTAAAATATACTCAACTTACCTCCCTGTTATACTTAGAAATGTAATTGTAGAGTTCTGCCAGAGCGCTTGGGACATAAAACATTCCTGTTGGCATCTGCAAATAAAGGAAAATATTTAATACTTAGTCCATTTCCTGATCAGCTTCATGGAAAATTGAAATGAAAAATTGATAAGTTTAAATTCTGTCGAAGACAGTAGATGTTTAGTTTAAATCCCTTCATTTATTTATAACATAGCTCCTGTAAGAAAGAAAGAATCAACTAATCAGGGAATTATAATGCACAAGCATATAAACAAGAACAAAAAACAAACAAACCCGATATATCTAGATGAAAACAAAAACCAGTATAAACTAGGTGCCCGTGGTGTAATGGTTATCGTCATAGGAAATGGACACGGCGACATGAGTTCAAATCCTGGACGAGACTGATTGCATTTCACATCGCACTAATACCATTGGGAAAGGTATGAATCCAATAATTCTCTCTCCAGCTATGGGTAAATAGTAGGGCAGACTAGGTTCTTCAGCCTTGGTGAGGCAACTAGTCTAGGAGAAGGAAAACTCTGAATACAAACCTGCTAAACTCTGCTTAAAAATCGACCTTGTGTCATATCCTGCCCGAGCAGAGGGGTTGGTAAATAGGATAAACTAGACCATACTTCCCATCATGCCTCACAAACTAGATTACCCTTCACATCATGACCAGCATAAAAGAATATAAAAGGATACCCACTCTGTGGGAACCTCATGGACTGATAATTGCATTGGCATGGAAATATTGACTGTATCTACGCTGTTTAAACTTAGATCTACATGTGCTTTATGAACAATATCAATTGCCCAGTTGTCTGGGGCTGCAGAATACACCAACTGCAATTTTGCAGAGGGGTAAGACTCCCCAAAAATAGCATCCTGGATATGGTACTAAACAATCTGATAGCAAGGCTTCAGTAACGTTAGAGCTTTGGGGAATGTGGTGTACCATTTTATTGCCATTGCTCCCGGGCCCACTCTCGCCCAGAGTGGTAGCACATGATATGGTCCTATATATGGGTGAAATGTAACTAAACTGTGTACTTATGCTAAACTAAATTATTTGAAATAGAACTGTTTATATGTATAAAAATGGATTTGGCATTAATAACCTACAATGGTTGATGTGCCATTGATCCAAACAAAATCAACACTATCAAGCACTTTTTATTTATAAACATAGCAAGCTATATAATAATAATAATTATTATATATATATATATATATATATATATATATATATATATATATATATATAGGACCAGTTTTAAGCCATTTAGACAGATTTGTTCAAATTAGTTTGGTTTGGTTTATTTTCGTTTTATGCCACATCAATCTCCCCAGTCATTTAATGCCAAATCAAGTTAAAAAAAAGGCTGGAAAAGAAAAGATCTGTTATGTTGGAATTTATTAATAGGGAAACGGTTTGTAGAAAGAATCTGGTTTTGCTGAAAGTTTATTTGTAGAGAATCGCGTTGTAGCAAAAAGGGTTTTATATTTTTTTTGGAACAGTTTGTGGAAAGGATCAGGTTTTGTTGAAGTATTTCTTGTAGAGGAACAGTTTGTAGAAGAAATTTAGTCTTGTTGAAATTTCTTTTAGATTTTTCCATATATACTTATTGCTTTTAGGAATAACATTACATCTTTTATTTCGATATTTTGGAATAGTCCCTTCATGTCGTTTACACTCTAAAAGGTTTCTCTTATATGGACCAGGTTGGTACATTCAATGAGGGTGTGTTTCACAGTGTATTTGGTCTGGCATGTATGACACATTGGTTGCTGCTTTGCTTCAAGTAAGTAAGAATGTGTTGTCCATATAATACCTATATGAAGTCTGAACAAGATGACTTCTTTTTGGTAGCCTTGTTTCCATTACCCCAATGTGAGTTTAATTTCCAGTAATTTATTATGCTTATTGCTGTTCCAGCATTGTTGACTTTGTCGTAGTATGTATTCATTTATCTTCATTTTAAAGTCAGTATATTGTTCAAATTGAGACTCCGGCACATGAAAGAAGTTTTTCAAAACAAAAACTGATGGAAACATACTTATGGTCATCAATTTCACTAGAAGGATTAAATGATTTGGAGATGGTATCTATAGAAAATGACATTATAAAACCCTTTGATTGTGAAAGGATTTTGTAAGGTCGAGGGCTGCATTAACAATTTTTTAAGTGGGCTCTGCACTTCCTAACCAGTGCTATATATATATATATATATATATATACACACACACACATGCACAAATGGCTTAGTTTTTACCTAATTTTTTAAAAGATTTTCATTCCATAATGATCTGTATGATTCACAAAGAAGTGTTGATTATTGGCAAGCAAGGAAATTATAACACACCTTGGGATGTGCAAAAAATCCACTCTCATCATGGGTGCAAGTAAATAAAAAATCTAACAGACAAGTTTGATCCCTTTGGCCTTCTAAACAGTAATCCATCTTGGCCTTCTGATAATCAGTCAGATAAGGGATTGTAACTTGCTGCTGGTGCCATGTAACATATTACAATTAGTTGCATATTACATGGAGATGAGATGAGCAATGCCAAATAACTTTTATTGCCCTGAGAAATTTCATCAAGAGGAATTGCTTGGTAAGGCATACCAGTTACTTAATAGGTTATAAGAAACATTCAATGATTCAAATATATGAAATACAGCTAATATGTTTATATCTGGATATTTTTTGAAAAAGTTTTCACAATAATCAGGTGTTTAATATTTTTGTTTTATTTGGCCACACTTTCATAAGTCTTTCTTTTTTATTTTTCCAATTATATTCTTTATTTGTATGCTGCATTTCTCTTCACAGTCAAACTTTAAATTCAAAATTATAAAAAGAAATTTGAGGTTGTGTATTAAAAAAATGTAATAATGGGAAGGATTTTTCAAAAATAAAAATTGTGCAGTATGAACTATCTTCAGAAGAATTTGTATTGATTTTGAGAATTCAATAAAAATTCCAATTACTGTATTTGAGACATGATAAGAAGAGACTTGAAGAACTTCAATAAATGTTCTTCATCTTGGATAGTTCTTTACAATAACCAAAACTGCCATTTTTTAAAATCTTTAACTTGAATTTCCCAAGCTGGTTTTAAATGTTGATATTTTATTGGGTTTTTCCAAATTTTTACGTGTATATATTTCAGTGAAGTCTCTCAAAGGCAATAAATAAATAATAATAATAAATAAAAAATATGTAAAAAAATTGATCATTGAATTTATACCAGCTCTTCATTTCTTTTTAATATCATATCCTCTTCTTTGTCCTACTCCTCCTACTCTCTCTTTTTTATTGATCTCTCTCTCTCTCTCTCTCTCTTTAATTTCATTCTGTTCTTCTAACAATTTATGGCTGTAATCCTGCTCCTCACAGCCTCTTCAGAGAAGAATAAAGAAAACTCCCTAAAATTCAAAAAGAAGATTTAAATAATTTCCTACTTGAAAATCAAATAAAAATGAAACTCCAACAAATGCGAATGGATAATTTTTTTTTGTTGAAGAGTAATGTATCATAGTGATTATTACCATATGATAGAAAATGAAACTGGTGAATTGAGTTCCATTTTGACTGAATAAACAATTCATATATATGAAATGCTATATATATATATATATATATAGATAGAGAGAGAGAGAGAGGAGGGGGTGCTAGTGGTGTTATGGCTATCATAGGAAATGGACAAGGGGGACTGAGTTCAAATCCTAGATGAGGCTGTTTGCCTTGTGCTTATACCCTTGGGAAAAGTATGAATCCAAGTATTCTCCCTCTCATTAAGGATAAACAGTTGGGCAGACTGAGCTCATTAACTTTTGTATGGTAACTAATCTAAGAGAAGGAAATCTCTGAATTCAAACCTGCAAGTCTAGAGAGGCAGGGTTTATTTATATATATATATATATATATATATATATATATATATATATATATATATATATATATCATCAAGGCATGCAGACAGCCAGGATTCTTTTGACTCTCTTGTACTATCAATCCTTAACAACCATCACTCTTGGTAGGTTATCTAGATGGCATCCAGTGTTTGCACTGAGATGGTGAATGTAAGTCTTTACTGGTTGGCTAATACTGGTGTGTCCGTAGGAGAATGTTACTTATGACTTTGTCCTTACTTCTCCAGCTGTGACCATTACGTCTTGTTTGTTCTACTTAGATGGTTTGTGTGAGGTTCAGTTTCTTTGTTTAATGGCAAATCAACCATGTGATTATTAGTAAGTGGCCAACAAACTGCTGTTTTGTAGGGTGCTGCTTCCAGGATTTATTGAAAACAGCATGCAGCATCCTTGAGTTGTTCCCATCTAGTTTTTCCACCAAGGATTTCATTTGAATCCAAGTGGTGCAGCTATACAATTGTACAGATATGGTTACAGCTTGGAAGAAGACTCAATTTATTTCATCTGATAATGTATATATATATATATATATGCCTAAAAATTGGAAAATAAATTGGACAACTTAATATTGTCTGGTTATCTTTCCCATAGCAGTATTTGATATTCAAGATAAAGCTATTCGTAAACAAAATTTTTGAAAAGAAAAGCTTTTATTATTGCTTGATGATCATGAGTATGTGAAACTAACTGTTGTGACTGATATGCTTGCATTCAAAAATTATATATATATATATATATATTTGCATGCATATGGAGCTTGCTATCTTTATAAATTAAGAGTGTTTATTATCAGTTATAGGGAATATATATAAGTTAGAATGGCATAGTCACAGGGCCCATGGCGCTTGGAGACTTATATCTAAATGTAGACGTGAAAATATATTTCTACTAAGCCACCTGAAAATAACTCCAAAGACAAATAAAAAAGTAAGTAAATACTACTACTACTAATAATAACAAAACCACTAGAAAATAATAAATTTAACACAACAGAATAAATAAATTAACAAATCACAAAATTAATATAACAACTTAAATAATAACACAGTATAAATGAGATCATCCTTCCCATCATGTCCTACTCAACAGCATAGAAAGGGCTGGGAACCACTTGGTCTGATGGTTGTGTAGGTGAGAAACTGACAGTCACCAAGCATTGTTGAGACTGTGTTTACACTACTCACATATATATTGCATATTATTAATCAAAATCTTTAAGATGAAGTTTGAAAAATTTTATCTCTTAGAATATTCAAACTATTGTCTTCATCTTCTTTAATATACTCCCAACGTTTCAGCCAATATGTCCTTTGGCCTTCTTCCTGTCCAGCAGGACACATGGTGCAGTGGATATAGGCAATTGGGTGAAAAGTGATTCAAAAAGCAATCATCTGGAGGTTGTAAGTTCAATCCCAACAACAGGTAAATAATAAAGAATGCTTACTTGAGCTTAACACTTGTACCCGCTCATGGTTAACGGAATTAGAACCATCTAACTCTGTGAATTGAATAAAGGATTTGGTTCGAGGTTCCCGAGTTCGACATCTGAAGAAATGCCGAAGGACCTATCGGCCCAAACATTGTGACTATAACAATGAAGATGAAGACAATTGTCTGAATATTCTAAGTGATAAAAAACTATACAGTGTATGTAAAATTTTTCACACTTAAGCCTTGGTAGCAGTGTTCATTCTTATGTAAATAATATCATCATTTTTATTAGTACTATACTTGTCAAGATGTCATGATTTCTCATTTTAAAACAAGTTGTTTGCTTATTTTTCAACTAAAAAATTGAACTTGTATCATGAATAGATAAAACACTACATGATTAAAAGATTGTTACCTGTGATACCTCTGTCAAGTAGGAGTTCATGTCCTGATCACTGACTGGCGGCATCTCCAAAATGTCATTGTAGTATCGTTCGACCAATTTCTTGTAGTTTGGAATATCTTTAGCATATAACAATTTATTTGAAGGTGAATCCTACAAAGAAAAAAGTAAAACAAATAAGAATGATAAAAAGCATTTAGTTTCTTTGTTTAATGGTGCATCAATCTTTGATGGGTTATTTAAAGGCATTCTTGTAGCTAGGGGATAAGGGAGTTTATACTTTTCCCAAGGGTATGAGTCTGAAAGTGAACATAATATCACATTCAGTTAGTGTTTTATGGCATATCAACCCTTGTGGGTTATTTAATGCCAAACCCTGGCTTATATATATAGATTTGTAAGCAACTAGTTTGTTGGTAATTTTATTTCTAAATGAGTTAGAGCTAATTTACTTGCACTTAATTAAATGGTTAAGTATTCCTATTTAACTATAATAATTCTGATTTTTATACAAATCATTTGTTAGCATACAGTTTAAAGGATTTCAATTACTGCTAATAAATACTAATCATCCTATTTGATATCAATCATTTGTTTGCATACAATTAGATGGTTTCAAGTATTGCTATTTAACAGTAGTAATTCTATTTATAAAGTATTCCTATCTAACATGAACAATTTGCACACAGTTGAATGGTTTCTAATTACTCATAGTAATAATCCTTATTAAAGGATTGAACTGTTCCCTTTGACCCATAGATGAGACCCTTACAAGTATGACCACTCTTCGTCAGAGTGGTCCTGAGAGTAATATTAATAAATGGATAACTCCACATTCCCCAAAACTCTCCGACTAAAGCCTCACTATTAGATATTGTTTGGTGTCATACCCTGGGCACTTGTTGGGTGGGGGTCCTACTCCTCTGCAGAGATGCAGTAAGCATATTGCACTGCCCCAACTGACTGGGCAGTACAATACTATAGTCCAATGTGTTAGTCACTTTGTCATGGTGACTCCTACTTAGCTTATTTTATATCTTTGCTACAGTTTTGGTTTTTATCATCATCATTGGTATTTCGTGCCATGAGCACGGATTTCCCTGACTCTCCCTTTCCATTTGTTTCTATTGTCCATCGCATTTGGTAGGTCCTCCTCAACAGATCTGTTGTAGATAGGTTCTAGTTGGATGTCCAATACCTGCTCATCTGTGCGATGGAGCCCACAGGAGAAAAATCGCTTATGAGCTCACTCTTACTTCTTCAGCAGTGTCCTGCATGTCTTGTCCATCTGATTTAAATGGTTTTAGAGATGGTAGGTAGGTGACTGTACAATTGCTGTTTTGTGGGATGCTGCTTTCAGGATTTGTTCAGTATGACTCGTAACATTCTTGTGCAATTGCCATCAAGGTTCTTCTCCATGTGCTTAGTCAGCATTCACATGGTGCATCCATGTAGTAGTATGAACATGACTGCAACATGGAAAAAAATTGCATTTTATTTTATCTGATAGATCTGACTTCCATATGACCGATAGCAGACCATGCCTTTGCTAGTCGTGTATTGAAGTCATTTTCCGTAGATGAAATCTTGCTTCCGAAGTTAGTGAATATTAATACTTAACATTGAGAGGGAGAGGAAAGAGAGAGACAAGTTGATAAAGGAATGAATATAACAGAAAAAGAGAATAGATAAAGATCTCACCTTTCCTAGCCGATGCTCTGTTGTTGAACAGCTGTCCATAAAGGTTTGCGCTATCACAGACAGACATGAGTCCACAATATGGGGCTTGTTGATATCATATACAAAGTCAGGATTCTTGATTATATTTACCCAAAACCGAAGTGGTAAACTGTAAGATAAAGAAAACAAATCTTAAATCTATATACAATTGTTATTAATGTTTAACATTTATATACACAATGCACATATAAAAGTTATTATTTACACAAAAACATATTTGTAAATTAGGGCTTATTTCCAAAAATTATGCATCAAAAGAGAACATCTCATCCACTCAACCTCCTATTATTTGTTTTTTGTTAATGCTTAAAGTTAATGTTTAAGTTTAGTTGAATGATAAATAATTATATGCTTGGTGCTAACTTGACAAGGTAAAGTAAAATAGCTCTGTGGCTTTACCATTCCTTGGTAGAGTCAGAGACATGTCTCTCCTTTTTAAAGAACAGAGCCAAAAGAGATTGAGAATGGGTTTCTGGGACTGTCAGCTGCACCACACTTAGCACCTAACAGATATGACCATTCTCTAACAGAGATAATTATCTACTGTTTCCCTTGACAACAAAAGGAAGTTTGGTAAGCCTCCAAATTTCTCAAGTATAGATTTACTTTTGGCAGATCTCAAAGCATAGATTCTAACGTTTCTTCTAAGTCAGACAGCTACATGGCCATACACAAGAAAAGATTATGCTGTTCATTAAAATAGTACGGCTTCATATGAATTTTGAAAGTTTTAGATATAGAAAGAAATCCTCTTTTCTTTACCTTTATTTCTTAAACTTGAGATGAAAAAAAATCAAGGATCATCTTAAAAGTAATGATTTTTTTTATACACTCCACATATCAAATTGGTTCCACACAGGCTATGAAAAACTTAGAGGAAACGTTAGTAGAATTAGTTCTTTTTAATCAAATAAAGAATTTCTGAGCAAACTTCAAAATCTTTATATTTCATATATTCAGGGATGTTTTGGGACAATTAAGAAATGATAATTTTTAGACTGTTAATGTCTATAGAAAAAAAAGACTTATTCATTGATCAGGATTTGAACTCGAATAGTCATAAGAACTTAAAATTAAAAGTTGATTATTCCAGTAACTAATGATTTAAGCATAGTTCAGAGAACAAAATCAGGTACACAAAATACTTGCGATTCCTTTGACTCTCTCTTATCATCCATCCTAATCATCCATAGCTCTTGATAGCATCCAGTATCTGCACTAATGTAAGGACTAGCTGGCTGACACTGGTATGTCCATGTGTGGGAACTCGGAAAATTTCACTTATGAATTTGTCCTAATTTCACCAGCTATAATCAGCATGTCTTGTTTGTCTCAGAGAATCTCAGTGTCAAAAGTAATCTCTTTATTTTGAGGAAATCATCATCATCATGTCGAGCTGCCAGCACAGATCTCCCTGACCCTCTCCTGCCACCTGTCTCTATCATCCATTGTTTCTGGTAGGTCTTCAAAGCTACGTCTGTATTGGCACAGAGCTGTTGTTTATAGATTCTAGCTGGTTGTCCTGCCTTTGCTCATCCATGTGAAGGGGTCCGCCAGAGCATGTCGCTTATGAGTTTGTCCCTACTTCTCCGGAAGGGTCCTGCATGTCTGGTTTGTCTAACTTCGTGATAGGTGGTAGGTGCTGCTTTATCAAGTGCTGCCTCCAGGACTTGTTCAATATTGCTTGCAGCATTTTTATGTAATTGCTGTCAAACTTTTTCTCCATACGTTTTTTTAGCATCTATATAGTGCATTCATATAGCAGTATTGACATGACCACTGCTTGGAAAAACTGTGGTTTATTTTATCGGTCAGGTCTGACTCCCATAAGACTGATAGCCTATTGATAGATGTCCATGACTTTGCTAGTCGCATGTTGATGTCTGTCTGTCTCAGTTGATGAGACACTGCTTCCTTTGTCCATCTGTCTATTGTGTTTTGATTATTACAGTGTCAGAGCAGTATGTTGTCAAATTCCCTGGTCTTCCATACTTCTGGGAGTATTTCATCAAGCCCTGCTGCTTTTCTATTTTTACGTCCACCATGCTGCTTCCCATGGCTTTTGAAAAAAAACATTTTTTTTGGAGAAAAATGATACACTTTCAAAGCACTTAAGGAAATAGAAAAAGCCCCCTCCCTTTAAAAAAAATAAGCTTTCTTCAAATTTACCTATTGCTTTTCCATGTATGTACAACTTCTGCATCAGTAATATTATATCGCAATGCTGCCTCATCAAGGTAGTCAAATAGGTATTTGACCACTGGGGGCAGGGCACTGTCCACAGTTAGGATTGTTTTAAATAAGTCATCCACAAATTTCTGTAGGGTTCCCTGAAGAGAAAGAACAAGAAATTTTTTAAAATAACAATGACAACAATGATTAATAATAACAGTTATGATTGTGACTCATAAAACTTATGAAAATTCCACAATATATCTTTTAATTTAAGAATGAAAAAATGCAATTCATACAGGGGGATCCAAAAGTAGGTGGACAGAAGGTAGAATAGGTTTGTTACTTATATTAGACTTCAAAGCTGTGTAAATTATGGACAGCAGTTTGTCCACCTGCATTGATAAAGTTTTGGTGTTTTTGCATTATTGTACATAATAAAATCTTATTGTCAATGTAATAATTGTATTAGTAAATATAACTATATGTAAACTCAAAATAAATGTTATCATTTACTGTCCACCTACTTTTGGACCACCCTGTATAATGATGTAGAAAAAAATCAGGAGAATTATATTTCTGTAAATATCACCATAGAACAAGATTGTCAGTTCTTAGAAAGGCAGATACTGTAAGCAAGCTGATTGATTTTAACAGCATATCAACCCATCTAGGGTTATATTATACCTTTAGGTTTGGGAATCATGTTCAGAGTTTTCCTTCTCCTAGACAAGTTGCCTAATCTAGGATAAAGAACAGTCTGCCCTACTATTCCCAGATATCTTTGATAAGAACAATTGGATTCATGCCTTTTTCAATGAAGTTATCATAAAGTGAAATTCAAATAACCTAGTCCAGGAATTGAACTCAGGCTGGTGATTTCATTTCCTATAATGGTAATCATTTTGGTAAGTGTGCTTCTTTAAAATCTTTGTAGATGGTGTAGTCTTTATAGTGACCCCTTGATCACAAGCCTTTATAAGGGTCTAACTCATTCTGGGTTTGGTTTAAGTTTAAGTTTATTTGCTTAATGGCATATTAACCTTCATGGGTTATTTAACGCTATCTTTGTAGAAGAACAGCAGTAATATTATTGAACCCATGGCTGGGTCATTCTTGGTTTGGTTTCTTTGTTTAATGGTACATCAACGCCAATTCATTACCAAAGCCATTCCTGCCTAAGAACAGCTGTGGTACTATTCTATCCATAGCTGGAAGGGATAAGGAGGTTTATATTTTTTTCCCAGGGTACTTGTCTGAAAGTGAACATAATTGAAAAACTTAAATTCAAACTCACTATGATGTTGCAGTCTAATATGCTTACCAGTATCCCATGGAGACTCACCCACTCGCACATAGGGACCCACTCTCCCTTATTCATTCTTGATAAAAAGGCCTGATTCACTGTAGTGAAAATGAATTGTTCCCACCTTCTTGTTACTTATGGTTTGGATTGATTTCTTTGTTTAATGGCATACCAAACTTCCTGGGGTATTTAAAGCCAAAGGTATCCTTAAAGAAGAACAGCAGTAATCCTATTTAATCCATAGCTGGTGGGGATAAGTGGATTCAAACCTTTCCATAAGATATTTGTCTGAAAGTGAACATAATGGCAGGACTTGAGTTTGAACTCACTTACTTCAAGGTTGCAATTCAGTACTTTAGCCATTATGCCAGAAAGAATTCCCTCTGTTACTGATGCTTGAATTCACTACTGTAATGAATTGGTCAGCAAAAATGGTTTGTTAACCATAACATTACCATATTTACCAACCCCTCTACTCAGGCAGGATATGACACAAGGTCAATTTTTAAGCAGAGTTTAACAGGTTTGAATTCAGAGTTTTCCTTCTCCTAGACTAGTTGCCTTTCCAATGCTGAAGAATCCAGTCTGCCCTACTATTTACCCATAGCTGGCAGGAGAATAATTGGATTCATACCTTTCCCAAGGGTATTAGTGCTATGTGAAATGCAATCAGTCTCGTCCAGGATTTGAACTTGTGTCGCTGTGTCCATTTCCTTTGACGATAACCATTACACCACGGGCACCACCAAAACCATAACATTATGGTGTTTTAGTTTGGTTTGGTTTGGTTTTATAGCATATCAAACATTGTAGGTTATTTAATGCTGAATCCATTTTTTATACATATAAACAGTTCAGTTTCAAACAATTCAGTTTAGCATAAGTACACAGTTTAGTTCTATTTGATCCATAGATAGGACCCTATCAGGTGCTACCACTCTGAGCCAGAGTGGATCTGGGAGCGATGGCAATAAAGGGGTACTCCACATTTCCCAAATCTCCGGTATTACTGGAACCTCACCATCAGATTGTTTAGTGTCATATCCAAGACACTCATTAGGGGAGTCTTACCACCCTGCAGAGGTGCAGTTAGTGTATTCTGCAGCCCTAGTTAACTGGGCCATATGGTGTTTTTGGTATATTGATGTGACTTATGATAATCAAAGACAGCATAGACTTTATTTCCTTATTTTATTTTATTTAGGGAATGTTTTATCTATTTGTTTGTTACACCTCCTTGGGCATTTCTGCTTTTTACCACTTCCCTCATCAACCTTTTAAAAAAAAATTATTGATAGAAATCATTCTGTTTTTATTGGAAGTTTTGAGTCATTGAGTTTAGAATTTATCTGCTTTTTATTTAGCTGACCTATTTCCTCTTTTTTTTTTTTTTTAAATGTTTTATGCCCATATTATCTTAGATGTGGATATATTACAAAATAATGTAATATAATGTAATATGAGACATGACGAAAAAAAAGAGAAATAGAAAGTAGGACTATAAATTTGAAAGTAATACTTAGAAGAATCTGGTGGATGTCAGGTTAAATATGATTTATATGAACTGCTGAAGAAAGGAAAAATGAGAATAATAGATGTAAATGATGCCATCAAAATGGAAGAGCCAATGAAAAAGCCTGTCAGTTCTGTGGTTTGTCCACACAATAAATTTATGAGGAACAAAGTACAATAAACCTAGGGTTAATAATTATACAAACAAGTGACTGATTTACTGTTTTATTAAATGTCTTTTATTTGGTGGTTTTTCTTAGAAGTCAATATCTCTATACTCACTGTACATTTTCTTCAACATTGCTGCTCTAAATGTTAAAAGATTTTAAGCTGAAAATGATGAACTGGATAAAACTTTATGTGATTTCCTTATTTTCTAATAGACATTGTCCAAAATTGGTAAAACATTATTTTTGTGATTTTTCTATATATGCTTAATGGTTGCTTGGACGAACATTAAGCCCAAATGAGATAAAATTTTGTTCATGAAAATTATCTCATATATATCTATAAATAAATAAATTAGAAACATTTAATAGTTATCTCCCTTAATGAATTAAAATGATTGGTAGCCATTTTGGTTTGGTTTGGTTTGGTTTTATGGCATATAAACCATTGTGGGTTACTTAATGCCAAATCCTATTTATTCATATAAATTGAATATATATGATTTGGCTTGGTTAGGTTTTATGGCATATCAACCATTGTAGGTTATTTAATGTCAAATCCTTTTTATACATAAATGTTACATCTATATGATTTGGTTTGGTTTGGTTGGGTTGGGTTTTATGGCATATAAACCATTAAAGGTTATTTAAGGCCAAATCTTTATACATATATATTAAATATATATGATTTGGTTTGGTTTGGTTTTATGGCATATCAACCCTTGTGGGTTACTTAATGCTAAATCCAGTTTATACATATATATTAGATATATATGATTATTAAATATGTCAAAGTTAAATGGTTTAAATTATTGCTATGTATCACTAACAATTCAATAAAACATCAATCATTTGTTTACACACAGTTAAATGATCTATTCAAACAATTCAATATAGCACAAGTCATTTTTTGTACTCAGTTTAAATGTCAAACAGTTCAATTTGACCCATAGATAGGTTCCTATCAGGTGCTACCTCTCTAGGGTCAAAGTGAACTTGGGCATGATGGCAATAAAGGGTAACTCCACATTTCCCAAAGTTCCAGCATTACTAAAGCCTCATCTTTAGATTGTTTAATGTCATATCCAGGACACTTTGTAGACACGCAGTCAGTGTATTCTACAGCCCCAGCCAACTGAGCTGGGTAGCCATTTTGTGGAGTAAAATCATATATATAAAATTTATATTATAGTTAATTATAAATAGATAATCTTGCAGCAAAAGTTTTTCATGGTGCATCGAGCAGTAGACACACTATACCAGTGACGGTGTTGGGGTTTCTGTAGTAAGTGGGTTCTTGGTGGCTAGCCCCAGGTCCCTTGGTTTTTAACATTTAGAGTTTTTTACTTATTTCACTGCTATCTTGCAGATTTCAACTCTTACAAAGTGAAATGCAAGCTGCTTCATCCAGGATTTGAACTTGGGTCACCAATTTCATTTCCTCTGATGATACTCATTACGTTAAACATGCCTCTTTAGTGTAATGGAGTTGGTGCAATCTGGAGTTGGGGGAGTTTTAGATCAATTTGTACCTCGTAGACCCCTCTCCTATGCAAAAAAAACTCAGAAATTTCCAAAGACATGTAATAGCAATGGCTTAAAAAAATACTTAAAAAAAAAAGGGAAAGGTACAATGTATCAATGGTGGTCCCAAACTGAATGCAGCTGACATGATTATTTCTTTGTTATATTTTTGTATTATGATATTTGTTTTATAAAAAAGATGAAAAATTAAAAAGTAAGGAAAAACAATTTAACAAAGAATTCATTTAAATTAAATTCAAAACAGTCAAAATATAATTTATTAATAATAATTTATTATTATGAACTATTATTACTATTATTTATAATAATTTATTTATAATCAGGAGCATTTCATTTGGGACCACCATTTATATTTTGTACAAAAATACAAAAAAAGCAACAAAAAAGAAATGCAGATTGAAGAATAAGATAAAAAGAGAAAGAAGATATACTTACTTTTGTTGACAGTAAGCGTGTCAAAAATATTTCTGAGATCATTTTCATGCCATCATCTTTAACTTGAACATCGTCACTTAATTTGACCAGATGCCAGCTCTTAGTACCCGAGTCACTGTCTATTCTCATTATCGGAACGGATGAGCTGTCTGATGAAATAGAATTGTCCAAATTACCTGCAATTTACAAATGGAAACTGATTAGAGGTTGGTTATCGAAGAAACTGAAGATTCATTCAAGAAAGTCAAGTAGTGTTATTTCCCTTTCTCAGTTGAAAAGACAGACTGTAGAAGCCACTTAAGGACCCACGTCTGTCTGTCCTCATTAAAGATGAAGGGACAAACTTGCATTCCAAATAAATTGGGAAGAAATAATTAGGTTCGTTGTTTTTAATTGGAGCATGTTTTAAAGGTCAGGAAGCTTGTGTGGTCAACAGATATCTGATGTTGACCAGTAACTTGGGTTTTCTTTTGATAAATCAATGAACAGAAAATGAGATTAAGTGAGGGTTTCTAACAGCAGGAGGACTTAAGAGGTTATAGTATGTTGACAAATATTTTAAATTCTCAATTGTCTTTTGTCTATCAATTGATAAATATGTTAATTATGGCTTTGTAAAAGTAATCTCAGAAACTCATCAGGATCATAATGAATTGGTTAACCCAAGCAAGTATAAAAATTTATTGATTTGAATGAAACAGAAATGAAGTCAATTACTGTTTCTAAGAGATTATGAAGAGGCATTGACAATCATTTAAAAAAAACTTTGATCCATATGAAAACATTTTGAAGTGCTCCAAAGGAAAATAATTGGATAGGGCATTTAATTTCCCAGTATCTAAATCATATGTTGGCAACCTTATTGACAATCAGGTCTATAATGGAATTATGTCACCATTTTTATAATCAAAAGATAAAAAATTAAAAAAAACCCCAAAAGTATGAATGCTGTTAATTTCATTAAGTAATATTGAGGTGAGTCAAAAGTTTTGCAATATTTTGGTAATATAATAGTTGGTCTGTTGATACATTGATACATTCAGCATTTCTTCACTCTGTGTGATTTAAAAGCCACATAGATGAACATGCAATCTTGTCTAATTTGGAAACTTATGCTTTATGAGTTCGAAATGGGCCATAATGTCACAGAAGTAAGCAAAAACATTTGCTGTGCAAAAGATAAAAGTTCAGTTGATCAAAGTACAGTAACCAAATGGTTCAAGAAATTTTCCTCAGGTCGCAAAAACCTTGATGATCAGGCAATATCTGGTAGGCCTAAAAGTGTGGATTCTAAGACCATGTTCCAAGTCATAAAGCTAAATCTGGCAAATAGCACACAGATAATATCAGGTAAGCTTTGCATCTCATTGTTCAATGTGGATTGTCACCTTCATGTCTGCAGCAAAAGTATTCAGTGCTGCCAAATTGTTTTAAATATTTTGGTATATTGCAAAACTTTTGACTCACCCAAGTAATATGGTAATTGTTGCTTAAAAAAACACAACAAAAACTGTTCTGAATCTTTAGTAATTAATTAGTAATCCAAAATGTTTAAACAATATTTTCAAATAAAGTCAGCATTACATTTATATAGATGTTGGGGACCAGTAAAGGGTCCGGAAGAAAGACACGAATTCGGGTTTACATGGAACAAAGTATATTAATGAAAGTATAATACAACATAGACAAAAAGGTGTTGAACGTCAGTCTGACTGCCAAAGTCTTAGGCTGGAATAAACTTAACTCCGAGATGAATATTCTCCTGGTATTAATAGCAACAGGAAGAGTTCATTACAGTCTGCAGGTTGTGCACCGTAACAATAGAGATGTGATTAATAGGAAATATTATTCTATGTTTTTAAGACAAAAGAACTACTTGTAAAAATTTAATGAAGGTTGAAATTCTTCACATAATAACAAATTCAAATTATTGTTATGAGCTTGCTCCTGCTGCTGAAAAACCTTTCAAAGCGACAGTGCTTACTGTCCAAAAGTGCCAACTAATAGCTTCAGCTGAAATTCATAACTAAAAACCAGGCAGGCAAAATTAAGGGCAATGATGAACAACAACAACACCAATAATATAGAGTCCAGAAAAATAAAAAAAGGAAGGAAAACTTCCTGTCATTTTTCTAAAGGAGATTAAACTCTATCCAATAGTTCAAAAAGTTGCTGGCAGCAGGAATTCAAAAATAAAGCAAACTCAGGAACCACATAGTCACAATGGTAAAGAGTTGAAAAGATAATGTGGTATGAAAAAGAAAACAAACCCCAGCAAAGTTCAGTAATACATAAAAAAATGGTGACACTTCCTTGGGTATTAAACTTTTTGTAGACCCATTTCTTCTGTGTCTCATGACAATGACCCACTATTTTGTACTGTCCTATAAATGCACCTCCTTTTTAGATGTTTCCTGGTGAATTGTTCACTTTTTTAGAAGGCAGGTGTCACTCAAATGACTTTCTTGCTTCTTCCAGCATAGCACTTCTTGCCAATGGGAGGAAAGGGGAAAAGAAGAATTTGTATCATGTTTGTTATTGTATTATTGTTTACAAATGGCCTGAGAATGACAGTCTGAGTAGTTGTGATAAAAAGTAACTGAAATTAAGATGAAAATAATACCAATAAAAGATTGATAATGGTTGACAGCATCATCATTAATATGACATAACAGTAATATATTTTGAGATAATAATACTGTCATCTTGGTTGTTTTGAAATTCCTTTAATATGGGGATCATTCAATAAATAAGTTTGTTTTGAGGCTATTCAAAATGGTAGCAAATCAAACAGAGTACTCCAGGCATAAACAGATATCTGTCATAAATTTTTGTTGGCTAAGAGATGCAAACCATGTGTATTTAAACATATGAGAATCATTCTATGAATAAGGAGATTTTGTTTTTAAAGTAAGATGCATTTCTTTTTTTCAGAATTTTTTTCCATAAAGTTAAACTCTGTATTTTTTGGAATTGGCTTGGAGTGAAAACAATTTTAATTTTGCAAAAATATTTCCTATGAGGCTATTAAAAAAAAATGGCAAATAAAAGTGCTCCAAGCTAGAATAGAGGTCTATCAGGAAATTTTTGGTGGCTGAAAAGTACAAACTATGTGAAAAATGTGTGATGGGTACAGAGAAGCATGTTTTAGTCAAAAGAGTGTTTAGAAGTGGGCTAAGTAGAAATACACTGACTCTCTGGTGAAAAAAAGGTCAGGGCACAGCAGTCAGAAAAGAAGGTCATGGTGGCACACTTCTGGGACATGAAAGGACTGATCGCAATTGATTTCTTTGAAAAAGGTGCACCTGTAAACAGTGCTTCCAAATGCCAACTCCTAAGGCCTTATGGATTGTATTGGTTTAATAAAAAAAATGTTTATAAATAGGTTAAACATAGGTTTGCCACTACAATGAGCCCGAGTCGAAAAGACAGTCCATGGAATGGAAATACACTGACTTTTCAGTAAAGAAAAAGTTATGGGCACAGTGGTTAGTGAAGAAGGTCATGCTGACAGTGTTCTAGGACATGAAAGGATCCATCTCTATTGGTTTCCTTAAAACAGGTACACCTATAAATCATCATCATCATCATGTCGTGCCACTAGCACGGATATGTCTGATCCTCTCTCGCCACTTCTCCCTATCATTCATCGCCTCTGGCAGGTCTTCAGGGCTACATTCCGTATCCTCACATAGCTGCTGTATGTATGTTCGAGCTGGTCATCCTGCTTTTGCTTGGCCATATGCGGAGGTCCATAGGAGTAAATCACTTATGAAAATTTTAAGGCAATATTTTGCCTTATTTATTGAATGACCCTAGTATTTTATGATCAACATTGCTGTTTTGTTGAAAGGTGCTTAAATAAATAGATAATCATTAAAAAATCTTACCATTCATAGTTTTTATAGATTGCTGCCTTCTCACCAGAGCAACATTGTCTGCATCAGAGATTTTGTAGTGGGACAGAGTATTTAGTTTTCTCCAACCATCTTTGTAAAGTGTTGTACTATCTTCATCTTGCAATGTAATGTGTGAATTGATGTCTTGGTACCATTCTGAAATTAATGGAAAGAGAGAAGGTAAACTTAGAATGTACATCACAATAAAAATATAAATGGTTACATAGAGGCATTAATACATTCTACTTGAAATGAAATTACATCGGTTTAGAGTATGATGAGAAAAGACATTGAAATAGGAAAAAATATTATTTATCTTTTAATCAAATATTGATGGAAAACAAATATGCTTTAAAATGCTATACTAATCCATCATATTTCTGTTTGGTTTGGTTGTTTAATGGCATATCAACTTTTGTAGGTTATTTAATGCCAATGCTATTCTCCTAGAAGAACAGTAGTGGTACTATTTAACCCATAGCTGGGAGGATAAGGGGGTTCATACCTTTCCCAAGAGTATTTGCCCGAAAAGGAACGTAATAGCGCGACTGGAGTACGAACTTGCTTACTACGATTCCGCAGTCCATCGCTTTAACCATTACACCACGAGGACACCCCCTTATCCATCATAGTTAAAAGTTAACTGATATGAAGGTGTTATATATATATATATATATATATATATATATATTATGTATTATTCAGACCAGTTAAACCGGGGTTGGGAATAATTCCGTTAGGACAAAAAATCATTCAACTATGAACATTTAAACTTTCCTGGTAAAGAGTTCAATGTAACTGACATCACAGAGCAATAATTTCTTTAAGAAAAACAAAAACTGGTCACATTAGGATTATAAATTTATTTCCATTCTGTTATGGGTATTGATATGAATCAATAACACCAAAAATAACAAGACTTCTTCAGATCTAATGGATAAAATAATTATAGTTAGAATAGACACAGGAGGAAAGGGTGGGAAGGGGGTAGAAGAGGGGTGAAGAGTTTCCTCCCCATTTACCCACTTCCTGTCATTTTTGGTGTTATTGATTCATATCAATACCCATAACAGGATGGAAATAAATTTATAATCCTAATGTGACCGGTTTTTGTCTTTCTTAAAGAAATATATATATATATATATACACACACACACACAGATGCCGATTGGCAAAATGGTTAGAGTGTTTGCTGATAGCATGGGAGACTGAGGTTCAATCCCAGGTCAAGTTATACGAAAGACTTAAAAAATGGTACTTGATACTTCCTTGCTTCCTCAGCATTATAACGTATGGATCAAGGGTAAGCGTAGCAATCCAGATGAAGGGGTAGTATATATATATATATATATATATATATATATATATATATAAATAAACAATTATTTAAAAAGTGTTTAATAAATAAACAAGGACTGAAATGCTAACCAGTAGAGCTGTATAACAACTAAAAGAATTAAGATCTCACCTTCTTACTTTTGTTTCAGAACTATTAATTTCATGTCTTTTATTCTATACAAGACAAAGAAAGCAATTGTAAGAATGTGAGATCTTAATTGCCCCCCCACACACACATATACATATATATAATCACTTTTATCCTGATTTTTAATACATTTCTATCATTGATTTATTAACAATGTATTTATATCATATATAATTGACCCATCCCGCGAGTAATGCTTGATTTAATGGTTCAATAAAAGTCCATAGCCAAATAGAAAAAGCATTTTATTCAAAAGACATTTATTTTTCAACATAATCCTCTTCCTTGTCACTGCACCAATTCTGTGATGACTCTTAATCACATCTTAATCAAATATACAGTGAAAGTTTTCTGAAAATCTACTTAAAAATTAGGTTTCAGGCAACAAACTTATTGATGCTATGCTCTCTCTCTCTCTCTCTCTCTATATATATATATATATATATATATATATACATACATATATATATATATATATATATATATATATACACTCATACTTAAAGTGTATGTGTGTTTATATATATATATATATATATATATATAATGATATAGTTATATATTTTGCAATATTATTAAGAAAGAGTGCTCAATATCAGTGATAGAGCATATATAGAGCTATGTAGACAGAGTCAACATTGTTTAATTGTCAGTTTCTTGCCTATGTGATCATTAATATAAGAACTCATTGTTGTATGATCACATAGACTTGAAAAACTAACAGTCACCAATTGCCCTTGGTACCATCAGTTATCAAGTAGACCTTCTGGAATTGCTAGGACTGCTTGAATACCAAAATCAAACCAGAATCAGTCTCCAAACATTTCTCTTTATGAAGACACCAGCATATGTATGTGGCAGAAGGGATAATATATTTGAAAATATTACAAATGAAAATCAGGAAGGAGAGATGAAATATTTAAAAAGAAGAAAATAAGTCAAATTTTACATTTGCATAAAGGTAGAAAGGATAAAATCTGTATGAAAGGAAAAAAGGGGAAGATTTACCTAGATCCAAATCTTGAACTGGTGGCCTCTGTGAGTAAGGAGTATTTTTATATAATGTCTCTACCATTTTCTCTTTTGCTTGTGTGATTGTATCGCAGTCAAGTACTTTGCACTGGACAACCTCTCCAGAATGTTCCACAGACAAAACCTGAAATAACAGAAGAATAAATAAACAGTATTTATATATCGCTTGCATTATAAATGTGTATTTGGCTTGATTTATTGGAAATTTAAATTATCATATAACAAAATTATACACACACACACATATAGATACATATATATATATATATATATATATATATAAAGGTTGGCTGAAAAGCTCATAGTTAACCAAGTTACTCTCATGGAATATGACCAAATGAGGTTTATTTTTCACCATAGTCATCATTGTGATCCACACACTTCTCCCATAGGTGTTGCTGTGCTTGAATCTCATCGGTCAAAGATATTTTATATCATTATATAAACTTTTCTGCTCATCCTCATGTATAATTTCTCAATCTTTTTAATTATATATTTTATTTTTCACTGAGACTTTTGAAGCCTTTAAATGAGAATTAAAAGCTCAATAGAGCAAAATTATTTAGAACCATGATTTTCTATTTTTTTACAAGGAAAGGAACAGTTAGAATATTTTGATCTTATACTGCTTTGTAGTCTATCTTCTATTTTAAGGCTTGCCATTTTTAAAAGTATAAAATGAATTTTATGAAATCCTGTTCTAGTTTATTCGTCTATTTTTCTTTTCATTATTTTTCCAATATGATGTCATCATATGAATTTTTTATCTGACCCTTGTACAGCAAAGTCATCCCCAAAATATCAGTTCCTGCTAGATCACTGAAGTTACGCAGAAATGAACCTGTTAAGTATTTAGATGAGTAATTATTTCAAAACAACAAGTACTGTTTGCAAGTTGTGGCCTGTATAGCAAAGTTTATTAAATCACAAGACAGACACTTCATTAATATTTTCAAATATTGGCTATATACTGGTGACATCAGAACTGAGAAAATTAGATTTCATTTTCATAGGACATTTTTTATTTTTTTTATTCTTCTCCTGAGCATAAGAAATAATGTCTCAAGCAATATGAATATATATATATATATATATATATATATATATATATATATATATATATCTGAGGGGGTGCAGATGATCTGCCTAGTGTGTTGAAATGTAGAAAGAATACATAGAATCATATTTATGGCTCAAATTTATTCTTTTTTGACAGGTTTTGAAATCAGTATCTTCCTTTTTTGCCATATAAAATGTTCAATACCTCTGTCTGCCCTACTATTTACTCATAGCTGAGTGAAGAATAGTTGGATTAATACCTTTCCCAAAAGTATTTGCACCATGCAAAATACAAACAGCCTTGTCCAGGATTTGAACTTGGGTCACTAAATTCATTTCCCATGGTAATAACTATTATCCAACAGGTGCCTCCGATAATTGTTATTAGTATTTCAAAAAATATCACAAGGTAGTATAAGATCAAAGTATTGTAACTGTTCCTTTCCTAGTAATAAAAATAAATTAGAGAATCATCTATTTAGTCATGCTTTGTTGTTCCGAATGAGACTGGAAAAGTTTTTTTTTCAAATTGAATAAAACTGTTAAATAAAAAAAAAAGATTTTTTCCTATGCTTCAAAAATCTTGTTCAAGGAAACTGAAACTAAAAGTTGCCATGGGTATTTAGAAGAATTGCTAAACTAAGAATATGGATTCACTCTCTTCTCAAATCCTTAATGGTCCCTGGACTCTTAGGAAATAAAAACAGATTTCATTTTGTTTAAATATTTATGAGCAGTACCCTAGAGAAAGTCATCATCATCTTGTGGTGCCACCAGCACGGATATCCCTGACCCTCTCTCGCCATTCCTCCCTATTGTTCATGGCAGGTCCTCAGGGCTACATCCTGTATCCTCACAGAGCTGCTATATGTAGGTTCGAGCTGGTCTCCCTGCTTTTGCTTGGCCATGTGAGGGGGTCCATAGGAGAAAATCACTTATGAGCTCATCCCCGCTTCTCCAGCAGTGTCCTGCATGTCTGGTTCATCTTTGATAGTTTTCGTGATGGGAGGTAGGTGGCCGTACAGCTGGTGCTTTGTGGGGTGTTGCCTCCAGGACTTGTTCAAAATTGCTCGTAGCATTCTTGTGTAGTTGCCGTCAAGCTTTTTACTGCCCAACGTTAATCTAAACAAACCAATGTTTAACATCTTAGTCTTTGTTTTCATTTTAATAGGAATCAGAAATTTTACTCACCAAAGGTTTGGGTTCGATCTTCTCTCGAAGTAATCTATCCTCAGACAATGAGTATCGAGCATCTCCAGTAACAAAGTCTACTGGGCCTTTTTCTACCTGTAACTTAATAGCTTTATATAGTTTGAAGAGAGCTGGACCTGCGTGCTCCTGTAAAAAAGTAAATAGTCACTGAAAAATTATACACTGTAATTATACAGGAAAATGAGATAAGTCCTTCGAACAAGAAAAACAATTATTATTGAACTGAGATACTAAAACAATTCAAATTCACACAGGCATGGATATCACATTGCAAATGGCCTCTTACACAACCAACATTTGAAGCAACATGACCTTTTTGCATCAGGCAAGTACAAATCATTACAGGCTAATTGCATTCATTTGCATTAATCATTTTGAGAAAAGAATAAATTAACTCCTCTACATAACTTGACCAAAATCTTCATCACTGGTACAGAGTAGCGAACACTTGGATGAATCCCTTTCTTTATCTTACCTGCTCAGACAGCATTGACAAAGAGCTGTTACACTCATTGTCACCTTTGGAGAGGAAGCAGGTTGTTAGGAGGTTACATTTTAGAAGACATAACTTGATATTGCATAAGTCAAACCAGGATATATGAAATATACAAGAATCAAGTGTTTTTGTTGGTTAATGAGAAAAGATAATTTACCTTAAGGTATTTATATAAACATATTGACAGCCAATTTGTTAGGAGTTTTTCTACCACTGATTCTGTTCTGAAAGACAAAAAAGAAATTTCATAGTGATAAAAAAAATTGAATTATTATTGTTTGTTTGTTTGTTATGCCTTCTTGGGCATCCCCGCCCCACTTTTTACTATCTTCTCACATCAATCTTGAAAAAAAAACAAAAAACAATCTTTGCACTGAATATATTCACTATTAATACAATATTGATATACAAATAAAATTTTGTTAAGTAATTCATTTGATAGTTCCCAAAAATACTCTTTTAAATAGTTGTTTTTTCTTTTTGCAATTTTTTTTTCAGAAACCTTCCAATTTAATTAAAATTTTTTTATGCAATTGCTGTTTTTGATTTGATTAGGTAAATTGTTCCAGAAATATATTATATTACTGTATAAGCAAAAAAAAAAAAATCCAATTGGTTCATTGACTTAGTTTTTAAAATCTGTCTTGACATGAGTTTCCAGTTTGAGAAAAAATATTGAAAAATATCTACCATAATTAGAAATTTCATTATTTTGAAAGTTTCAGTTGGAATAAAAAAGTTTTGCAATTATCAATTTTTCTTAAACTAGTGAATAAAACAACAAAGTTGAATGACAGGTAATGACTTAATACACTCACACACACACATGTATATATATATATATATATATATATATAGTAAAAAAAATGTAGTTTTGGTGATAAACATTCTAAGAAAACAAATAAGAAACTGATTTCAAGTTCTAGTTTTAATCATCATCATCATCATCATCATCATCAAATTGTGTTGAGAACTTGGATTCCTTTAACTCTTTCTCGCATATCTGTCTCAATCAGCCAATACAGTGTCCACATCGAGCTGATGAATAGTCAGCCACCACTGGTGTATCCTTGTGAAGGAATCCACAAGAAAACATTGCTAATAAGTTTGTCTTTAGTGCCCAGGATGTCTTGCTTGTCTTATTTGGATGGTTGGTGAGATGGGAGATAAGTGGCCTTACATTTTATTTAATCTTATTTTCTAGATAAAGGTTTGCTAATGCTTAATTTTCAATTAAATATTTTCTTTTATCATAGAAATAACGTTGTAAATGAGTTGCAATGAAAAGCAAATAAAATCAAAAAGATGAAAGGAAATATGAATTAAGATTAATAATGAATTTTAACTAGTATCTCCTTTAATCTTTTAAATTTTATTTGTTTTTTGTCAAAACTCACCTGGGATGCTATTTCTACAACAGCAAGGAACAGCACATATCCAAGACAATAATAAATGATAAGCTTTCAGTGAGGCTTCAACTCACAGCCTCTTCACTTGCAAAGAAGCCTGGTCATCATATTTACCAACCCCTCCACTCGGGTAGGATATGACACAAGGTCAATTTTTCAGCAGAGTTTAACAGGTTTGAATTCAGAGTATTCCTTCTACTAGACTAGTTGCCTCGCCAAGGCTGAAGAAATCAGTCTGTCCTACTATTTACCCCTAGCTGGAGGGAGAATAGTTGGATTCATACCTTTCCCAAGGGTATTAGTGCTCGTCCACTAAAAACAATCAGTGATCTGGTTTTAGTTTGGGTGTTTTGAGAAGGATAGGGGTGAATTGTCCAAATCCCCTCAGCATTTTGTTTTGTTTCCTGTATTTTTTAGGCTTGATTTAGTTTGGTTATATTATATGGCATATCAACCTTTGTGGGTCATTTAATGACAAATTCTGTTTGGTTTCATCTTTTATATTTACTTTGATAAATAAACTAATATTTGAATTAGACAGAGATAGAAAGAAATGTAACATTGATAAAGACAGATATGTTATGGAATGTATATAATTGGTAGATATGAACTAAATGATATAAATATTAACATGTATATAGATAGATAGACTAATGTGATATGGATTTTTTTTATAAATAAATTTTGGAACACTAATTATATCACACAAATTTGAAATAAAATGCTAATAACAGAAATATAATGTTATAAAATTTCCTCATCTTTTTTTGTTTCATTTAATAACTCAAATGCCCTGATAAAGGCCAAAAAACTGAAATGTTTAACGTTGTAAATTATCTGATGAATAAAATCATCCTCTGAAGACCTTATATTTTTTCATCTCTGTAAATTCTCAAATGTATATAATGATTTTTAAGTGAATACTTTGTAGGTAATATGATTTTTTAATGAGCCATAGCTCATTTGTTTGCACACAGTTACAGTGTAACCCGAATATAAGAGTTGTCGGGACTGGAGAAGAAGTCTCTTATATCTGGGTTTGGTCTATTTTATATACATTACCAAAGGCTCTAATTTGGGATCAGAGAAAACTCTCTTATATCAGAGTTTCTCTTATATCCGGGTTACACTGTAAATGGTTTCAAGTATTGCTATATAATACCAATTCAATTTGATATTAATCATTTGCTTGTGCACAGTTAAGTGGTTTCAAGTATAATAAATGAATAAACAATTCTATTTGATGCATAGATGGGACCCTAACTAGTACAACCACTCTGGGTCAGAGTGGACCTTGGAGTAATGGCCATGAAGGGGTATTCCACATCCCCCAAAGCTCCAGGAATGAAGACTCACCATCAGATGATATAGTGTCATATCCAGGACACTAGTTGAGTTGGGTGGAATCTTACTTCTTTGCAGAGAAGCAGTCAGCATATTTTACAGCCCCTGTTGACTGGGCTATTTTTTAAGGAAACTCAGCCTTGTAAAATTGTCACATTTTTAATCATCACTTGCACTGTCTTCTTATTGAATATATATCATTTCATGAACATTCTCTCATCTCACTGTATAATCATTTCTCATTTCAGTTTTTAACTGGGGTAATAATTTCAAGTAGGTATTTTTCATTGAGAAACTGTGATGTTTTGGTGATGGAGGTTAGAAGCATTGTTTGTTTGTGTTATTATAGAGAGATTGGGTCAGTGATTGCCATTAGCTAAGATTAGTTTAAATAAGCATCACTTGCTTTGAAGACCTCTCCCTCTACCTCACAAATTTTGGGGCCAGATGCTCAATTATAATTGTGAATATACATCTGTGATAAATAAACAAGACTGTGAGGTGTGGATTTATTCATCAAAGACGAATACAAACATTTATGATAAATATATATCAACTATATTATGAGACCAATTGATATTGATCAAGTCTAAATCATATATATAACACATCCTTTCCTTTGTGTTTCAATCAGTTGACACTATGCTTGCTGTTATTGTCTTTACTAGTAGCATTAATAGCTTATTTGTTTTTTTTCCTTGTCAGCATTTTTATTAATTTTGACTAGTATATCCTTGAAGCAACACTTCACAAACACAGCAGTTGTATGGCCACTAACCTCCCATCTCATAAGACGAACAAGACATGTGGGGTATTGCTGGAGAAGTAAGGACAAACTCATAAGCAATGTTTTCTTATGGATAAACACACATGTTTTTGAAGTGTTGGCCAACAAGCAAAGGCTTACATATATCATTGGTTTGGTTTGGTTTCTTTGTTTAATGGTATATCAACCTTTATAGGTTATTTAATGCCAAAGCCATTCTCTTAGAAGAACAGTAGTGGTACTATTTAACCCATAGCTGGGAGGATAAGGGGGTTCATACCTTTCCCAAGGGTATTTGCCCAAAAGTGAACGTAATAGCGCGACCGGAGTAAGGACTTGCTTACTACGATTCCGCAGTCTATCGCTTTAACTATTACACCATGAGGACACCCCCTTACATATATCAGCTCTGTGTGGACACTGGATGCAGTCTAGAAGATTAAGCGAGATGGAGGGTGAGAGAGAGTTTGGGAACTCTGTGCTGTCAGTGGTATTAACAGTCTTGGTCAGAGTTGATCGGTAAGTCCATCACCCAATGATGAAAAAGCATTTTACACAGTTCAAATTTTTATTTTTCAGTTTAATCTTTATCACTGTCAATGCACTTAATCCAATACTTCTCCATTAATTACATAAAAAAGAAAAGAAAGGGATGGAATCATGATAATGATACTTAGAAATAAAGAGAAGAGATGCTACTAAGAAAACTCCTGTTGTTATGAAGAAAAAAGAAGAAAAATATGAGAATAAAAACTACCTCACACCAAAAAAGAAAAAGAAAGAAAAGAAACAAAACAAATACAAAAGGAGTTAAGCTTGGAATAATGTCAATCTTATAAACATTGTCATATCATCCTCAAGGCATATCTTATTACTTGCAGGCATCAACTTTAAAGAGATTTGAAAAATCTCAAATATTCCTAATTTTCTTGTCATCTCTTGGATTAAGGAAAAAAGAGGCAGAAATTATTTGAACTTGCCACCCCATCCCTCTAGTTTTAGTTTATTTCTGTTTTATGATAATCTCATCTGCCAATTAAATAAAAAAAGAAATTAATAATAAAAATGTATATTGTAAAATAAAATTAAATTAAGCAAAAATATTATGAAAAAAAAAAAAGATAGTAAAAAAAGAAAAAAAAAATTATATTTAGATATTTCTCCAGGCTACAATTTCTATGTCTAGGTGAGAACATTCAGGAAGCAAAAATCTGCAATCAGTTCAAAAATATTTCCTGTCTTTTCTTCCCTGCCATTTTTCTTTTTGTTTTGTTTTCTACCGCTAATTTTTGTTTTTATACAATCACTTCTTTTTTTTTTTTTTTTTTTTTTTTTTGCTTTAGTATTATTATTTACCTTCTCAGCATCAATTTTGGATGACGGCTAGCAACTGATTTCTCTACAAGTTCATCTAATAGAGATTTCAGAATTCTGCAAAAGAAAAACGAGTTTTTATTAGACACCAAGTTTAGGTAAAGTCCAAGAAAAAAAAAAACACAAAAAAAATCATAGAAATTCTGAGTCATCATCAAGTATTGCCAAAAGTTCTGTGAAATATTTACATTATTTTGATGAATCATTCATAATTATTCACATTTAAGGCTGGCCACTCTAGTAGTATCTGAAGTTCTGATGTGAAGCAATTTTGTGGCTAGAAATAAGGGGTCATTTATTATTTAATTATATAATTATATCAGGTTGAATTATTTGAATTAGTATCCTGATATTTATTATTTTGATGGTATCTGTTCAGCTGGTGGGTTCTCTCGTCTTTCAACTATTATTTGAAGTTCTAATATGAAGTATTGTGTTTATTCGGTGAATTATTTAAACTAGTATCCTTACATTTGTTATTTTGATGGCAAATATTTGACTAGTAGGCTTCCAAGCTTTTTTCTTACTGATTCAAGTAACTTTTTATAACTTGGCTGATAAAGAAATGGTGACTGGAGAAAATAATGAGGATTACAAACTGGATGGAAAAAACACCTAAAGGTGGTTGGAGAGCTGACTGGTTAAAATGTAGAAATTGAAAACAACAGAATACTCATCTGTATCAAGTCCCATATCCAAGGTATCTTAAAAAGTTTGGTTATTTTTAAGTGTAAACTCAATCCTTTTTGGGAACTGATATTTGCTTACAGAATAAGATTCTAAATTTGTAAAGCATTGCCTTATTCTGTTCTCTCTTCTGTTGAGAATCATTTTTGAGATACCTATTCAATGCGTTCTCTTTAATTCCCAGGTGAAATAATATTTAACGATGATAGAATTTGTTTTAATAATAAAAAGCCATCTTTCTGTATCTGTAATAAAAGAACTGGTAGGCATCTAACAAAATCTCTTGAAAAAATATCATTGAAGAAATTTTTATTTAAATTAGATATAAATCTTATATAAGATATTGGCTCAGTTGGGCAATAATGGAATGGAATATAATACACAAAGATATCTGCTGTGAATACTTTTCATTATATTCAGTTGTAGCAGCAGTAGCAATGGCTAAAACCATAAATGTACAAGTTGGAAAAAAATAAATAAATAAAATAAAAGATAAAAAGAGAGATAGGAACAAAAGATTCAAGTTTTCAAAATGGCTGAAAAGCTACTTTTTCTTTTTTTTCAATTTTATGCAAACATTTTTATTTTATTAAAATTCTCCTTATATATATATATATATATATATATATATATATATATATATATATATATGTAATGATAACCATAATCCAATAAAACCAGCACATCATAGAGAGATTTTTATTAGTTCAATATATTTTAAATGTTCTGACTAACAGAATAAAGGAAATTCTAATCTAATTTGCAATTGAATGTTAATTTTGTGGGTTCTGTGTTCATGCCATGGTATTCTATACTTAGTACAGGACACCATTGTTCATGCTGAATGTAATTTTTTCAATAATCCAAATGTCTTGATATAATGGATACAGCAATGAATTACTAATTAGAATTCTTCACTCCTTACTAAATAGTAGCTGTTTTGGGAAGGGTTTTTGATGTTTTTAAAAACAAGTTGAAAATTTTGTTATATCTTTGTTTCAAGCGTTGTTAACTTTCTCTATTACACAAAAATGTATACTTACTCTGTGGCATACTCCATATTATTTTGGTAAATTATTAGCAGCAAGGATGCTACATTTACTCTGAAATGAAAAAGATGAAAAAAAATAACATCATATTTTAAGCTAAAGAAAAAATATAATTCAAAGATTGGTTTGGTTTGGTTTGATTTTATGGCATATAAACCATTGTAGGTTATTTAATGTCAAATCCTCTTTATACATATATATTAAATATATAGGATTTGGTTTGGTTAAGTTTTATGGCATATCAACCACTGTAGGTTATTTAATGTCAAACCCTTTTTATACATATATATTAAATATATAAGATTTGGTTTGGTATGATTTTTGGGGCATATGAACCATTGTAGGTTATTTAATGTCAAGTCCTCTTCATACATATATATTAGATATATATATGATGCACTACATGGACGCTAACAAAACGGCTGGAGAAGAAACTAGATGGCAATTACACAAGAATGCTGCGTGCAATCCTGAACAAGTCCTGGCAGCAACACCCCACAAGACACCGACTGTACGGCCACCTGCCCCCTATCATGAAAACTATTCAAGTTAGACAAACCAGACATGCAGGACACTGCTGGAGAAGCAGATATGAACTCATAAGAGATGTACTCTTATGGATCCCCACACATGGCCGCGCAAAAGCAGGACGACCAGCTCGAACGTACATTCAGCAGCTATGTGAGGATACAGGTTGTTGTCCTGAAGACCTACCTAGGGCAATGAACGATAGGGAGGAGTGGCGAGAGAGGGTCAGGGATATCCGTGCTGCCAGCACGATATGATGATGATGATGATGATAGATAACACTCTTAAATAAACTGGACTCAGTTAAATAGTTTCAAGTATTGTTATATAACAGTCACAATTTAACATAATTTGTTCTATTTGACCTTTAGGTAGGACCCTATCAGGTGTTATCACTTTGGGTCAGAGTAGACCTGGGAGCAATGACAATGAAGGGCAACTCCTTATTCCCCAAATCTCGAATGCTGGAGCTTCACTATCTGATTGTATAATGTCTTATCCAAGACACTCATTGAGAGTGGTTTGGGTGGGTTTCATGGCATATCAACCATTGTAGGTAATTAAATGCCAAATCCTCTTTATATATCTACATAAAGGATTTGTTAACACATTTTGTTGTTAATGTTTTTAAATGAGACTTAGCCCTTCTTTTTGCACACAGTTAAATAGTTCCAAGCATTGCTATGTATCTCTAAAAATCCAACAGAATATCAGTCATTTGTTTACTTACAATTAAATGAACAAATAGTTCAATTTCAAACAATTCAATTTAACATAAGTCAACAAATTTAAATGGTTGCAAGTATTGCTATATATCATTAACAATTCAATTAAACGTTAGTCATTTGTTTATACACAGTTAAATGATCAAACAGTTCTATTTCTAACAATTCAATTTAGTATAAGTCATTTGTTTGCACTCAGTTTAAATGTTAAACAGTTCTATCTGACCCATTGATAGGACCCTATCAAGTGCTACCACTCCAAAGTGGTTATGGGAGCAATGGCAATGGAAGGGTTACTCCATATTCCCCAAAGCTCCAGACTTACTGGAGTCTCACTGTTAGATTGTTTAGGGTCATAATCAGGACATTTGTTAAATTGGGTTTGACCCTCTGAAGAGATGCAGTCGGAGTATTCTACAGCCCCAGCCGACTGGACTTTGCAGCTATGTGTCATGCTTGGGACATATCAGAATTGTCCTCTGTCATATTGTGGAAACTTTATGCAGAGTAAGTACTGAAGTTTTCTAATTTGAAATGAAAGTAAAAACATCAACAAAGTTGGATGTATACTATTTTCTGTTAAAACAAAATGACATCTTTACTACTTACTTGTCTCTGATGCTGAACCCTTTCTGACATTCCAATGTTCGGATAAAAGTAAGTAAAAAGTATTTATTGTTTAAGAGATGGTTGAATTGCTGGAGTCCAGTCTCCATGAATACCATTCCTGGAGATCTCTGTAAGAAAAAAAAAATCAAATAAAGATTTTGAAACGGTGACTCAAGTCAAAATATCTCAGATGTGCTTTTTATTTTTATTTTTATTCCTTGATTTGAACGTAAATCTTAAAATAAACCCAGAAATATCCTTAGTAGAATAAGGCAATACATCTTCCCTTTCTAAGCTGAATAATTATTTCCAGAGCATAGTTTAAGTTTGACTCAAGTGCATTGGCACTCAGTATGCATTAAACTGATTACTGTTTGCTTGTATAGTAATCTTAGTCCTTGTTGAATGTTTCCCTATTGTGGCCTTGTGTCAGACTAAGCTAAGTTCAACAGATACTGACATTTAAATCTTTTTTAAATTTCTATTTATGGACAAATTTTGCTTTTTGAAAAAGTATGCTGAATGGACCATGTTAAAAAAAATCGTCTGCTTCTTTAAAAAGAAGAATTTTGTTTCATAAAAAGTTTTAATATACAAAATTAGAAATAGTACCAGTGAGAAGGGTTAGACTTTGTTGAATAAATTCTTGAAAATTTGATATTTTTAACAAATTCTTTTATCTCATTCATACATAACTTTCTAGTGTACCTACCTATTCCTTAATAATTAAATAATCTAAATAAAATTCTTTAAATCAAATGTGGTTTTATTTTTGTTCATTGCCAAAAAAAAAAAAAAAAAACATAGTGAAAATTGCTTTGTAAAAAGATTAACACCCACCCCAACCATTCTTTCAGTATGAGGATGAAGAATTGCATGATCTGTGACTCCAGGGAAAAGAACTTTGAAAGTGTAATGGGAATAATCCCAGACTGGAAATCCACTTGGGAGAAGATCACTCGTCAGGTCAGTTACATCTGTTTGCAGTTCAGCAAATGCTAGAAAGAAAGAAAAAACAATGGATCAGTGCATTATTTTCTTCTTGTTGGCATTTTTTAAGGAAAAAAATCATTTGATCTCATGCACTTACTATTTTTTATTGAAATTTTTTTTATTGTGAACTCTGAAACCAATAGATCCGTCAGGTTTGTATCATAAGATGGCGCTAGTTACTGATTTTAGAAAATAGGAATTTACTTCTCACCTTTGGGCCATCAAAAGGAAGTTATCAATATATAGATTGTGGCTATCAAGTAACAAGACAGTGCTTACACATGTTAAACTTTAAGTTAGTTTATGGGCTTTTCTTGTGGAATGTTGTCTTTATCAAGCTCATGAATTAGCATTATAAAATTTGTAGAGTATGGACGAGTTTTTTAAGAAATTGCAAATGCACATGTAACCCAGTGGGTTGATAAGGCCTGATGAAGTTTTATGGTGCCAAAATTTTAACTTTTGGGGAAAATGGAATTGTGGGACATTTTATTTTATTTTATTTCATATATTGTTATTTGGTTTATTTTCATATTTCATATTTCATCATTGGTTTTATCTTTTATTTTTGCATTTCATTATTTATTTTATTTTCTATTTTAAACTTTATTTAATAATCTCCACATGGAATCCCTGCTTAATTAGTAATAAAGCAATGATAGTCATTCTTTTTTGCAATCTGTGATTGTTCTTGTATACTGGGTCCAGAAGCAAAATATGGAACAGGGAGGATTATATTCATGTCTTTACTACAGCGTCTGGAAACAAAATATGGAATAATTTGAAAAAAAATTTTTCTGTCTGATTAATCCAATTTTTGAAAAAACACAATAAATCTAAATTTTCATGATTACTCTATTATTCAAGCACTTTTTTTAAAATTAAAATTCAGCCCAATATGAGTGAGCAGGAAAAGAAACGAGCAGGAATCTATGATTTGGTTAAAGCCAAAACCAAGCCAAAGTTTCTTTGTTTACTGTATACAAAGCAAAGAAAAAGTTTTTACAGAAAAAGAGCTTTTTCAGGAAAAGTGAGAGTGGAGGATTGAACAAAAAAATGAAAAGAAGGCTTTTTAACTGCTCCTGCTATGGTGATTAAGAGGGACCCCACAATGTCAATAAGAAAGCTTGATAATGAATTGAAAGTCTACGAGAAAACTGTGAGGATAGTAATTAAAACAGAATTAAGCCCATACTGTAACCCCTTTGATTATGATTTTTTAGAAAAAACAAATCCAACTTTCCATCCAAATGTTGGTTCGCTTAAGACTGCTATTGAGGAGGAATGGAAAAAATGTCTGGAGAATTTATTTTGACAGCATAAAAAAGGCAAGTTGATACAATAATTGAAAAAAAAAAAAAAATGACAGCCATATTGAGTAAATTAACTGTTTTATGTTTATCTTCTTATTTTGTTATTAATTTTTTGAAATCAAAATTAATCTTTATAGATTATTACTATGTGGGAATATTACTAATTTTGCTTTGCACATCCTGCAGACTATTGGGCTGTGGTATTATCATCATCAGAATTTTAGTTTTGTTTGGTATTTTTGTCATTAGTGCGTGTTTGGGAAAATGTTAAGATTTTAGCTGATTGACAGATATGATTTGTTTCACATTTGATCTTGTTTCTATTACGATGAATTTGTAATGTCTCTCAAAGACTTTATAGGGTGCTGGGTAAGGAGCCTCTTCTAGGGATTTCCTCACTCAGTCCAGTCAAGTCAGCTATGGGTGTAGAATATACCAACAGCATCTCTGCAGAGTGGTCAGATCCCCTACCCCTGCAACAAAGGTCCTGGATATGACATTAAAACATCTGATTTCCGGCCTTAGAGATATCAGGAATATGGAATACCCTATCATTGTCATGGCTCCCAGGTTCACTCTGACCCAGAGTGGCAGCACCTGATAGGATCCTATCTATGGGTCAAATAGAACAAACTATGTGTGTAAACAAATGACCGATGTTAAATTGTGACTGTTATATAGCAATACTTGAAATTATTTAACTGTGAAAAAAAGAGCACAGACTCTTATAAAAATGTTATCAACAAAATGTATTTACAAAATTATATATATATTTGATATATAAGTATGAAGAGGATTTGGTACTAAATAACTTACAATGGTTGACATGCCATAAAACCCAACCAAACCAAATCGTATATATTTGATATATATGTATAAAGAAGATTTGGCATTAAATAACCTATAATGATTGAAATGCTATAAAACCCAACCAAACTAAATTCACTTTGTTCTTAGCCATACATGTGCTGAGTTGGACAATTCTTTTAGTAGGTAGAATTTCTGAGTTGAATGTAATGATTCTTCTGACAGGTAGGTTAGATCCAAATTTAGCATTTTCTTGGAAATCTTTTTTATCTCGTTGTTGGTTAGATCTATTTGACAGTGCTTTTGGAGTACAATTATCCCATACATATTTGCACTGAATGTAATTTGTTAATCATATTTACCAACCCCTCCGCTCGGGCAGGATATGACACAAGGTCAATTTTTTAAGCGGTGTTTAACAGGTTTGAATTCAGAGTTTTCCTTCTCCTAGACTAGTTGCCTCACCAAGGCTGAAGAACCTAGTCTGCCCAACTATTTACCCATAGCTGGAGGGAGAATAATTGGATTCGTACCTTTCCCAAGGGTATTAGTGCTATGTGAAATGCAATCAGCCTCGTCCAGGATTTGAACTCGTGTCGCTGTGTCCATTTCCTACGACGATAACCATTACACCACGGGCACCTCCAAAATGTAATTTGTTAATCACCTAAATTATAATGGAGATAACTATTAAATCCTAAGTAGAAGCCTTCTCTTCTTCCTAAAAAATTGCATCAAATATGATCATAGACCACCATTGCAACTGTAACCGAATGGGTTCATGGGTAGTCTTGTATCTTATAAAAGTTTTATCTAGCAAGTGCTATTCTTTTCAGTGTTTGTAATTGTATTTTACTCTTAGGTCAGTTCAGTGATTATCTTCCATATCAGTTTCATAGAATTTGTATTTGGCAGTGCTTTTTGGTGTGCAGATATTGATTATATATTCTTTGAGAAATCACAAGCAAGTAAGGTAATATATAGTCTAACAATTACTTACCTTGCTTACATTCATTTCTAACATTACTCTCCAGGTTGTCAAGCTGAATCTGCATCTTCTTGTATCTCCTTTCGGCCTGTGTGCTTTTCCGCCAATAGATAATCATCGTCAGAGAGATGAGAATGACGACAAAGAAGCCTGCAGCTGCAATGCCAATAATAATATTCTTGGGAAGAGACATTCCAGTGTCATATTCCAAATAACCAATGTCAAATTTTTTGTAACCTATTTCCACCTGTATGAAAGAAAAAAAAAGTAAAGAAATTTTCATTAATAAAATATGGCAGATTTTACCAGTTGATAAATTGGTTCTTTTTTTTCTTTAAATTTTTAGAATAAGACCTTTGCTTTCCAGACTAATATTTATTTGTGATGATCTCAAGTATGCAAAGGAAGTTAAGTCAGTGGTTTAAAGTGTTTTTTTTTGTGTCAGTTTTATTAACTTGAACTATTCTTCATATAGTTTACTTGTGTCATAATATTAGCTTTGGTTAGTTCATTCTTTGATCGTCTCCAGATAAAAGATTTATTGGTAAAATTTTCACGGGCATCCGTTCAAGATACCTTGGAAAAAACATTTTTTTAGTTATTTTGTTTTCCTGATTTGAACAAATTAGACCCTCAAAAATTACCATAGTTTTTTTTATTAAAAAAAAAAAATCTTTTATATTTTGTGAGGGGGTTCAGTATTCCTATATTGTTACTCGCCCACTGTCAGAATTGAACCTGCAATCAGGTTAGATAATTCAAGCTTCAACTGTTAGCACTGGAAAAGACGAATAACCAGACAGGTCAAATTATCGTAATTTAAAAAAAAAAAAGTTTTTTTTTTCATTGTTTGTCTTGGTCTGAATTTTCTATAAGAGTGTGTCACCAAAACAAAACTGCTTCCTTCTGTCTTGAAGGAGGTTTTCAGTAGCATGTTGCAATGATACATCATGGAATAATTCAAAGAAAGAAATGAAAACTTGAAGAATCAATGTATTCATAATACTTTTCTTTCTCAGACTGGAGTACTTGTAAAATAATTAAGGATTTAATTAATTATTCATGTAGTTAATTCTTTTTTTTAGTTAGTCTTTGAATTTGAAACTGAATTGCAAAATTTCATTTGTAATTGTTGTAACTGAATAAGAAATAACCAGAATGGAGGTTGGAAATGAAATGTAAATCTTTATAACATTAACAAAATACAATACTTGCCAGCGGCATGAAGAAGGTAACTGCTGCTAGTAGTGACTGCTTAGTATATTTTCATTCCCCTCACAGTAGTGTCCAACATATTTATGAGGAATGGGACATAACCATTAAGGCTCATAGATAGGGTATATAAAAATAATATAGGATTCAAAACTAGAATAGACATTTGTTAGAATTCTTTTGATGTGATTTATTCTAATTCATTTTTTTTTATTAGACCAACAATTTGCTTCATCTCTGCTATATTTAGTTCACAATGTTTCAACAAAGTCATCTTCAGATGTATTTACTGTGGAATCAGGATTTGTACATATTTATCCAATCCCTCCACTCCGCCAAATATAGGAAGTGACACAAGGTCAATATTTTTGCAGAGTAAAACTGGTTTGAATTCAGAGTTTTCCTTTTAGACTAGTTGCTTAACCATTACTAAAAAAAACAAGCCTGTCCTACTATTTACCCATTGCTAAGGATAGAAGAGATAGATTTATGCCTTTTCCCAAGGGCATTATTGCAAAGGTAAATGCTAACAGCTTAGTCTGGGACTTGAACATGGGTTGTTGATTCCATTTCTTTTGTCAATAACTGTTACCCTAAGGATTTCTATGGAATTTTGTAATGACCGGTTAATACTGACATTCTACAGGAAAGACACTAGAAATAAGCTATTGAGTGCACTGCTGAAGTATTGTAAATTAAGAACAATGGAGTCAAAGGAAATAATCTCAAATAAAGAAAATGAGAATAGGCTAAAAATTTCATAGGCTGACCAAGATACTCTCATGGAAAGTAACAAAATGAGGCTTATTTTTCAACATACAAGGATCATTAAATAAGTTTTCCAAACTTTTTTCGTATGGACACTTTTATTGATAGTACACACATGAAACTCTTGTCCCCTTTGAAGTAATCTCCTCCGGCTGCAATGCACTTGTTGTACCATTCCAACAAGTTCTGGAAGGCCCCATAGAAGTCCTCTTGTGTGAGCATTTCAATGACCTTTGTCACAGCCTCTTTCATCTCCGCAATTGTCTCATAACGACAGCCTCTGAGCTTAGGGAATAACCAAAAGTCACAGGGAGCAAGATCTGGACTATAGGGAGGCTGAGGAACTTTCTTGATGCCCATCTTGGTCAAATAGTCCATGACAAGGATGGAGTTGTGGACTGGTGCATTGTCCTAGTGGAAATGTCACAGACCCGATTTGAAGAGTGCTGGCCTCTTCCAACGGAATCTCTTCCTGAACTCCCTTAAAACCTCAACATAGTAACCCTAACCGTAACCCTTTGGCCAATCAACTCTGGTCTATTGACTTCCTTCCACACCTCTCATCATCCCTCACAGACTCTGTGCCTTCCTTGAATCTCTTATGCCACTCAAAAACTGATGCTTGATTCATGCAAGATGGTTGGTCCAAAAACAGTCTGAAGCATTCCATACGTTTTTGTGGCATATTTTCCAAGTTTAAAACAGAATTTTATTGGATATTGTTCTTCTAAAGTGTCCTCACGTCCAGATTGGATTTTTGAAATTCACCAGTTGTGACAATCAGGCTTTAGTAGGGTGTATTCCAATTGCTGCTGTAGCTGTTCATTTGAACCTGAATTCATAAAAATTGGTCTGTCATCTCATAAGATGTATAGCAATAATATACTGAATTTTCAAGGGTCTATGACAATTTTAAATGTCTGTACAAAAAAGTCTGGAAACTTATTGAATGCACCACATAGTCCCCTTTGCAGTGCTTGGAAGTCATCAACAGAAGATATGACTTCATTATATAAACTTTTCAGGTTAGATTTGGTTATGATGGTTATTTAATACCAAATCCTGTTTTATATATATATATATATATATATATATATATATATATATTTGAAAGTGAATAGTTTGTTGGTTTGCACACAGTTAAATTATTTTAAGTATTGTCATTTAACATTAGTAAGTCTATTTATCAAGTATTCCCATCAAATTTAATATCAATTATTTGTTTGCACACAGTTAAATGCCTTCAAATATTCCTATCAAATACTAATCATTCTATTTCACACTAATCATTTCTTTGCACTCAGTTGAATGGTTTCAAGCATTGGTTGGTTGGATTTTACGGCACCATCAAATGGTTAGGTGTCATATCCAGGATATATGTCAGCTGAAAAGACAAGAACCTATAATCTTTTTTTATCCTCAAACTAATAGAAACCAATCTGATTTTTAAAGTAAGTTATTTTTTGTATTGAAAAAGTATGAATTTCTTTTCAAAAATTTTTTCAAATTGTGTAAAATTTGTAAATTGCAGTGTTTTAATTCATTGGTCAAAAGTCATCAACAACAAATAATGATGTCATCATATGAACGTTTCAGTCCACCCGTGTATATGTATATAATGAATCAGTATAAACAAGTACTTACAATAACAGCAGGCAAGGAATTATCTTTCCCTTCTCCATCAGGCTGGTGCTTGGGTGGACGGCACACCAGCTGATGAATAGACAATGTTGTTATATTGCATCTTTCATTGCCAATGCGAACTATAACATCAGATTCCCGTGCCGCTAGGTTCAAATTCTTTCCCTGTAAAAAGAAAAAAATTCCAGTCATAATGGAGAAGGATTAATATCCTTTTTTGGATATCTTGATTGCTGGAATGGATTGGTCTAGTCGATATAGTAGTAATTATTTTCTGTTACCTTTTTTATCTCAGACATTATATATTTAATGCAAGCTGAAGAATAAATGGGCTAAAATATTTTAATAACATCTTAAATACAGAAAAATGAACAATTGTTGGAAATAAACCATTTTATTTATCATGAAGGGAAGTTAAGAGGAAAAATCAAGTATAGTGGACCATATCTGAAGGGAGAAAAGGACATGTTATCATCACTAAAATGAAGTCCAAATAATTGACTAAAAGCATTATTGAAGAATGAAGAAACTGAAGGAAGCAGTCTATATCAGCTTGTTTACTAAGTTCATGATTGGTTTGGTTTCTTTATTTTATGGTATATCAACCTTCATGGGCTATTTAATGCCAAAGCTATCCTAGTAGAAGGACAAGGGTGATGCTATTTAACATAAAGCTAGTGGAATAAGGAGGTTCATACCTTTCCCAAGGGTATTAGTCCAAAAGTAAACATAATCATATTTACCAACCCCTCTGCTCGGGCAGGATATGACACAAGGTCAATTTTTAAGTGGAGTTTAACAGGTTTGAATTCAGAGTTTTCCTTCTCCTAGACTAGTTGCCTTACCAAGGCTGAAGAACCTAGTCTACTCTACTATTTACTCATAGCTGGAGGGAGAATAATTGGATTCGTACCTTTCCCAAGGGTATTAGTGCTATGTGAAATGCAATCAGTCTTGTCAAGGATTTGAACTTGTGTCACCGTGTCCATTTCCTACGACAATAACCATTACACCACGGGCACAAACATAATAGCATGACTGGAATTTGAACTAACTCACAATAATGTCACAGTCTAGCATATTAGTCACTATGCCATTAGGACTCACCCTCATATGGATTTTAACATTTGGTTTAATAGAATGGGTGTCAAAGATTTCTTTTGGATATAATGGTGAAATATAATAGATAATAACACTTCACCAAATTAGTTTTTATGCCATATTTCTTTTCCGACATCTGGTATATCAATGACTTTTTAAATTTATACACCAAACATGAGCAATCATTTTCAAGAAGTGGGCCTCATAAGAAGACATGGCTTATCATCAGGCAGGCCACACTACTAAAAAAAATTAAAGGTAATTTTTTGTTGCAAGAACCTTAACCATTTTCACTACAGAAGGCAATAGGTATAAGAATTTACCTTAGAAATAAGGAAAAGTTAACTTTTTTCTCTTTGGTAGAAAGATCTTTTCAATAAAAAATTGAAGTCTTGGTATAATACTATCATTAATATCAATATGATTAGTACACATGGATGTACCAGTGTAGGCTGACTAGCAAGGAGTTACATATATCAACTTTATTTGGACGCTGGATGCAGTCTAGAAAACTTACCTAGAGTGATGAATGATAGGAATGTATGGGGAGAGAGAGTCAAGGAACTCTGTGCTACCAGCACAACTTGATGCTGCTGCTTAAATGGGACATAACAGAATAATTCAAAGAAAGAAATGAATACTTGAAAAATCAATGTATTCATAATACTTTTCTTTTTCTGACTGGAATACCCATAATGCAACAGGCATAAGTAAGAGAGGTTAATTGGGCATGTAATAGTTGTTCCCCTTTGATACTAGCTCACCCAAACCTTTTTGAATGAGAGAGAGAGAGAGAGAGAGAGAGAGAGGGAACTAATGTGAATAAAACAAGACAAACAAAATATTATCAAACATTATTTTTCTTGTGAAATTATTTAGGCCATTCAAAAAGCATCATGGTAGCAGTTTGCCCATAACTGTTATCCTATTTACCAACCCCTCCGCTCGGGCAGGATATGACACAAGGTCAATTTTTAAGCGGGTTTTAACAGGTTTGAATTCAGAGTTTTCCTTCTCGTAGACTAGTTGCCTAACCAAGGCTGAAGAACCTAGTCTGTCCTACTATTTACCCATAGCTGGAGGGAGAATAATTGGATTCATACCTTTCCCAAGGGTATTAGTGCTATGAGGAATGCAATTAGTCTCGTCCAGGATTTGAACTCGTGTCGCCGTGTTCATTTCCTACGACGATAACAATTACACCACGGGCACCTCCATAACTGTTATAGGTAATCATACTTACATCAATAATAAGAACTTCTGCTTTGAGCCTTTTAATTTTATCCATGCCATTAAAATTGTAGATGACAGGGTCACTGTAATAGTGAAGAGTTGAATCCAGATTTCTATGTGATTCATTAAGATGTTGAACTGTCTTCACATCATCCATTAAAAATGCCAGCTGTTCAACATGTGACTTTACAGCAGCTCTTCGAGTAATATGATGATTCAAGCTGATGGGACAAGGAGGACTTGGACAATACATTACTGTACTGTTTACAACCGTGCAGTTCTGTAAGATGAAAAGATATAAATATTAAATTTTAAACTGATATAAAAGCATTCAGGTAATTTCTTTTCATAGCTATTAATGTTATGAAAGAATTCTCTTTATTTCTTTGTTGGTAAAGTGTTAATGTTGTCATTCCTTCTCTCAAAACTTAATGGACATGTTTCGAGCATTAGCAAGCTTATCTCCCCAGAGCACCTCGGGGGTAGTGTAATGGTTAGCAAGCTTATCTCCCCAGGGCACCTCGGGGGTAGTGTAATGGTTAGCAAGCTTATCTCCCCAGGGCACCTCGGGGGTAGTGTAATGGTTAGCAAGCTTATCTCCCCAGGGCACCTCGGGGGTAGTGTAATGGTTAGCAAGCTTATCTCCCCAGGGCACCTCGGGGGTAGTGTAATGGTTAGCAAGCTTATCTCCCCAGGGCACCTCGGGGGTAGTGTAATGGTTAGCAAGCTTATCTCCCCAGGGCACCTCGGGTAGTGTAATGGTTAGCAAGCTTATCTCCCCAGGGCACCTCGGGGGTAGTGTAATGGTTAGCAAGCTTATCTCCCCAGGGCACCTCGGGGGTAGTGTAATGGTTAGCAAGCTTATCTCCCCAGGGCACCTCGGGGGTAGTGTAATGGTTAGCAAGCTTATCTCCCCAGGGCACCTCGGGGGTAGTGTAATGGTTAGCAAGCTTATCTCCCCAGGGCACCTCGGGGGTAGTGTAATGGTTAGCAAGCTTATCTCCCCAGGGCACCTCGGGGGTAGTGTAATGGTTAGCAAGCTTATCTCCCCAGGGCACCTCGGGTAGTGTAATGGTTAGCAAGCTTATCTCCCCAGGGCACCTCGGGGGTAGTGTAATGGTTAGCAAGCTTATCTCCCCAGGGCACCTCGGGGGTAGTGTAATGGTTAGCAAGCTTATCTCCCCAGGGCACCTCGGGGGTAGTGTAATGGTTAGCAAGCTTATCTCCCTAGGGCACCTCGGGGGTAGTGTAATGGTTAGCAAGCTTATCTCCCCAGGGCACCTCGGGTAGTGTAATGGTTAGCAAGCTTATCTCCCCAGGGCACCTCGGGTAGTGTAATGGTTAGCAAGCTTATCTCCCCAGGGCACCTCGGGTAGTGTAATGGTTAGCAAGCTTATCTCCCCAGGGCACCTCGGGTAGTGTAATGGTTAGCAAGCTTGACTAGCAAACCTGCAAGAGTGAGTTCGAGTCTCATTGGGTGCCCCATTCATTCGGCCTTGTGCCACATCGAAGCAAAGAGCTTCGTAAATTACAGCAAGCTTATCTCCCCTCTTGTATTGAGCTTTTATCATTTTTCTTTTTTCTATAAAAACATCTATGATGCTCAAATGTTTCACATGGTACTATGAAGCAAAACACTAGGCTCAGTGTTAATTTTGTTATTGCCCCTACCCAAACTTTCAGGTTTTTATTTTTTTTATCATGTTTTGCTGAAGGTTTTTTGCTTTTCATTTTGTATAAAAAAAACATCTATGATGCACAAATGTTTCACATGGTACTATGAAGCAAAACACAAAACTCAGTGTTAATTTTGTTATTCCCTCTCCCCAAACTTTCAGGTTTTTTTTTGTCATGCTCTGCAGAAGGTTTTTTTGCTTTTCATTTTGGATAAAAAAAACATCTATGATGCACAAATGTTTCACATGGTACGATGAAGCAAAACACAAAGTTCATTGTTAAAATTGAAGCTTGATCACCTGATCTCAGATGGCCTTCCTTCCCGGCTATACCTGCTTGCAGGGTTGAGTTTATTGCTTGGTGCCTGAGGCATCCCGTAGGAGAATGTCAACAGGACAAAGCTTTTTGGATCAGTTGCACATGAGTCTTTATAGGTGCCTGTCTTCTGATTATAAAAAGACCTTGTGTCATTTATTGACTAACTGATATCATTATGTATCATTTATTGCAAAAAGCTGTACAGTATTGAAATTCTCTTACTAAATATATGACTATAGTCTGTAGTACATCTTTTATATGTAAATTCTAGTATATAAGTTGACCTCAAGATTTTTGCTCAAAATTCTGGGTAACACCTATACCAGCTGCATGTCCATCCTCAAATATACTGTAGACCACTGGTATTCTCATTTAAACCAAAACTTACCCAGTTGGCCTAAATAAGAATAGGTTGTGATAACCTGTATTAAAAGCATATAAAGTTTACTGCATTTTTAGAAATTTGAGAGAGTAAATACTTTTAAAATTACAATTGCAAAGATTTAATCATCAATAAAAATAAAAAAAAAACTTGCAAGAAATCTTTATTTAAAATGCTGTCCAATATAAAAAAAAAGTTAATGTATGTATATTGAATAAACTACCATTTTGTCTCATTAAACTATCATTGCTCCAGTTGTGTATGGTTTATGTAAAATTCCTCTAAAATTGGAATGATATCAGCCATATATGAAACTTAGAAATCTTATGCATGAGTGCTTATATTCATATGAATTCACAAGCTACTGAGCTATCATGATATTACACTGATAAACGAAATACTGTAGCGGTCTTACTGGCTGTCTTGGTGCTGTGACCTTCTTGTTAGTGTTTACAATCAGTGCATCAGATGTTAGAATCTCATGAGATATAGTATTGATATAATATTGAATTTGAAGTAGAATTTTATCATTCTATATTAATCTCTGTTTTAATTTGTTAAATATGTTCACCAAACTTGATTTTAAGTTGGAAATGTTTGTGGCAGTCTGCTGGAGTTATGGTAATAAGTGGTGTATATCAATTGTTGAGAGTACTGTTCCACTAGTTGACCATTCTGTGGTAAAAGTTTGGATTTTAGCCTTGTCATATGAGTCAACCCCCCTCCAGTTTTGTGTAGATTTTTTCTGGCTAAAAAAATTGACTTGTATGTTGCAATTTACAGTATTTATGCATTTTTATTTTTTGTAACTAAGTTTCAATACTTTAGAGTTTGGTAATAAATAATACCTAATAATATCCATTTTGAGTGCATAATGTTTGACTGGAAATAATATAATTCTAGTATCTTTGGTTTAAGAAGAAAATTAAATTTCTGTTAAAATTGACTGGGGTGTATTTATTTATGGTCCATACAGTCGTATAAATTTGATTATTTTGAATTTTGAATAAGAAAGAAAACAGTTTGATATTTCACAAAGAGGATTATATCTTAATATTATTTTGTTTTGGAAAAATATTGAAAAGAAAAATAGAGGAATAAAGAGATTTAATAAAATTTGCTTGTTACTAAAAAAGAAAATCTTAGAATAGAAGATTGAATACAGGGTAGTACAAGATCAAAGTACTGTAACTGTTCTTAGCTTAATAATTTTGCTCAATAACTAGCTTTTACTTCTCATTTAAAGGTTTCATGAAGTGAAAAACAAATATAATTAAGAGATGAGGAGGGGCTGAAAAATTTATAAGATGATGTCATAGCTGTAGATGACATTGTAGACCAATGAGATCCAATCACTGTAATACAGAAGGACGAATTATGTGGATCACAAGGAGGACGATGTTGAAAAATAAACTGCATTTGGTCACATTCTATGAGAGTATCTTGGTCACCCTATGAACTTTTCAGCCAATATCTCATAAAATGTTCCATTAAGTCTATTCATAAAATAAATTAAAAAATATCCTATTTATTTATATTGTATATATCATAGCTTTGAATATCAATATTGTCTATCAAGCTTAACTTAGTCTAGCACAAGGACCTAATAATGGAGTGCCTAATAAGAATGCAATGTCTCCTGTGGAGCTAAAAAGTGCTGAGCTCAATTAGTGGGGGCTCTTTACCCTAAAAAAGCTGAAGATTGATGTTTTATGCTAAGGCCATAAAAGATCTTGATGATGGAGGCAGAGCCTAAATCAAATATCATCTTAATGACAGCCGTTTTTATCTTCAATGATTACAGGCCCACATGAAGACCCACGTGCAACTGATTCAAGACATCTGCTTTGCAGATGATACTGCCTTTGTTGCTCACACAGAAAGAGCTTTGCAGTTTATCTCTTCCTGCTTCATAGAAACTATGTAGCTCTTTGGGTTAGAGGCCTGTTTAAAGAAGAGGTACTCCACCTGCCTACACCTTGGGAAAAATACTACCCTCCCACATCACCAGTATCATGAGTGAGTTAATGGTGGTCCATCGGTTCACCTATCAGGGGAGCACCATCATGTCAGATGCCAAGATAAACAAGGAAGTCAATTACAGACTAGCAAAGGTGAGCAGTGCATTTGACTGACTATATAAATGCCTGAAAAGGGCACACAAATCAGCATGTATTGAGCCATCGTCCTTGTCTTTCCCTTAAATGTTTCAGAGTTGTGAGTCACTTATTAGTACCACCTATAACAATTTAAACAGTTCTACCAGTGCTATTTTCACACCATCCTTAACATCCACTTGAGTGACTTCATCACCAATATTGAAGATCTGGAAAAAGGTTAGGATCACCAGCATCAAGGCCATACCACTGAAGTCTGAGCTATGCTGGGCTGGACACATTTCCAGGATGAGGAATCATCATCTGCCTAGGATCATACTGTATGGTAAACTCTCTGTTGGCCATTGTAACAGAGGGGCTCCAAAGAAGTGATTCAAGGACAGCTTAAAAAAACTTTTGGTGCCGGTTAGCTAAGAATTGGAATGCCCGGCGTGTCACTCCCAACCACTTGATCTTTCCCTTTGAAAATACCTGCAGATCCAATCTCAAGGACAAAAGTGCTGGAGGAGGAGCTGCAATACTATGCCATTAAGCCCTGACCAGACCTTCAGCTGCAGCCACTGCAACTGTGCCTGTTAGTCCTACATCTGCTTTATCAGTCATGAATGTACTTGTAGTCAGCATGCACCAGCTTCTTCTGGATGTTCATTCACAAAACCAAGCCATGTTTATGAGTATTTCAGTCCCAACCAAAAAGCATCAAGAACTAAGTTTCCATCATTAGCCACAACAAGATACTAAAAATTGAAACGTTTATGTTTTATTACAAGATAATTACTGACATAACAGTCTCTGCTTGAGTGTGTGTGTGCAGGGCCCCATTTAAATAAATCTAATTGGTTCAAAACTGGTCCAGTCAGCAAAAAAAAGTTCATTTTGCTGATGTTGGGTCTACTATTAAGATTTATCTATATTGAATTTTACCCTTTCTTGATTTACTACGAAACTAGATTAATCTTTATTGACTCGAGACTCAATATTCATCATTTGTGAGCTAACTGGAAACAAACTCTTTTGCAAGTTTATTTTCTGTATTTTGTATTACTGTTAAATATGTTTCATCTTCCAATAGTTTACATACCTCATAGTTAGTTTTGTTTGGTATGATGTTACCACTTGCAATGTAGATCTTTGGATATTTCACTGCATGGAAGTTTTTCCCAGTTATAGTCAAGTTCATTCCGCCACTGGAAAAGCAATAATAGATTAATTAGAAACTTAAAAAAAAATTAGATCGCAAATTTAAAAAAAAAAAGTGTGAATAACAAATAAAAAAAAAAGCAGTTGTAAAAATTAATTAGAGTCAATGATTTATTTGAGGGTGATTCAATAAATAAGGAAAATTTTGCCAATGGAATTGACAATAAAAAGCACTCTTCACAGTTACACTTTTTTTTAAGGAAATCAATTGTCATTGGTTCTTTCATGTCCCAGTAGATTGTCAGCATAACCTTCTTTACTGATCATTGTGCCCAGAACCTTTTCTTTACTGGAGAGTCAGCATGCTTCCACTCCATGAACTGTCTTTTCAACTCACTCTCATAATGACAAACCCTTGTTTAACTCATTTGTCATATTTTTTTGACTAAAAAATGCTTCTCTGTACACATCACATATTCTTCTGTAAATTTCACATGGTTTGCATTTTTCAGCCAGCAAAAATTTGATCACAGACCTCTGTTCCAGCCTGCAACTCTCCATTTAATTTGGTATGATTTTCAATAGCCTCAAAACAAATATTTTTGCAAGATTAAAGTAATTTTTGCAATAAACCAATTCCAAACAATGCAGGGTTTATATCTATGAAAAAAATGATAAAAAAAAAATTTCATTTTGCTTTTTTCGTGAAAATTCCACTTATTTATTGAATGACCCTCATATTATTATGGGATGTTGCTAGTTATAGTGGCCAGAAGCTAGAAATTTACCTGGATATACTTTTCAGTGGTCGTATACTTGTAATGATAGGGTCTTCAAGGTATTGGAAAACTTGCTGGTGTCCACATTTATGATCATCAAATGTCATAGTAAAGTCAAGTGGTTTGGTGGTATTGTAAATATTCTTGGATGTTTTACAGATGCACCTTGTAGTTTCACAGCTTGTGACATTGGCAGTTTTATCTTCACAGCTGGTGACATGAATGTTACGGCTACAAAAAGAAAAATAATCACTACAATGATTTGAAATTAATACATTTAAATGATATTTTAAAACCAATATCATCACTGGTTTTATCTAATGTTTCCTCAAAATCTCAGAAAATCAACAATTTCACAAAAATCTGACCAAATCAAATGCTATAAAAACCCATGCTCCCAAACCCTAAAACTATATAGAAGACAAAACCAATCTAACCTTTCTGGCATTAAATAACCCATAGAGATTGATATGTTGTTAAATAAAACTCAAACTCAAGGTTTGGATTCATTGGTTTATCCAATTTGCTGATATAGTGAAAGCATTTTTTTCTTAATTGATATATATTGTATTTATAGACAATACTGATTGATTTTAACAGCATCTCAACCTATTAAGGGTTACTTTAGGCCTAGAAGTAAGAGAATTGTGCTCATTGTATAGTTATATTTACATTTTTTGTGTAGTTTTTTCTAAAGAGGTTTTTACACTCATATAAATATTCCTAAAACAAATAATTTGTACGCAGCTGTATGGTTTCAAGTATTCCTATCTAATACTAATAATCATATGGCTTCAAATAATTACTTCTATTTAATAATAGTTATTTGTTTGCACACTGTTATAGGGTTTCAAGTAATTAATAATAAACCTTAGTAAACAATCATAGCTTCAAGTAACTATTCTTAATACAAATAATTTACAGTTATATGGCACAAGTTTTTCAACTGAATTTTTTCAGATCTAGACGGGACCCAAACAAGTGCTAGCACCGAGCAGACCAGGAGTAATGGCATTGGAGTACTCTACACTCCCTAGAACTACAGAACTGGAGCCTCACCATCATAACCAGGATGCTAGTTGCCAATATTGTATTTGGATTGATATGCTAATATTTCCCATGCATTGCATTCTCAACTGTAGGAGACATTTTCTTTTATATATAATGGATCAAAATCTAACCAAGAAAATAAATAAGAGCTAAGATTAATGTTATTGTTGATTTTATGTAAAAGTTCTTAGAGTTTTGATCTATTTCTCTTCCACAGCACTGATAAATGAGTTGCATTCAAAAACTACAGAAACTGAAGGTGTATTTTTCAAGAGAGAAACCATGAATGAAACTTCAAAATAGTTTCCTTTGGTATTTAAAACTGTCAATCCTTGTAGCACTATGTGGGTAGGCCGCCAAAGCAGACGAGTCTGTTTTGGCGCGAAACCAGACAAAGGATTCTTGGACATGAAATCTCGCCGTATCCGGAAGTGGTAAGGGGACGTGAATGAGAGTTGACGACGCGACCCAGAGAGGGGAGTTGGCGGCTGGACAGAGAGAGGCGAACAGAGAGGTTGGCGTGGATCCACGGAGGGGCAGTCAACACCAGACACCGGAGCAGAGAGGCGAGGCAGCATGGGATAGGGTCCAGCGAGAGTGAGTCAAGATGAGTCTGATTCGAGTAGCATTGTGGAATTTTCGCTAGTAACCCACGCTAGCGTTAGTCCATATATGCTATCAGGAAAGCACATGCATGTAGTGTTGCATACCTTCCTCTGCTCTTGGTTAACCCCAAGTTTGTTCGTGTTGTTCGTTGTCCTTCTATTTTCTCCGTTCCCTCGATCGTATTCTTGTGTAGGTAAAGAAATGTGCGTTACCCCCTCAACCACTAGTTGATCACCGGCCGGCGTAAGAAGTGGAATGGTTAGAAGACTGAGATAATGTGGTGGGGTGAGGGTGAAACGTTTTACATCCTTTCTGTTTTCCATTAATCAAGAACTTCTGAAATGTCTCTCTTGATTTAATGTGAATCTTTACTGTCATATGTCCTTAAATGTCCTCTAAATTCTTAAATCTTAGCTTATATATACCAGCCCATTGGTATGGTGGGTAGAGTGTTTACCAATGGTCCAGGAGACTGGGGTTCAATCCCAGGTCCAGTCATACCAAAGACTCAGAAATGGTACTTGATGCCTCCTTGCTTAACACTCAGCATTATAGGGTAAAGTGGAGCAATCCAGGAAAGGAGTAGTGTCTTCCCCTACACCTTGGTGTAGTAGCTATTGAAAAGGGAGCCTTTGGGTCACCCTTGACTATGGTCAGCCAACTTATGTATATATATATATATATATACACACATTGCTATTCACTGTGGAGTAATGGTTATCGTCGTAGGAAATGGACATGGAACACGAGTTCAAATCCTGACCGAGACTGATAGCATTTCACATAGCACTAATACCCTTGGGAAAGGTACGAATCCAATTATTCTCCCTCCAGCTATGGGTAAATAGTAGGGCAGACTAGGTTCTTCAGCCTTAATGAAAACTCTGAATTCAAACCTGTTAAACTTTGCTTAAAAATCAACCTTGTATCATATCCTCCCCGTGCGGAGGGTTTGCGTAAATATGTATACACATTGCTATTCACAGATAATAGCTAGAAGTAATCATAAAACGTTCACAATTTCTAAATTATAAAAATTTTACATTTTTTGCACAATTGCTTCGTAAGGTTTTTTTTTTTGTTGCACACAGTTATATGATATCAAGTATGACAATAATGCCTGCACTCATCAAAGTATTATTAATGTAAAAAGTATTTTTGCTATCCTTGCAATATTGTTATAAAATAATCACATTGAATAACAAGAAAAAAATTATCCATGATGATAATAATTGATCATCTATAAATAACTGCTATTTGGTTGATATTCTTGAAACATTGTACATCTCTATGTAAAAATGACCATATTAATAAAATAATTTACTAACCTCTTTATATGGCATTCAAAGTTGCCAATTTTGGCAACAATATTGACTCCAGTGTTCAAATCCTGTCCAATTATTGTAATGTATGACCCACCAGACATAGGACCATAGGCGGGCTCAATACGTTCCACTTTAGGATCCTGAAATTCAAAATCAACTCAACATTAATTATTTTTTCCTTTCTGATTCACTTTATTTTGCAAACAGATGTGTAAAAGTAAATTTATTTATTAATTCAGTTGTGACATACATTAAAAAAAAAACTAAGGGAAAGTTTGTGTAGTGTCATTAGGATTGATTGATTCATTTTAATGGTGTGTCACCTCATCTAGGGTTATTTCATGTATAGAGGTTTGGAAATTGTATTTATTATACATTTGTATTTACATTTTTGGCATAATTGCTTCTAAAGGGTTTATTTTTGTTGCACACAGGTATATAATATCAAGTATGACAATAATGCCTGCACTCATCAAGTTTGTCTTTTTCCATTTACAAAATGGCAAAAGACAAACTTGATGAGTGCAGGCATTATTGTCATACTTCCAGGGACTGATTGTTCATAGAACACTATGTGCTTAGTTTTAGCTGAAGAAACATATTTGTGTATTATTTCTTTGTAATACCACCTCCATGTATATTGCATATATAAAATAATAAGTGTTCTTGCTTGGTTTGGTTTGGTTGTGTTTTATGGCATATCAACCATTTTTGGTTATTCAATGCCAAATCATCGTTATATATATAATAAACATATGATTTGTTAACACATTTTGTTGATAACATTTTTAAATGAGCCTGAGCTCATTTTTTTTTTCACATAGTTAAAGAGTTTCAAGTATTGCTATTTAACACAAATAATTCTATTCAAGATTATTCATTTGTTTGTACACAGTTAAGTGGTTCCAAGTATTGCTATTTATCACTAACAATTCAGTTTGACAGTTTAACACACAGTTAAATGATCAAATAGTTCTATTTTTAACAATTCAATTTAATGCAGGTCATTTGTTTGCACAGAGTTTAAATGTCAAACAGTTGACCCATTGACAGGACCCAGTCAGGAGCTACCACTCTAGATTGGAGCATTGGCAATGAAGGAGTACTCTACATTCCCCAAATCTCCATGGATGGAGCCTCACCATCAGATTGTTTAATGACATATCCAGAACACCCGTTCGAATCTTACCCCTCTGCAGAAATGCAGTCAGTGTATTCTACAGCCTCAGCCGACTGGGATGAAGTGTTCTTGTAAGTGTAATTGAGTTTATTTTGTTTTTCCTTCTATTGTGTTCAGTGATAGTATATCATGGATATACTAATGCTAATATTGGTCCTTGGTGAGTGAGGACTTGACTAAATATCTTCCCTAATACCAAACTCTCCAATACCATGAATTGATAGAAACCAAAACAATTTGTGAATATGACCCCCCCCCCCAAAAAAAAACAACAACTTCTGTTCAAATTATTGGCAGTTTAAAAAAAGATTGGTCTACAAGATTTATAAATGCATTAACCCTTTTAGGGTAGCATATTTGGCAACAATTTGAATCACTGGAATGCACTTTTGACTCTAAAATAAAAAAAAGTCTCAAATAAAAAATTCAATTGGAGTTTCACAATTACAATATGACAATAAATTCTGAAAAGCAATTAAAATGTTGAAAAGGAAAAAATTTGGATCTTGTACGATGGGGAGGAAGTATATTGCTTAAGTGTGTTTATAAGAGAATTTTTTATTCACTGATACTTCTAAAAACGTCAGTTTTATTAAAATTTTAGAAGTAATAAGGTATTTATTTTTTAATTTTAGTACCAGAGTATGTTAAACAAGAGGCACTTTTATGGGTTACATCATACAAGATCCAAAATTTTTAAGTAATATGGACTGAAGTATGATGTACATTTGGAGTACTTGAGTTGTTCTATACTCCAAAAGGGTTAAAGAATTCAATTCTTGTTTTAGATTGCCTTGGGAGTGATTTTGTATGATAGATTAATAAGAATAAAAAACTAAAACAAATGATAAAAAATTAATTCCAAAATAGAATTTTTAAAGTAATATTACTCATTATCAACATTGTTTCAAGTTAATTTTTTTCTTTGTTTCAAAACTTTATTCTAAAAACCATAACATAAAAAAAAAACCTCCACAAACCTTGTAAAAGAAATACTTGCTATATGTGGCCCTGAGGTTGTTAATTCTTACTTTGACAGCACCGCGACTTGCTGTGAGGTTGTTACTGTGCCCAGCTATGCATACAATTCTGCAAAAAATGAGGAATATTTATCATTAAGAAAATGTAGAAAATAATGATGCATATGCACATCATTGTCTGTCAAAGCATATGCACTAAATCAATCGACACCCAAGAATTATATAATACCAAGAAAAAAGAAAATTAAATGTTTAAATACAGGATCCGGGGTTATGTCCCTTGAATTAAAGGAAACCCAGTACTTTATTTTGTTTTATTGTTTGTTTATTATATTTCTTTTCTTGAAGTTATTTCCCATTACAAAATACAAGGGAGGCAATTTATTTCAAGTTAGGTCGATATTTTTTTTACTTATTTTGTTCAAGGGATAATATTTTTTCTTATAAATGGTAATGCAATTTAAGAATGCAGCAAAAAAGACTGAAAAGGTATATAGCAATGAGCTGTATTAGTTTCAGAAGCTATCAATTGTGAGTTTATACCCAAGTCGGTACAACCAATATCTGCTTTAGGAATAAATCCTTTATAAAGAAAATAAGATTCCTGGTTGATAATAAAAATGATAATTCTGATAATTTTTATACCATGATATAACAGAAATATGAATTTAATAAAAGTTAAAATAGACTGATTTTCAAAAAGCAAAAGATCAATGAAATTAAAATCGTCTGGAGGCCATCATTTGCATCCTCTAAATTTAATAAGCCATCATAAACTCAGTTTGAATTTCTTCCTTTTTTTTTTTTTATTGGAAAGAATATTTTCATAAAATTTCTTGTATGAAGAAAGAAAGAAAAAAGAAGTTTATGATAAAATAATTGAATCAAATAATTACTTTTATGATCTCCAGCCTTGAAAGAAATAGATAAAGATTTTTTAGCAATGAAAAATTTAATCCACTAGCTCCCCAAGGGAAGTGAGTCAAAAATTCCATTTATAAGTGAAAGATCATTATTATTAATAATCTATGGAAAATGAAATCACTTAATCAGTTTATTATTTGAAATATTTTTAAAAATCTATCTATCTATCTATCTATCTATCTACATAACTGATCATAAAATTTTCTTGAGAAAGTAATCATAGTCTTTTCTGCATGAATTTTGATAAATTTAGTTATTCACAACTTTTAGGAAAGACATAACTTTTATGTTCACAAGGGAAGTTATATTTGAATATACTTTGACGGCTTGTATAATGAAAATAATCAACTTAAAACAAATCCCAGTAGGATGTGCTTCATAAAGCAGACAGAAGATTTTTTTATTGTTAGATTTATTTTAGAATAAGCTGTAGAGAAGCTGCATAGATTTTACATAGCAAAGTTTTATTTAGACTGCAAAGAAGCTTAGCATCCTCATGTTCTAATTAGGGAATGTCTTTTCTTTTTCAGAAAAAGAAAACAATTATATTTAATTTTTAATCAGTTAGAGGTGTGTATGGCATAGCAGTTGCCATCACAGGAAATGAACTCAGCCAGTTGGATGGGGCTGTTTGTATTTCTCTTTGCTCTAATGCTTTTGGGAAAGGCATGAACTCATCTCTTTTCCTTCCAGATATGCATTTATCTAACCCCTCTGCTATTAGCAGGATGTGACACAAGGACAATTTTTAAGCAGAGTAAAGCTGGTTTGCATTCAGAGTATTTATTCTCCAAGATTAGTTACCTGACCAAAGCTAAAGGACCTACTCAACTCTACAATTTATCCATAGCTTCTACTTTCAGGTATGGGTAAATAGCAGACTAGGCTCTTTTGTCTTGGTAGAATAACTAGTCCAGGAGAAGGAAAAATTCTGTTATCAGCTCATTGAAAAAGCTTGGTTGGCACTACATAATCCATCACCTTTACAAACAAATCAATTGTGGAGTCATCTGTAAAGCTTAGCTCAGTTTATTGGTTATCACTGATAATGATTGGTGAATATTATTATTGACTCGTAGACTGATAACTCAGGAGAATTACAACAATAAAAGATGACAGAAAATATTAGTCAAAATTATTATTAATAAGGGCTCACAATATTTTGCTTAAAAAATAGAAGTAAATAAAATATGACAAAATAGTATTTTTTCATATTTTTAAGAAATGAAAATATTTTTTCATCAAAAATAAGATAAATTACATAGTTAGGAATAAATAAATGAATAGTAACCAATCAGATAACTTTCACCTGAATTTCAGAGACAAAGAATTATCAATGTTGTTACAGTTTGCTAGACATATAATCGCTCCATCTAGCTTTTCATTTAAGTATCATTTCTTTTTTATATTCTTCTTCTCAGCACAACTAGATTCATTATTATCTTCCTTTCAAAGATAGCTTTAGCTTTCTCTCTCACTTTCTCTTTCTATTTTTACATCTGTCCATATTGTTCTCCTTCCAATGCAGTCTCTGTCTCTCTCTCTCTCTTTCTCTTTCTATTTGTACATCTGTCCATATTGTTCTCCTTCCAATGCAGTCTCTCTCTCTCTCTCTATTTGTACATCTGTCCATATTGTTCTCCTTCCAATGCAGTCTCTCTCTCTCTTTCTCTTTCTATTTGTACATCTGTCCATATTGTTCTCCTTCCAATGCAGTCTCTCTCTCTCTTTCTCTCTCTCTCTCTATTTGTACATCTGTCCATATTGTTCTCCTTCCAATGCAGTCTCTCTCTCTCTTTCTCTTTCTATTTGTACATCTGTCCATATTGTTCTCCTTCCAATGCAGTCTCTCTCTCTCTCTTTCTCTTTCTATTTGTACATCTGTCCATATTGTTCTCCTTCCAATGCAGTCTCTCTCTCTCTCTCTCTCTATTTGTACATCTGTCCATATTGTTCTCCTTCCAATGCAGTCTCTCTCTCTCTTTCTCTTTCTATTTGTACATCTGTCCATATTGTTCTCCTTCCAATGCAGTCTCTCTCTCTCTCTCTTTCTCTTTCTATTTGTACATCTTTCCATATTGTTCTCCTTCCAATGCAGTCTCTCTCTCTCTCTCTCTCTATTTGTACATCTGTCCATATTGTTCTCCTTCCAATGCAGTCTCTCTCTCTCTTTCTCTTTCTATTTGTACATCTGTCCATATTGTTCTCCTTCCAATGCAGTCTCTCTCTCTCTCTCTCTGTATTTGTACATCTGTCCATATTGTTCTCCTTCCAATGCAGTCTCTCTATCTCTCTCTCTCTCTATTTGTACATCTGTCCATATTGTTCTCCTTCCAATGCAGTCTCTCTCTCTCTCTCTTTCTATTTGTACATCTGTCCATATTGTTCTCCTTCCAATGCAGTCTCTCTCTCTCTTTCTCTTTCTATTTGTACATCTGTCCATATTGTTCTCCTTCCAATGCAGTCTCTCTCTCTCTCTTTCTCTTTCTATTTGTACATCTGTCCATATTGTTCTCCTTCAAATGCAGTCTCTCTCTCTCTCTCTTTCTCTCTATTTGTACATCTGTCCATATTGTTCTCCTTCCAATGCAGTCTCTCTCTCTCTTTCTCTTTCTATTTGTACATCTGTCCATATTGTTCTCCTTCCAATGCAGTCTCTCTCTCTCTCTCTCTCTTTCTATTTGTACATCTGTCCATATTGTTCTCCTTCCAATGCAGTCTCTCTCTCTCTCTCTCTCTCTATTTGTACATCTGTCCATATTGTTCTCCTTCCAATGCAGTCTCTCTCTCTCTCTCTCTCTCTATTTGTACATCTGTCCATATTGTTCTCCTTCCAATGCAGTCTCTCTCTCTCTCTCTCTATTTGTACATCTGTCCATATTGTTCTCCTTCCAATGCAGTCTCTCTCTCTCTTTCTCTTTCTATTTGTACCTCTGTCCATATTGTTCTCCTTCCAATGCAGTCTCTCTCTCTCTCTTTCTCTCTCTCTCTCTCTCTCTATTTGTACATCTGTCCATATTGTTCTCCTTCCAATGCAGTCTCTCTCTCTCTCTCTCTCTATTTGTACATCTGTCCATATTGTTCTCCTTCCAATGCAGTCTCTCTCTCTCTCTCTCTCTATTTGTACATCTGTCCATATTGTTCTCCTTCCAATGCAGTCTCTCTCTCTCTCTCTCTCTCTCTATTTGTACATCTGTCCATATTGTTCTCCTTCCAATGCAGTCTCTCTCTCTCTTTCTCTTTCTATTTGTACATCTGTCCATATTGTTCTCCTTCCAATGCAGTCTCTCTCTCTCTCTTTCTCTTTCTATTTGTACATCTGTCCATATTGTTCTCCTTCCAATGCAGTCTCTGTCTCTCTCTCTCTATTTGTACATCTGTCCATATTGTTCTCCTTCCAATGCAGTCTCTCTCTCTCTTTCTCTTTCTATTTGTACATCTGTCCATATTGTTCTCCTTCCAATGCAGTCTCTCTCTCTCTTTCTCTTTCTATTTGTACATCTGTCCATATTGTTCTCCTTCCAATGCAGTCTCTCTCTCTCTTTCTCTCTCTCTCTCTATTTGTACATCTGTCCATATTGTTCTCCTTCCAATGCAGTCTCTCTCTCTCTTTCTCTTTCTATTTGTACATCTGTCCATATTGTTCTCCTTCCAATGCAGTCTCTCTCTCTCTCTTTCTCTTTCTATTTGTACATCTGTCCATATTGTTCTCCTTCCAATGCAGTCTCTCTCTCTCTCTCTCTATTTGTACATCTGTCCATATTGTTCTCCTTCCAATGCAGTCTCTCTCTCTCTTTCTCTTTCTATTTGTACATCTGTCCATATTGTTCTCCTTCCAATGCAGTCTCTCTCTCTCTCTTTCTCTTTCTATTTGTACATCTTTCCATATTGTTCTCCTTCCAATGCAGTCTCTCTCTCTCTCTCTCTATTTGTACATCTGTCCATATTGTTCTCCTTCCAATGCAGTCTCTCTCTCTCTTTCTCTTTCTATTTGTACATCTGTCCATATTGTTCTCCTTCCAATGCAGTCTCTCTCTCTCTCTCTCTGTATTTGTACATCTGTCCATATTGTTCTCCTTCCAATGCAGTCTCTCTCTCTCTCTCTCTCTCTCTCTCTCTCTCTCTCTCTCTCTATTAGTACATCTGTCCATATTGTTCTCCTTCCAATGCAGTCTCTCTCTCTCTTTCTCTTTCTATTTGTACATCTGTCCATATTGTTCTCCTTCCAATGCAGTCTCTCTCTCTCTCTATTTGTACATCTGTCCATATTGTTCTCCTTCCAATGCAGTCTCTCTCTCTCTTTCTCTTTCTATTTGTACATCTGTCCATATTGTTCTCCTTCCAATGCAGTCTGTCTCTCTCTCTCTCTCTATTTGTACATCTGTCCATATTGTTCTCCTTCCAATGCAGTCTCTCTCTCTCTCTATTAGTACATCTGTCCATATTGTTCTCCTTCCAATGCAGTCTCTCTCTCTCTTTCTCTTTCTATTTGTACATCTGTCCATATTGTTCTCCTTCCAATGCAGTCTCTCTCTCTCTCTATTTGTACATCTGTCCATATTGTTCTCCTTCCAATGCAGTCTCTCTCTCTCTTTCTCTTTCTATTTGTACATCTGTCCATATTGTTCTCCTTCCAATGCAGTCTCTCTCTCTCTCTATTTGTACATCTGTCCATATTGTTCTCCTTCCAATGCAGTCTCTCTCTCTCTCTATTTGTAGATCTGTCCATATTGTTCTCCTTCCAATGCAGTCTTTCTCTCTCTCTTTCTCTCTCTCTCTTTCTCTTTCTATTTGTACATCTGTCCATATTGTTCTCCTTCCAATGCAGTCTCTCTCTCTCTTTCTCTTTCTATTTGTACATCTGTCCATATTGTTCTCCTTCCAATGCAGTCTCTCTATCTCTCTCTCTCTCTATTTGTACATCTGTCCATATTGTTCTCCTTCCAATGCAGTCTCTCTCTCTCTCTTTCTCTCTATTTGTACATCTGTCCATATTGTTCTCCTTCCAATGCAGTCTCTCTCTCTCTTTCTCTTTCTATTTGTACATCTGTCCATATTGTTCTCCTTCCAATGCAGTCTCTCTCTCTCTTTCTCTTTCTATTTGTACATCTGTCCATATTGTTCTCCTTCAAATGCAGTCTCTCTCTCTCTCTCTTTCTCTCTATTTGTACATCTGTCCATATTGTTCTCCTTCCAATGCAGTCTCTCTTTCTCTCTTTCTATTTGTACATCTGTCCATATTGTTCTCCTTCCAATGCAGTCTCTCTCTCTCTCTTTCTCTCTATTTGTACATCTGTCCATATTGTTCTCCTTCCAATGCAGTCTCTCTCTCTCTCTCTCTCTCTCTCTCTATTTGTACATCTGTCCATATTGTTCTCCTTCCAATGCAGTCTCTCTCTCTCTCTCTCTCTCTCTCTATTTGTACATCTGTCCATATTGTTCTCCTTCCAATGCAGTCTCTCTCTCTCTCTCTCTCTCTCTCTCTCTATTTGTACATCTGTCCATATTGTTCTCCTTCCAATGCACTCTCTCTCTCTCTCTCTATTTATACATCTGTCCATACTGTTCTCCTTCCAATACTCTCTCTTTCTCTCTCTCTTTCTCTCTCTGTCTTCCTTTAGCTCTCAATTTATCATTCTTAATGATGGGTGAACATTATTATTGTAGATTGATAAATGATATCCCAAACACATAATAGTAAAAAAAAACAACCTTAATATAACCAAAGAAATATATAAATTTTATAATTAAATATTTCTCAGTTTTTATTTTTTAATGGAAACAAAAGAAAAGTGAATACAATAAAATAAGTGTTTCTGAAAAGAAAGTTAAACAAACATGATATATACTTATTAAAATACAATTGCAACAACCTGAATGATGGGGCAGATTTCTAACTAAGTACAGTATGTGTATGAGATCAATTTAGTGTTGACAGGCTCCTTATTTTGAAATTTGTACACGTTTTCACCTGATTCTTTGAAGTATTTCAACTGTATTACTTGTATGTTTAATCTTGAATAAATTGAAATACAAATTTACGACGTTGCAAGATTACTTTCGATCAGTGTATTCTTAGTTTTTTTAATCCCCCACTTCATTCATTTTTCAAGGAGTTAATGAGATTAAAAAGAACCGTGCCAAAATAAAAATTAAAAAAAAACTTGAGATTTTCATTATTTCTAATTTTTTCATTCCACTCTAAATAACTTTTAAGATAAACTCCTTCACTCTCTTCTGTTATTACTAACAGCTTCAATTCATCATTTCTAAATTATAAAATCAGCAAAAATAAATGTTTTCAAGCTTTTTTTTTTTTTTTTAACTCTTGCAAAGTAGAAACAAATTTTCAGGAAGTCAAGCATCAGTCAGCCAATATCACTATTTTAACTTTTTGTGACTCTTACTGTTTAAATGTGTTAACATTTCTCTGTCGTATTTTGAAGCAATTTTAATAAATACATATGTTCGACATTAATTATTCATAAATAATCTGGCAAAAATCAGGAGCCACCAATAACATCTGGTAATTCCCTGCTGTCCTTTTTGGCATCCGATATCTGCAGGCAGTTATAAAAACTTTGCCTGGAACATCTGGAGATTATTACAGACATCTGGAAGTGATATTTTATGGTTTGGCACAGTTCATTTCTTACAATGAGGATCATTTTATAATTAGCATTTATGTTTGAGGATACAAAATGAGGTACCAGAAATAGTCAGCAGCAAGGTTTCTAAAAGAAGTTCTTGTTTCAAAATCATCACAATCTTTTTTATATTTTTCATTTTGTAGTTAGTTACACAGAAGTGTGGATCATTTGTGCATTAATTCTATTTCTGAATTGATCCTTCATCTTATTATTTTCTCTATAATGGATAACATTTACATGGCAAGAAATCGTAGTGCTCATGGCATAATGGTTATCACCATAGGAAGTGAACACAGCTACCAGAGTTCAAATCCAGGACAAGGCTGTTTGCATTTCACATGGGGCTAATACTCTTGGGAAAGGTTTGAATCCAACTATTTTCTTTCCAGCAATGGGTAAATGGTATGGTAGACTGGGCTCTTTAGTTTTGGAATGACAACCAGTCAAGTTAAAAAACTCTGAATTCAAACCAGTTGGATGTATTTGCCCATCTTCTGTAGCCATGGGTTGGATGTGACTTATAGTCAATTTCTAAGTAGAATACAGCTGGTTTTTAATTCAGTTTTCCTTCTCCAAGAGCAGTTGCCTAACCAAAGCTAAAGAACCAAGTTTACCCTACTATTTACCCATAACTGGAAGGGGACAACAGATGGATTCATGGCTATTCTAAAGGTATTCGAATAAAATAAAACTAGTTGTAGACCTGGAGTGGGATGGGGTCTGCCATGCTACTCCTACCCAAGACATGCAATATGAGAAGTACTCCTCATGAATTAAACCAGGTTACAGGACCAGTAATGATGATGAAATTGATTCTTTTTATTATTTTATTGATAATAGATAAAATGGGACCCTTCAGACAGGAAGTGAGCCTTCTAGGGGGCGGGGCAGGTATAAATATTGTCCAGTGTTCTTGATATTCCTTCTAGTGATGGAATTGGCATTTGCTAAGGCTAAGCAAATTAAATGTGAAATATGATGCTCAGCAAAAAAAGTTAACAGAATGACCAAGATACTTTCACAGAATGTGACTAAATGATATTTATCTTTCAACATAGTCCTTCTTGTGGGCAATGCACTTCTTCTATTCATGTTGTAGTGTTTGGATGCCATTGGTCAAAAAGTCATCAACAACAGATAGGATGCCATTATATGAACTTTTCAGCTTGCCTTCATATAACTGTGTTGTTAGTATTTTTTATCTGTTTTTAGATATATCTAAATTTGATGATCAGGTTTATGGTTTAAACATTTGACTAATACATAATTGTATGTTGTTTTGAAGAAACAAGTTATCAAAACTGAAAGCATAGTTTTTAGTTACAATTATAAAACATTACTCCGGTCCATTGGCCTAATGAGTAGAGTCTTTGCCGATAGTCCGAGAGACCGCGATTCAATCCCAGGTTGAGTTATACCAAAGACGCATAAAATGGTACTTGATACCGCCTTGCTTAGCACTCAGCACTCTAAGGTAAGGATCAAGGGTAAAGTGGAGCAATCCAGGGAAAGGAGTAGTGCCCTCCTGTACACCTCGGTGTGGTAACTATTGAAAAGGGAGCCTTCGGGTCACACTTGACTAAGGTTGCCAACTTTACAACTTTTTATAACACATTGTTAATATCTGCGTCCTTTTTTTAAATAATGTTTTTCTTTCATACTTTAACAATGAAAGGTTTATTAAAAGCTAAAGTTAACTCCAGAAATATTCAAAAGTCATCAATATTTAATCAATAACCAAGAAATCAGAGTTTATTTGGAAAGTATTTTAGTTTTTATATTATCATTAAAAATAGAAATATTAAAAAATTCAAACATTTAAAAAAAAAAAATATCTATAACTATATTTGATGATATGCAAAATTCCACTTTCTTTTCCTTTACATTTGACTTCCAGTTTTGAATCATTAAAATCTTGTCTAGACTAAAATAAAGAACTTATCAAAACTAATAAATGAAAAAATTGTAAAGATTAAAACAGCTTAGATATAAAAGATGAAAAATAAAATAATTCATTTTTATTTTTGATTACTTCGGATTATTTAGGTTTTTATTTAAAAAATTGCTTTATCAAGATCTTTCAAAATAATTTTTGTGCTTTACTGAGCAGGGTGATGGTGTAAGGGATACTCAGTGAGAATTAAATTTGCTTACAATGCAAATATATAAGGTAAAATCAATTATAATTTTCTAAATAACCGAATAAGGCTTATTATCAGGGAGGGATTTACCTACTTCTGAGCCTTTGGTCAAATCATCAGTAGCCTCATGACCCACCAGTTGAAGACTACAGTGGGGCTATACTTATTGTACAGAAGCCTTTGGTTACTGTACGTGTCTTTGAATATATTATACCATGAAATGGTCCTACTGGCTCATTGGCCTAGTGGTAGAGTGTTCGCCAATGGTCCGGGAGACATGGGTTCAGTCCCAGGTCACGTCATACCAAAGACTTTAAAAATGGTACTTGATGCTTCCTTGCTTAACACTCAGCAATATAAGGTATGTATCAAAGGTAAAGTGGAACAGTCCAGGGAAAGGAGTAGTGCCCTCCCCTACAACTCGGTGTAGTAGCTATTGAAAAGGGAGCCTTCTGGTCGCCCTCGACTAAAGGGAGACATCTTTACTTACTTATACCACGAAATACTTGAAACATGCTTATAATCTGACACATTTCATGACAAATTAGTTTTGATCAGCTCTCAAATACCTGTGGGCCCTAAGCCAATGGCCTTCTATGCTTAGAGATAAATCTTGTCTTGATTATTAATTTTCAAACACTTTATAATTTTCCTTTGTTGATGCAAGTATTGTAACCAAATATAATTTTAAACAGTAAAGTAGTCCGTGAAAATCAAGGTGAGAATTTCAGCTTTTAGTAGTGTAAGAATTATTACCTTTTTGACATTTCATAGTCGTCTCTTATCGGCTCACAACTATTGTTACTGAGTGTAATTTTAAACAGTAAAGTAGTCCATGAAAATCAAGGTGAGAATTTCAGTTTTTAGTAGTGTAAGAATTATTACCTTTTTGACACTTCATAGTAGTCTCTTATCGGCTCACAACTATTGTTACCAAGTGTAATTTTCTTGACTTCATCAAATCGTGTACCCAAATTATGCCCTTCAATTGTGACTTTGGTTCCTCCTCTCACTGGACTGGACAGTGGATAAACCTGAAACAAGAAAAGCAATATAGCTGAATATATAAAAAGCAATTTGCTGGAAATGTGTCTCTAAAACTTCTGAATTTTTTATCTGCCTCTGGCAAACCATACTGTGTGATGAGGTAGCAAAGATGAGGTAGGAAAATCTGTCACAAATGTAAACATATGTCTAGACAGGAAATGTAAATTCAACAGGTTTATTTTATAAAACATTTACAACAATAAAAGGAAAAATAATCTGAGTGAATCTTTAATATGCTTTAATTGTGTGTATGTATGTGTATTTACCCAACCCCTCTGCCATCAGTATGAGGTGACACAAGGTCAATTTTTAAGCAGAGTAAAGCTAGTTTGATTGTTTGCCAGCAGATTTTCTTGACCCTAAAATATTTCATTTTAAAAATTTTCGTTAAAATTTTTGCCATTTTCTCAACTTCATTTTTCTTTTGGCAGATTCTAAGTTTGGAGTGACAACAGACTAATCAATATGAAACAAAGTGTTGAAAATTGCAAATTTGATTGCTTTCACAAATCAAATTTAGGAGACAGCTTGATTTTTTGGATCTATATTTTCAGTGTTTGAAACAGTTAAATATTCAAATCATATCTATGTTAGATGTATCATGTCAGACATGTTTGAAAGTATTTTTTGAAAGAATTAAATACAATCTCTCAGAGTTTTATTTTTATATGAATCCTTTAAGATATAAAGTATGAGCCTTACTTAAGAGTTTTGAATTGTTAAAACTTGTTTAAGATGAATATAAAGTTGGACATATAATACAAGTCATATTTTAGTAATATATTTTTAGGTTAAATTTGAAGGAAGAATGACATCCTGTTATTTGCAAGTGGAGATTGGCATCAGCCAAATAATCCCCATTGCCCCGAGAGATTTCATGAAGGGAAATACTTGGTATAGTGTTCTGATTAATTAATCGGTTATAGAAAACATTTATCCATCTGATGCAAATCTTAAATTATTTTTGAAACCAGTTTAAAGTAAGAATTAGGAATAAGAAATCTCAAAATACCAGGCGTGATTTCCTATGCTCGGTTTAGTTTGGCACAGGGCTTGATGTAGGGGGTACCCATTGAGAATCAAACCTAATAAAGGTCTGTTTGTTGAGCTAACACATTGTTCACTGGCATTTTATAGGAAATGATACTCACATTTAGTTAATTTTCATTTATATTTTAGATGAAGCTTTGTCAATAAGTATTATTATTAATAATTTGGACTAATATTATTGTTTCTTTTTTAAATTCTAGTTGCTTTTTATCAGAACTGATTTGGTTGGTTGGTTGGTTTCTTCTTGGGTTTTATGGCATATCAACCTTTGTAGGTTATTTCATGCCAAATCCATTTTTATGTAAATAATCTGTTTCATTTTAAAACAATTCAGTTTAGCATAAGTACACATTTTAATGGTCTATTTCAAACTATTCAAGCAGTTATATGTAAGAATTCAGTTAAGTGTAAATACAGTTTTAATGTTGAAAAACAGTTCGATTTCAAATAATTCAATTAAGCATAAGAACACAGTTTAAATGTAAGTATGGTTTAATTGTCAAAAACATTTCTATTTCATGCTATTCAGTTTATTCAAACAATTCAGTTTAGCATTAGTATGCTGTTAGTTCTATTTAATCCATAGATAGGACCCTATCAGATGCTACCACTCCAGGCCAGAGTGGACCTGGGAGCAATGGCAATAAAGGGGTACTCCGCATTTCCCAAAGCTCCAGCACTGCTGGAACCTCACCATCAGATTGTTTAGTGTCATATCCAGGACACTCGTTAGGGGGGGGGTCTTACCCCTCTGTAGAGGTGCAGTCAATGTATTGTACAGCCCCAGCTGACTGGGCAAAGAACTGATTTGGAAGATTTTCTTTATTCTTGTTTCGAATGTGTACTGTTCCTTGCTGTCATAAAAGTATTCATTCGAGATAGTTTTAATGAAAAGCAACAAGAATTAGAAAGATGAAGGATGGTACTAGTCCAAATTATCAATGATACATTTAAGTCTATATAAAATATAATCTTCAAGTATTGAGTTAAAACAAAAAACTAATTTTGTTTTTTATAGTTAGCTGATATTAGGATGAAATATTTTGCTCAAAGTGTATTTACCCCCTCCCCTAACGTGATATGAAGTCAGAGAAGAGCTCCAGCATATGGGGAGAGGGTGGCAGTAAAAACTGTCAAGCCCTATTCATACTGAGGAATGCCTCAGACATCAGGGATTGACCCTGACTCTATCCCCTTTTAATGGAATGAAATAGGTGTAGCCTGGTGGTGGGGAAGGTCCCTTAGGACAGAACTTAGGGTCAGATGACACTTAACCAAAAAAGCTTAAAAGTAATATTAATATTTCACTAAGATAGTGCTATACTGCATATTTCTTTGGTGACAAGTCAAAAAATATAGGCTGGGAAGTTTTCACTTGTCTGCTATGTTCACAAGATATTTTACCTTCAGATTACCATTTATTTTGGTCTTTATAGAATTCTTTGAAAGAAATACAATGTGAATATCCCTTGAAAAGTGCAAAAAGCACTTTGGTTGATTGATCTTAATGGCATATCAACCCATACAAGGGTATTTTATGCCTAGAGATTAGGGAATTGCCTTCATTGGACATTTATTTTTATATTTTTTCATTAAGTTGTTTTTTAAGCTCGATAGATTTTAATGGCATGTCAACCTGTACAGAGTTATTTTATACCTAAAAGTTATGAAACTGCATAGACTATATGTATATGTGTACATTTTTTGCAAAGTTGTTTCTAAAGAAATTTTTGCAAACAGTTATATTATATAAAGTATTCCTATTAAATACAAATAATTTGCAAAAAGATCTATTTGACCAATAGATGGGACCCTAACTCCTAATACTATTTCAAGAATGAACCTGGAAATGATGGCAGTAAATATGTTCTCCCCAAAACCCCAGAACTGGAACCTCACCACCAAATGCAGATTAGTGTCATACCTAGGATACTCTTTTTTGGTGGGGGGTCTTACCCCTCTTTAGGGGATACATTCAGCATATTCTAAGCTCTGCCAATAGGGCAAAAAAAAACACTTTGTGTAGTTCTTTGTCCAGAAAGATCACTTATTTTAGGATGAAGTTGGCTGATAAGTGGCAAAAGATGCTAGAACAAAAAGATAAATAAAATTAAGAAGGAAAAAAAAATCTCTTACCTTTTTTACTTGATGTTGTAATGACATAATTTTGTATTGTCACAGCAGAAAGAAAACGAGGTGTCACACAGCAAAATATTTATTTATAGAATAAACTGATGTTGATATTTAACTAAGAGGAGATAAAGATACAGAACTGAAGTCCAGTGTGTAAGCTACCCTTATATGCCCTGGATGAGTCTGAAATAAAATCAATGGATGTAGATAAGAGCAGATCAATATTGCTCCACTCTACAACACTTAATAAATCAAACAGACATTTTAGATCCAAAATTACAGTGAAATCCTTCAATGTGCTGCCCTGTAGAAATTTTAGTCTCATAATCAGTTTGAGGACTGAGACAAATCTAAAGTATTAAATGCATTTGAGTCATGCATAAAATCTGAGATAAAACCTTATCAATTTAAAGCTCTGTCTGAAAGAGATTTATACTGTCATCTTAATCTAAGCTTGAGCCCTATGCCAGGTTGGCCCTTGTAAACCAAGACAAACTCTCAGCACAGTTTATTATGGTATTGAACACTATGTGATGATAATGTATTTACTTACGCAAGTTATGTCTGGATCTGGGCAGTGCACTTGATGAACTTTTTCCCTACATCGTGGTAGAAATTTACAGCCAGAGTCGCACCAAACACAGTTCATGTCTGGATAACGCCAGCGAGTGCTCATGCATTCTCCACAATCCGGACCAACTCGATCGCAACGGTAAAACTCCACTGTAGATACAAAAAAAAAGAAGAAAAATGAGCAGAATTGTTTGTGCATAATCAAATTTGAATTATAAGACATCTTTTGTTTAAATTTCTTTGACAAGGAATTATCATTATTATTCCCAGATGGACTCAGACTAGTGTCCTTATTTTGGGTATAATTATAGTTGCTTTTTCTTTCTTCCCGCCCCCACCATTATAATCGTCAACCTTCTGGGAATTTCGAACTGAACCTTTTATTCAATCCACTTGTCTGAGTACATCAGTGAATAATTACAGCATATCTTAACACAGACAGGCAATCAAGTCATTTCACCTTTTTTTTTTCCCCTGTAATTCTGTATTTGGTGATTAGACAGAGACGTAATAATATACATACATAATAATTTCTTTAATTATTTTCTACAGAAACTACCCAAAACCTCTTATACATCAGATATTTTAAAAATTCTTCCTTATTTCTTTGTTATTTCATGATTATTATTTATTGATATATTTTAATTATTATTAGCAGTATTATTCTACTTTTTGTAATCATACATACTACTAGGCCCTGATAAAGTAGGGGAAGTCCACATGGCTTAATGGCTTAAGTGTTGGACTGTGACCTCAAAGTCATTGTGTTCAAACTCCAGTCACACTATCACATTCACTTTTGGACTAATACCCTTGGGGAAAGGTATGAACCCTCTTATCCTCCCAGCAATAAGTTAAATAGTATCACTGCTGTTTTTCTACAAGGATGGCTTTGACATTGAAATAACCCATAAAGGTTGATATGCCATTAAACAAAGAACCCAATTGACTGTTTTCTTTTCACTAAATTTGTTCTCCTTCACTTTTTATTTTCTCCTCCTCTGCTTTTACCACATTTTTGTCTCCACCCCAGCATATTTAAGATTTCCCTCTCTCTCTCTCTTGGGGTGTCCTCGTAGTGTAATAGTTAAAGCAATGGACTGTGGGATCATAGTAAACAAGTTCGAATTCCAGTCATGCTATTACGTTCACTTTGGGACAAATACCCTTGGAAAAGGTATGAACCCCCTTATCCTCCCAGTTATGGGTTAAATAGCAACACTGCTGTTCTTCTAGAAGGATGGATTTGGCATTAAATTACCTACAAAGGTTGATATGCCATTAAACAAAGAAACCTCTCTCTCTTTCATTTCCTATCCACAGAGACTTTGTTGACATGTCCAATTTCATAAAAGCATAATCATTTGAACTGAATGAGTAACATGCATAAAAGGTAGAAGGGTAGTTATTATTTACTAAACTTAATTTAATTTGGCACAAGGATGGAAGTATGGTGCACCCTGTAGAAATTGAACACGCAAGTATGTATTTACCCAACTCATCAGCCAAGAACAGGATGTGAAACAGGATCAGTTTTTAAGTAAGTTACAGATGGTTTGAATTCAGTTTTCTTTCTCCTTGACCAGTTTCTGCACCAAGACAAAAGAACTCAGTCTGCCCTATTATTTACTCATAGTTGGAGGGAGAATCGAGGGATTCATGCCTTTTCTAAAGGAATTAGTACAAAATGAAACAATTTGATATTGTTTACAATCATAGCTCATTAATCATTATACTGCATAAGAGGAAATCCCATGGTGTAATGGTTAACATGCTGAACTGTGACATCATAGTGAGTGAGTTCAAACTCCAGTTGCATTATTACATTCAATTTTTGATAAAAACACTTGGGAAAGTAATGAACCCCTTTATCCCCCTAACTATGGGTTAAATAGCACCTCAACTGTTCTTCTGCAAGGATGGCTTTGGCATTAAATATCTCATGAGGTTGATATGCCATTTAACATAGAAGAATCAAAACACTACACAGGGTGCGATGATCTCATGACAAAGAGATGAAAAATTTCTATATTCTAGTTAGGTTTCTTTGTTTAATGGCATATCAACCATTATGAGTTATTTAATGACAGCCAGATAAGTCATGTGCTGAATGAACATTATGTTTCTCCAAGGAAGCTTTGATATTGTTCATACTTGTAAAGAATTGATGCCTGTTCAGGAATACAAAAAAAATGTACTCAACAAAAATGATGCTGCATATTTATGTGTAAAATATGGAAAACTTATCTGGAACTTGAATTACTAAACTTTTGCAGTATTTTTGTAATGAATGATTCAGTCACTCTAGATGCTTTTGGCAATGTTGAAAAGGTGACAAACCATTCTGTACTGTGAAATGCTAAGCTGGTCTGATACTCACTGGGATTTGCCTCTATGGCTTGGATGCTGAGCGGGCCTGTAATATTTTGTTAACCTGAGGCATGATTTGATAGCTCCAGATGCTTTTTGCAATGTTCAGAAGGTGACAAACCATACTGGACAGTGAAATGCTAAGCTAGCCTGATACTCACTGCATATTACTCACCAGATTTGCCTCTATGGCTCTGAGTGTTGACTTGGAATCCATAGTTTTAAGCCTGACCTTCTTGCAACCAGAGCCAAATTTCTAGATTTGACAGTTACTATGATCACTTGAATTTTCACCTTTTACACAACAAAGGACACTGCTGGAGAAGCAGGGATGAACTCATAAGTGATGTACTCCTATGGACCCCTACATATGGCCGAGCAAAAGCAGGACGACCGGCTTGAACATACATACAGCAGCTATGTGAGGATACAGGATGTAGCCCTGAAGACCTACTGGAGGTGATGAACGATAGGGAGAAGTGGCGAGAGAGGGTCAGGGATATCCGTGTTGGTGGCACGACATGATGATGATGATGATACAACAAATGTTTTTTTGTTGCTTCTGTGGCATTATGATCCAGTTTGAACACAGAAAGCATAAGTTTCCAAATGTATGTTTACATGTTCATCTGTTTGGCTTTCAAATCCCACATGCAATAAAGCAATCCACAACATAACTAGTACCACGACACTATGAACAATCACTTGAAGTGCTTTGGTTATTTGATATATAAGCTGGAAACTAGCATCTACCAAAATAGTGTAAAACAATTGACACTAGTAAAAAAAATAGCGTGAAACTATTGACACTAGTAAAAAAAATGTGTAAAACTACTGACTCTAATAAAAAAAAATAGTGTAAAACTATTGACACTTGTAAAAAAACATTGTGTAAAACTATTGACACTAGTAAAAAAAATGTGTAAAACTACTGACACTAGTAAAAAAAATAGTGTAAAACTACTGACACTAGTAAAAAAAAATAGGCTAAAACTATTGACACTAGTAAAAAAAATGTGTAAAACTACTGACACTAGTAAAAAAAAAAATAGTGTAAAACTATTGACACCAGTAAAAAAAAAAGGGTTACAGTTAAGTCTGGATCTGTTAACTTAAACATATTATAAATACTGTATTTTCCAAATTCAAATATTGTATACAATGCAGTGTGATGTCATACTTTTTTGTACACATTATTTGCTTTCTTGAATGGATACCAATTCTTAATAAGTACCATGTTGTTTTTAATAATGACCAAGTCATGGCATTTTGGTTGTTTCCAAGTTGGATAGAGTTCTCATGACCGAATAATGTTTTATAATATATAGTTAGTGAGTGAATCAATATCTACTTCAAATGTCTTTTTGTCGAAGACAATTTGAAATCAGGATAGACTTTGATGTCTTCAGTACTACCAACTCGGCAGTATCTATCACTCATAGAGAGAGAGAGAGAGATAGAGAGAAAAACCAAAAAAGTTGTGAGAGTGAATGAGTATCTACTTAAAGAGTATTTTCATTTAGAGTGTAGAAGGTAATTTGAAACTAGGACCTTGATATCTTCAGCGTTACCTACTGCATCGTGTTACAGTATAAGAGAGAGAAGCTTTGTAAATTTATGAATATCTTCTTCAAAATTCTTTTTGTTTTGAGTGCATAAGTTAATTTGAAACTAAGATCTTGGTATCTTCATCACTACCAACTGAGCAATGTCCCTGTATAAACCACCAAGTGAGAGAGAGAGAGAGAGAAGGTGGGGAGAGAGCTTCTGTAAATTCTTTTTACTTACTGCACATACAAATACTATGTTACTCATAGCAAGTGCAAGTGACAAAGAGTTATTGATCCACAGGCACAATATCTAGTTGAACATTTATCGAAATGAACAATTCCCGAAGAACAAATATGAAAAACAAAAAGGAACAAATTCACTAATAGGCAATTTGTACAGTAAAAATAATTGCTACTTGGCAGATGGTCTATACCGAACAGCATCATATCACGAACAAATGGCTGTGTTGCTGTTAGTTAAGTCTGTGGTAGACTTATAATATGAATAACACCATGTGCAAAGAAATTTTCACATTAAGGTTACTGACTCAGGCAAGCTAAATAACAGGCTGATTATCAAGGAAACAGAGTTTTGAGAGAGATGGTTGAGAAAGCTGAATTTTACCAGACAGATCAGGATGTTTCTTGATTTTTATTTTTAAATGCATATTTTTTAAATACCATATTTGATGGCTTAAAAGATACATTAATTTGTGCGAGACATTTAAAAAACAAAGATAAATAGGTTTAAGCTATAAATGTAAGGTGAAGGGTTTTCACCTGATATTTGTAGCCCTCCCATAATCAGGTCACTTTTAAAAATTTCATATGTATTCAAACCTTGTTTACATTTGAAGAGACTTTAGTAATTTAATTTAAGGACCACTGCAGCACAAGAACAGATCCTTGATCTTGTTAAACACTGTATGATTTTTCTTTAGTACCCAACTTACGGACTGTAATGAACTCTTCCTGTTGCTATTAATACTGGGAGAATATTCATCTCGGTGGTGAAGTTTATTCCAGCCTAATACTTTGGCAGTCAGACTGACGTTCAACACCTTTTTATCTATGTTGTATTATACTTCATTAATATATTTTGTTCTATGTAAACCCATGTTTGTGTCTTTCTTCAGGACCCTTTACTGGTCCACAACAATTTTCTAGGACATTTTTTGGAAAAAAGTGCATCTTATAAACCATCAAATATCATACATATTGTATTGCAATAAGGAGAGAAAAGATTCTTTGGTTTTGGACCAATTGTTTTGATTTTAGAAAAAAAAATTCTGTAAGGTGGCCATTGACTTCTTTTTGAGGGTGATCTCTTTCAATCATTGCAGACCACTTAGGTCTGATCTGCTGCCTTATCTTGAGTCCTTAAATGGCTCATGAGACCAACACTTGATTAAAAATGACGCTAAAAGAGATATGTATTTCCCTAACCCTTTTGATCTATGCTGCCTTTTTACATTCCAAACACAAGAGATCATTCTGCTAGACTCAGAATAACACAGTCACTCTGCTTTTCTCTATTGCTTCTTTTAATCTTCCTGTTTTGTTTTTAAATCACATTCAATAATCACTAGATAGATTTTTAAAAAGTATTGAATCAATAATGAAACCAATTTCAAGGAAACTTTTTCACAGCTCATCTATATACACTAAGAAAAAATGAAATTACAACACCTTGAGAGACAATACCAATTTTGACCTGGATACTGAATGTACATGTTTTCATGATATACCTCTTATTTTGTAATGTGTACAAATATTGAGCTGTATACATGATCATATACTGAAAGTCAGCTATATTACCTTGCATGTTATAATTTTGGTTTGGTTTGGTTTGGTTTTATGGCATATCAACCATTGTTGGTTATTTAATGCCAAATTCTGTTTTTGTATATACATTAACTATTTGATTTATAAACACATTTTGTAGATACACATAGTTAAATGATCAAATAGCTCTATTTCTAACAATTCAATTTAGCCTAAGTCAACAAAGTTAAATGTTTCTAAGTATTGCTATGCATCATTAAAAATTCAATTAAGCATCAGTCATTTGTTTGCACACTGTTAAATGATCAGTTCTATTTCATAACATTCAGTTGAGACTAAGTCATTCATTTGTACTCAGTTTAGATGTCAAACAGTTCTATTCGACCCATTGATAGGACCTTATCAGATGTTACCATTCTTGGCCAGAGTGGAGGGATACTCCATTTGTCTCAAAATTCCAGCATTACTGGAGCCTTGCCCTCAGATTGTTTCAGGACACTTATTGGGGGCATCTTACTTCTCTGCAGAGATGCATTGGTATATTCTACAGCCTCATACCCAGCTGACTGGGCCAGTTAAAATTCTATTTTCTATTGGTGGAGACAAAAGCAGAGTTAACAGGGTGAGTCAAAAGTCTAGCAATATTTTAGCTACCATTTAGTTGCTCTGGATGCTTTTGCTAAGGTCGGGAATGTGATGAAACACACTGGACTGTAAAGTGCCAAGTTTGTCTGATACTCTCTGAGAGTTACTCACTGGGTTTATCTTTATGGCTTGGAGAATGGCTTTGGAAACCATGGTTTTAGGCCTACCTGACCTTAACTGATTGTTGATTTCTTGCAAGCTGATCAAAATTTTTTCAACAATCTGGTTTCTGTATGGAGATCAACTGCAGCTTTGCCTTTTGGCCAACCAATGTTTTTGTTTGTTTCTGTGACATGGTAGCTCCATTTAAAATTGTAAAGCATGAGTTCCCAAATTAGACAACATTGTATATTCATCTATTTGGCTTTTAAATCACACATTTAATAAAGCAATGAACAAACTGCTAATGCACCAATTAGTACCTTGATATTACCAACAACAGATGGTATCTTGAACGACTTAAAATTCTTTGGTCTTGTGATATAAGTTAGTAAGTAAAGTTGGTGACCCAAGTCGAGAGCAACTAGAAGGCTCCTTTTTCAATAGTTACTACACCGAGGTGTAGGGGAGGGCACTACTCCTTTCCCTGAATTGCTCCACTTTACCCTTTATATGTACTTTATATTGCTGAGTGTTAAGCAAGGAGGTATAAAGTACCATTTTTAAAGTCTTTGGTATGACTCGACCTGGAAGTGAACCCAGGTCTCCCAGACCAATGGCAAACACTCTACCCACTGGGCCAATGAGCCGGTTTGCAAAACTTTTGACTTCATCTAGTATGATGATACATTGTAAATCAGCCATATTACGGATATATCTAATCTAAACTGAAACACATTTTGAATATTGCTATTTTATTTTCTGTCAGGGGAGATAAAAGCCAGACTTATTTTTTTAGAATTCAAAAAATGTTATATCTAATAAATAAAAGGTTAAAAAACAGAAGATTTCCACCAATAAAGAAATTTGAAGGCAAATTAAAAAAAAAAAAAGTGATATATTCTATGAAAGTGAATATAACCGAGTTAAAAATAGTTGGAATTTCTAAAAAGGTTACCTATGATGGCAAACACCTGAAGAAGGCTTGCGGGTGCAACAACTGAAATGCTGTGATGATACTAACAATCAAAAGGAGGACATTAGTCTGAGTATATCAGTGTATGATAAGGTTGTGGTAATTTATATGTCACTTTGCGTGGGTCTAAAAAGTTGTTGAGAGTAATTTTTATATTGACTGAAAATCGATATTTAGTCAAACACATCTGGTAAGTACAGGAAATAAATTGATGCCTTTACTAAATAAAATGCATACAATAAAAAAGAAAAACAAAACAAAAAAAAAAAAAAAAAAAAATAAGCACCCCCACCAAAAAAAAAAAAATGAAATTGTAATAGCCTAAAAATCTCACCTTGAAGAGCTGATAAGCCATTTTCGTTTTCAATTATAATGTCTCCCCATTTTACAGACACTGATACGTTGAAGATAGGTTTTTTATCATTAAAGTTTATCTGGCGCTGAAAAGAAAAGAAAATTATATTTTTAATTGATGAAAATAATTTACCAAATTTCTGGCAGACGTCCAAAATATTTTTTTAAAGACAGACTTTAAAAAGACAAAACAAAGAAGCAAAAAAAGAAGGAAATCCCTTTTTTGATTAATCTGAAATTAAGATTAAAGTTAAAAATATCATCATATATTGACCAAAATATATTCTTATTAATATTATGTATGTATGTAAGTGTGCATCTTTCCATGTTTATCTATCAGTTGTTTTTATATAAGGTTGATACACAAATCTTCTGTGCTATCTTTTGAATGGTGTTAGGGAAATCTTAAAAGTGTCTATTATCTAATGATAATTTGTGACTGTTCACTCTGAAACTTATGAAAGACAAAAGGGAGCTTTTATTCCTCATTAGGTTTGGATTGGGTGAGGGATGTGGCCCCCCTGAAAATCACTTAGTTAATCTCAAATTGAATGAGGAGAAAAAGCTCCTTTTTGTTTTTGGTGAGATTCAAAGGGTACAGTGTATCAAAATTTGCTGGAACTCAGATATTCTTGTATGACATCACAGTAAACAATTGGATCATTTTCATGGTGAATCAGAAGAGAAAAGGTTTTCACTTTTTTTACCAGTACCTACAGTCTTTATAACAACTTCATTAGTACTTCAACTAGCTTTGGTCATTTCTTGTACTAAGAAACTAAATAGTGACTAATTTGATTATTGAACACTGACTTTGTTATTTTTTTTCGGTTTAGGTTGTTTGGGTTTTATGGCATATCAAACATTGTGGGTTATTTGATGCCAAATTCTTTATACATATATATATAATAAATATGCTTTGGCTTGGTTGGGTTTTATGGCATATCAACTAAGTAAAGTAAAGTTGCAACCATAGTCAAGGGTGACCAGAAGGCTCCCTTTTCAATAGCAACTACACTGAGGTGTAGGGGAAGGTGCTACTCCTTTCCCTGGATTGCTCCACTTTACCTTTGATCCACACCTTATAATGCAGAGTGTTAAGCAAGGATGCATCAAGTAAAATTTTTAAAATCTTTGGTATGACGCGACCTGGGATTGAACCCAGGTCTCCCGGACCATTGGCGAACATTCTACCCACTAATGCCAAATCATCTTTATACATGTATATTAAATATGTAGGATTTGTAAACATTTTCTTGATAACATAAGCTCATTCTTTTGTACACAGTTAAATGGTTCCAAGTAACAATTCATTTAAACATTAGTCATTTGTTTACACACAGTTAACTGATGAAATAGTTCTATTTCAAACAATTCAATTTAACCTAAGTCATTTGTTTGCACTCAGTTTAAGTGTGAAACTGTTCTATTTGACCCATCGATAGGACCTTATCAGATGCTACCACTCCTGGTCAGAGTTGACCTGTGAGCAAGGGTAATGAAGGTGTAATCTCCAAGGCTGGAGATTTGCTATCAGATTGTTTAATGTCCTATTCAGGACACCTGTTGGATGGGGGTCTTACTCCTCTGCAGAGATGCAGTTGGTGTATTTTTCAGCTTCAGCCAACTGGGCCGAATGTTTTTCAACAAAGCCTTACAAGTCTGTAGTTGTTAGTTTGTCAGAAGGCCACAGGTTTCCCAATTATGCAGTAGTTAAAAATTCAGTTCTTTCTTATTTACTCAGGCAATCAAAGGTTTTGCAATATTTTAGTACATGCTGGTTTGCAGCATGTATATCATATAACCAAAGCAGTTCTAACCATTGAAAGTATGTGCTGTTATAATAGCCAGTATGTTGATACATGCTTTGCTTCTCACTGTCTTTAATTGAAAAGCTGCACAGATCAATGTGCAATATAGTCTAATTCAGAAACTTATAATATGAATTTGAATAGGGCTTTAAAGTTTGTTGTTGTTGGTTTAGAAGTCCGCAGGTTTCCCAGTTAATCAGCTGTTGAAAATTCAGTTCTTTCTTATTTACAAGGGTCTGTTAAAAGTTTGCCATATTTTTGTATGGGTTAGTTTATGGCATGTTTATCATGTGATTTATGGAGGTGCTAGTGGTGTAATGGTTATCATCATAGGAAATTGAAATGGCGACATGAGTTCAAATCCTGGACGAGGCTGATTGCATTTCACATAGCACAAATGCCCTTGGGAAAGGTATGAATTCAATTATTCTCCCTCCAGGTATAGATAAATAGTAGGGGGACAGAGTTCTTTAGCCTTCATTAGGCAACCAGTCTAGGAGAAGAAAAACTCTGACTTCAAACCTATTAAAATCCACTCAAAAATTGACTTTGTGTCACTTCCTGCCTGTTGTTATATACTGACCCTCGACGGAGCCGTCAATCAAAAGATGCACCTGTGTAAATAAGCAAAGGAACAGCGGAACCAGGTGGGCATGAGACAATTATATAACCAGGTGCCACAGACAGCTTGGGTCAGTTCCAGTTGGAGTCAGTTGGGGACAAGATGCCAGCGTGAGAGCCAGCGGCAGACAGAGGGCTTTGGGCCCTCAGTGACCCACGGTTGAGCAACCCAGCCAAGATGAGAAAGAAGTGCTGCTATGGCCAGAAGAACTTTGGGTCAATATGTAGCAGTCTGTCCCAGTCTCCAACTCACCTCTCACACACAACCAACATCAACCCTTTCGAGAATAAAGTGTGAGAAATATATTTTTATAAAGAAGTATGTTCGTTCGTTCATTGAAGTTCGTCATTATTGTTGACTATGTTTCCGCTTATATTTGTATTATATATATGTATATGGCTATACAACACTGTGAAGAGGGGTTGGTAAATACATATATAACATGTGACTGAAGCCGTGAAAGGTACCTGCTGTCATGATAGCTAGTTTGTCATGATAGTTACATTGCTTCAATCAGAGTGTGCTTTGAAAGCTGTACAGATGAATGTTCAATATCATCTTCTTTGGGAACTTTTACTTTACAAGTTTAAACTGGGATATAACGCCATGGAAGCAAGCAAAAATATTTGTTGTGTGAAAGATAAAAGCACCGTTGATCACAGTACAGTAACAAGATGGTTCAGAAATTTCACTCAAGTTGTAAGAACCTCGACAATCGGACATAGTCAGTTAGACCTAAAAGCATGGATTCTGAGGCCATAAGCCATAGAAATAAATCAGGTGAGTAGCACTGGAAGTGTATTAAGCGAACTTGGCATCTCACAGTCCAATGTGTTTCATGACCTTCATTACCCCAACAAAAGCATCAAGAACTACTGAATTGTGCCCCATATTACCAAATTATTGCAAAACTTTTGATTCAACCTAGTATCTTACAATAGTAAAGATTAATGGTTTGTTTAGCCTGCCTTTGTCCAACAGAGAACTGATATCAATGAACATGATATTAAATTTATTGGTCTAGTTGATATTATTTCCTCAGATCTTGATTTCAATGGCTTTCCTCTTGATTTTTTCTTCTCCCTGATCTATTGCAAATCTTCAAAGCTGATGATATTAGTGTCTAGGGCTTACCTTAACAAGCTCTCACTATACTTTTTCTAATAAATTTAGAAACTTAATTATCTTGAGGCTCTTTGGCTTAAAAAATTCCACAAAGATAAAAATAAGAGCTAAAACTGTAATCAGAAAATTAAACCAAATGATAGGGAAATAGTTTGAGGTCTATTTTTATTATTTATTCAAGCATTTAAATCATTCATTCGAGTAGGAGTTCTCGTTCTTTTAATAGAACCAGAAACTGAGTTTATCAGAGAGAGAGAGAGAGAGAGAGAGAGAGAGCAACAAGAGACTGGAGAACTGGGAGAGAAAGACTGTATTAGAGATAGAAGATTAGAGTTGATAGTGAGGGAGAAAAAGGATGAGATAGGTGAAGTGAGAGAGAGAGAGGAGAACTAAGAGAGAGAGAGAGAGAGAGCAACAAGAGACTGGAGAACTGAGAGAGAAAGAGGGAGAGAAAGACTGTATCAGAGATAGAAGATTAGAGTTGATAGTGAGGGAGAAAAGGATGAGATAGGTGAAGTGAGAGAGAGAGAGGAGAACTAAGAGAGAGAGAGAGAGAGAGAGAGAGCAACAAGAGACTGGAGAACTGAGAGAGAAAGAGGGAGAGAAAGACTGTGTTAGAGATAGAAGATTAGAGTTGATAGTGAGGGAGAGAAAGGAAGCAAGAGATAGGTGAAGTGAGAGAGAGAGGAGAACTGAGAGAGAAAGAGAGAGAGCCACGAGAGACTGGAGAAATGAGTGAGAAAGAGGGAGAGAAAGACTGTGTTAGAGATAGAAGATTAGAGTTGATAGTGAGGAAGAGAGAAAATAAGAGAGGGAGAGAAAGGAAGTAAGAGATAGGTGAAGTGAGAGAAAGAGAGAGAGAGAGGGAATGCATGATTGAGAGAGAGAAGAATGTTAAGAGAAAAAAGAGAAGAAAAAGACAGAGTAAGAGATAGGAGGAGAGATTTGAGAGAAAAGATGTATTGACTATAGAAACTTGTGCAAAAAAGCCAGGATCAAACACTGCAAAAATAATCACCTGTTTGACCCTTTGATCATCGATCAAAAAAAAAATAAAATCAATATTTTGAGATGGTTAAATTACTCCCCGCAGATCAATTAAGAGATTTATAGTTTGCCATTTTATTTTCCTCTCTTTGTTTTTTTTTTGTTTTTTTTTACCAGTTCTTCAACTGATAATATGTGCTTCATTATCAAATATTCAATTTCATGTGGATCAATATCTTGCATTGTACCGATGTCATCTACCAGCAGAGAGTCTGCCTGGGGTCTCTGAAAAATGGTGCTGCACAACTCAGGTTTGTGCCATCGTTAATTGACTTTAAGCAAATATCCAACTGTGACAAACACTGAACAAAGATTAAAACATTGGTTTAGTTTCAGGGTGTTTTTTTATGAGATTTCATATTGTGTATACTTTCTTTAACTCTTTTGGCGCAGTGCATTTGGTAACAAATTTAATGGCTGAAAGGTACTTTTGACCATAAAATAAAAAAATCTTGCACGCAAAAAATGTATAAGAGTTTCACAATTAATGTTTTTTTTTTGTGAGGTTTCATATTATATATACTTCATTTAAAGCTTTTAACCAATACTGGTTATTTAAAAAAGAATGGAAATGTTTTTTTGTTTTTTTTTTGACAACATGTTTTTAACCCTTTTAGCATGGCACATTTGGAAACACAGCCCTCTCTGAAAATAAGCTTTTTTAGAGGTTTTCAAGGGAAACACATCCTTAAGAACTTTGGCCATTTATAAAGATGGCTGGCATGAACTATTTTAACCCTGTACACTACCTGTTAGACAAAATTGATTAACCAAATACAGTATTGTTGACTTGTTGAGATGTTAAGGGTGTATATATTTATGGGTGATTAAAAATTGTTAAGTGTATATGTATTTATGGGGGATTATCTATTGTTTAGGGTGTATGTATTTATGGGTGGTTAAGGGAGTTCATATTCATGAGTGATTCCCATGGGACAAAATTATCAAATATGTAAAAATATGCAAAGAAATGGTGCAAATTTTACTACATGAACAAAAATACATTAAGAAAAAATAACTATACAATAGTATAAATTCTTGTATTAATTATTGTTAAACTAGTACAGCAATTTCTGTGCTTCCTACCAACATACCAACCATTTTGTCTCTCTATATTTTAAACAATGAACATAGCAAACCATTGTCTTTAAAAGACAGAGGAATTCTAAAATAATAAGAAATGTTCTTAGATATTTTAGCCCATTGATATCTAAGTTTAATAGAAAGTAGGTCAGCGACACACAACCAAAGTTCAAATGCAGATGTATTTATTTTAGTTTTGTTTTGTTTTGCATTATGGTTCAAAGGTCTTTAATGAGAGTCTATTGAGGAAGGCTCTCTATGCTACTAGATTAATTTCTAAGTAAAATGTTTATCTTTTTAATTTTATCTCATCATCAGATATAAATAAAGTCATACCGAAAAGCAAGTTACATTAATGAGATTCATTATGATGAGCAACACAACAACACAAGACTAAATAAATAAATGACTGATTTTAATGGCATGTCAACTCATCTAGTGTTATTTAATACTTAGAGGTTAGGGAATTGCATTCCTTGTATGTTCAGATTGATATTTTTTATGTAGTCGTTTCTTAGGAGTTTTTTTTGCCCAAAGACATATGATATCACATATTCCTTTCTAATACAAAAAATTCCCACACAGTTGTATGGTTGCAAGTATTCCTATCTAATACAAATAATTATTTCTATCTAATAATAGTCATTTGTTTGCACACAGTTATATGATTTCAGGGAACTAATAATAATCCTTAGTAAAACTTCAAGTAACTATTCTTAATACATATAAGTTACTCATAGCAATATCATATCAAGTATTCCTATCAAATACAAAAAATTTGTAAATAGATCTATTTGACCCATAGATGGTACCCTAACAGGTACTACCAGTCCAGGTCAGAGTGGACCTGAGAGTGATGGCAATGAAGAGATACTCCAGATCTCCTGAAATGGAGCCTCACCATCAGACACTGTTTTGTGTTGTACCGAAATCATTGTGTGTGCATGAGGGTGGGGGTCTTACCCATCTCTTAGGAATATAACCAGCATATTCTAAGCTGAGCTGATAGAGTGGCAAAGCATCTTGGAAATGACCTGGACAGGGCTATGAAGGGGAAACACCAAGAGAGAAACTGAATCTCTTTTAATAGAAGCAGAAAATAATGCCTGAATGACTAATCATATCAAAGCAAAAATTGATAATATACAACAGAATTGCAAGTTATGTGGTGACAGAAATGAAACACTCAATTACATAATAAGAAAATGCAGCACTCTGCCTCAAGACCAAATAAAGGATAAAAAAATGAGAAGAGTGTTGTGCACTATTCTTTCAAATGGGGAAGTCTTGTCAGCCATTTTAGTTGAAAACAGTTATTTGGTAAAGAAACAGTTGTGAATAGGTTCTTTGTTCCTTTTATTTTCAGAGTAGTAAGTATTAATGGGTCTAGAAAAAGATCTGTTGTTTTATTCTAGACTCACTAGTCAATTTTTCAACATGAACTGACTTATCAATCAATTATTTTTTTATTTTGGACCAGCAACCTCATATTTGTTGTTTTCTAAATTACATTCTAGCTAATAAATGATTGATGGTCGAAGCAATGAGGATGGAAATGATGGACTAAAAAAAAAAATTAAAAATTGCAGAATAATATTGATGCCACATTTCAGACTTTCAGACAAAAACGACTGATCATTTCTGATTTCCATTAACTTTCAATCATCATCAGTCGAATTATTATAAACACACTAGATGACCTGTGAAGCTATTGGGCTTTCATTCTAAGTATGTATCCAACCCCTCAACGACAGGCAAAATGTGACACAAGGTCAAGTACAATTAGTTTGAAATCAGTTTTTATTCTCCAAGACTGATTGCCAAACCAAGGCTAAAGAGTCCAATCTGTCCTGCTATTTACGAATAGTTGGGGAGTAGGGAATAAGAGCTGGATTCATGTCTTTCCCAAGAGCATTAGCATGAATGTGAAACTGCCTTGTCCAGGATTAGAACTTGAATCACTGTATCCATTTCTTAAGATAATAACCATTAGGCCATGTCCCTCTCCAAGTTGTGCTCCCATTGTAACAGCTATCCCTGATGATATTTATACTTCCATTGTTAGTAGGGAAGATCTCTAGTTAAGAACCCATACTCTAAAGACCAATATTAGCATTAGTATATCCATGATATACTCACATCAAATAAAATGGATGACAAGGCAAAAGTAAACTTAATTAACCACACAATAACATTTAATATATACAATATATATACTAGTGGTATTAAAAGGAAAAACACACAAATATGTCCTAACAGCTAAAACTATACACATATCATTCCCTGAACCAACAGTATGTGGAAGGGGTACAAAATAGAAAAAGGCTTATTTGACAAGTGTTGGTAGTATAGCCATATGGCTTTACAGAGCCTTTGAGAAAGTCAGAGACAATCTCTACATGTCAAAGATCAAAGACAAAAAAAGGTCAAGAATGGATTTCTGAAATCATCATGTGACTCCTTATAGACATGCCAATTTTCTAAAGGAGATAATTATTTATAGTATCCCTATGCTTCTTAGTAAGGAATGAGTGAAAGATCCTAATCAGTATTTCACAGTTATCCATGGTATATAGGGATTTGGAATGATTAAACAGTAATGTTTTGCATGAACACTGACATCATAAGATTGTTCTCCAGTTACAATTTGAATTGGAAATTGTTTTATTCTCTAAGTTATGGCATTGTAAGTGTATTGTTGTAATCCCTGGATGTTTTTTTTTGTTTTTTGGGTTATAGTTACATATGAACATATATGAATTTATTAACTCTCCTTCCCTTGTGATGGTATGAGTTGACACAAGATCTGTTCAATGCAGGGACACACTCAAGATGTGAAACTCTTTCTCTTTCTCTTTCTCTCTCTCTCTCTATATATATATATACATACATTGATAATCTAGCTTGTTATATTTCTAAATTAACAGTGCTAAATATTGGTAATAGCACATATATTAAAATCAGGATAACATAGATAAAGTCAACAGAGGTTGACGACTGTCAATTTCTTACTATGTGATCATCATACTGAATATATATATATATATATATATATATATGTGTGTGTATGTGTGGTTAGGGAGCAGTCATTCATTTAAGCATGTTTCATTAAATGATAAAGACAAATTTTGTCTGTATAATTTATTTAAGATCCTTTCAAGTCTTCTGATAAGTGTCTTAGTTTCAGGTTGGAATTGGTAGATGAATTTCCTAAAATTGTTCCGAGCACTTTCAGACCCTTCATAGGCCATCGTCTGGGGTTGCTTGCTTGTATAAGGTGTGTTTGTTTTTAAAAGAGTTTTGAAAGAAACCCAATATATATATATATATATATATATATATATATATATATATTAGGTTTCTTTGTTTAATGACATATCAACCTCTGACAGTAATTTAATGCCATAGCAATCCTTGGAGAAGAACAATAGTGGTGCTGTTTAACACATAGCAAGGAGGTGATAAAGGGGTTTATGCCTTTCTGAAGAGTATTAGTTCAAAAATGAACACAATAGAGAACTGGAATTTGAACTTACAATGTTATCAGTCTAGCACTTTCACCACCACACCACTGGGACTCTTCTCTCTCTCTCTGTATGCATATATATATATATATATATATATATATATATAAAGAATTATTAGAATTTAATAATTCAAGATAGCTTTGTCTTCAATTATTCTCATGATAAAATGCTTTTATTCATATGTTATAAATATTGATTTCTCCATTATTATGATTAACTGTTCTGGGTTTGTTAATTTTGATGCTTTCATCTGTATATCTACTTCTGTAAGCAAAGGTGCTCTGAAGATTATTTCTGTCATTTCAATGCGATGATTGTAAATTGTAAAATATTAACATAAGTTTCAAAATGTAACAGTTGAAACAAAATCAGGATTTTGTGTCTTAAAATAAAGAATGCTAATCAATAATCATAAACTAATATGCGTGAAAAATTTACTTGTTTTCAAGTTCAACCTAAATTAACTATTGAACTCTTCTAGTTTGATATAGGTCAACATTTATTTATAGATTAATATAGGTCAACATTTATTTATAGATTAATATAGGTCAATGTTTATTAATAGATTAAGTAAGGAGGCTTGTATTTTCATTTTTATACAGTCAATAATTGAGAAAAGTCATTAACAAGTTGGAAGTTTTTTTGATGTTTGAACATCATCTTGGCATTCTTGGTGTCGTTACTGTGATATTTCAGCTCATCCCTTCTTCATCCTTTTCAGGTGTAAAAATTCAAGAGAAAAAAAAATGAATCAAAGACATCAACTTCTTCTACAGATACATTAAATTCCTGATCATTACAAATCTATAAAGTGGATCATGTTTTCTTCACAACTTCATATTAACTCAGAGAACACAAGCGATGCCTATCCACCATTTTTATTATAAGATAAAAGACTATAACAAAGACAAGGGACATAACTAAGTATTCACAACTATCAGGTTAGATAACTCAGACTTCAATATACTGTCTCTTGTGTATTAAGATTTATATTGAGTGGGAGTCTCCAACACCCACTTTCTTGGATTTTTAATCCTGACAAGGGCTGATGAATGGATTAGCCAAATTAATGATTGTTAGTGGGTCTTCTGTCTAGTTTAAAGGCAGGTGATGACTTGGCAGTTTTCCTCAACCTATCAAAATAAAATCAAACTAGTAATTGGGTAACCTGTAGCAGGGAAGGTTTCTTGATCTAACTGTAATCTTGTCAATCATTGTGGCATGACAGTGATATGATCTTTTTCATGATATCTGACTGAGACAGTACAAGGGGAGATGGATTCATGCGTGACCAAAAGACATTATCATAGAATGAACCAAAATTTAAACAGAGTTCACCAATTCCATTACCTGTTCTTTTAATTCTAACCCCCCGTAGCATGTTTCTCAGTGAATCTATTTTCCCAATTAAATTGCAGCAGGTGGCCGAACGGATTTAGCTGCCATAATAGGAAAATTCTGGAAACAATGCCATCTTTAGAAACAGAACAATCATTTAAGACATGACCATTAACCTATTGTTTTTATCCTCTGCATTCACTGGCCGATTCTTCAATGCCAAATGGTAGTAGCCACTGTCCATCTAAGATAAACAGAACCAGAAGAAACAGCACAAATACTGCGAAGAATACTGCTGTTATTTCAGTCTTCTGCCACTGTTAGTTATAACAGTTTCTGCAGCAACTAGATAAGGCATACCTCATTCATTCTAACGAGTACTGTTTCAATATTAGTTGACACACAAATTCTGTCCGTTTTGACTGAGTGGAATTGCCAAGGAGGCAAGCACAAACAGTTTGTGTTTGGCAATTTCTCAAAAGGCCCTTGTCTTCAGGTTCCATTTGTTACTTCCAGTAATGGCTGTGTGTAGCGGGTAGAGGAGTAGAAGGAAGAAGAAAAGGAAAGAGGGGAAGGAAACAAATTGTAGAATGGGCAATGTTGTTCTGATTATGAAATCAATGCCAGAATAGAGAAAGATGATTTAATATACGAAGATTTCATTGGAAAGTTAAGAGGAGATTTTCAATACAAATTATATTTCCTTCTCCTTGTGTGTGTGTGTGCGTGTGTATGTGCATATATATATTTGACACTGTTTGTGTTTATACATATATACATATAGAGAATTAAATATCTTAAAAGTTAATTACTATTAATTTTTCAATGACAAATCTCATTTTTGGATATACACTTGCTTCTCTTTCTCTCTTTCTCTATATATGTTGTGTGTGTGTGTGTGTGTGTGTGTGTATGTTCTCATATGTATTTTAAGCTTTCTTTCTCTGTGTTTATGTTTATAAATATGTGTATGTGTGTGTTAAAAGTTAATTATGATTCATTTTGTAAATACAACTCTGTATCTTTAATATACACTCTTATCTCAATAAATATACATGTTCTCATATGTATTTGCAGCTCTCTTTTTCTGTGCTAGTGATAATTATATATATATATAGAGAGAGAGAGAGGGAGGGAGAGGGAGAGATAGAGAGCGGTATTAAATATGTTAAAGTTAATAATTATTAATTTTGGAATTACATATCTCTCTCATGAACATACACTTTTCTCTCTATGCGCGTGGGTTTTCTTGCATGCATTTTAAGCTCTCTTTATGTATGCTAGTACTAATATATATATATGTAAATATATGAAAGAGAGAGAGAGATATTAAAGGTCAGTTACTATAGATTTTTTAATTAAAATCTATCTTGTTCATATATATATATATATATATACAATGTTGCTTTGATAACTTAATTTTCTACTAAAATTATATATATATATATATATATATATATATAGAGAGAGAGAGAGAGAGAGAGATTGATAGATAGATATACACTTACTTTTGAATTTTTGCATTTAAAGCATGTAAGTCCAAATATCTCAAGTAGACTGAGTCATTTCCTAAGGATTAAAAATATTCACCCTACTTTATTTCACGTTGACTTCCGTTTTTTTTTTAAATGAGTACTCCCTCCCCTCAAATCTTCTTAAATTTTACTGCCTATTCTAAAACTCCTTGAAGTTGTGGAATTTTAGTGAGAAATTTACAAATTCTTTGTGTTCTCTATCACTAAATATGTAGAGACATCAAATTTGCCGAAATGGAACTTAAATGAAACATGAATTTCACAAAAATTGTTAACTGAAATTTAAAAAATTCTACATATATTATTATTGTATATCATATGAACAAAACTTTAAAAGAAATATATATTAATATTCTAACTAGCTACCAACATGCTTAAGATTTGGAATTTGTTACAATGAAAAAGAGAAGGGATAGATAGAATAATCTAGGTGAAAACTAATCCTTCGATACCATTCACATATGCTTTTAATACATGGGAAATTAATTCTTTGCACACCAGCTTTTCCCATTATGACTTCATTACAAAATTTGCTCCAGTCAACCACTATCTGCCATGATCTGTCACTTTTACTGAAATACTACTGCAATACTGACACTACAGCTAAAAAAATACTTCATTTTTTTTTTTTATTCAACAAAATTTATCTACATTTAAAAAGTAAATATGTATACATCAAATTTCCATGACCTGATATAATGATGCAGTAAGAACGGATATATTTGACTTGTAGATAGGTCCTAACTGTTGAAGTTTATGTTATATTGCCTGATAGTTGTAAATAGTTATGTCCCTTCACCAATGGTCCGGGAGACCTGGGTTCAATCCCAGGTCGAGTCATACCAAAGACTCAAAAGATGGTACTTGATGCCTCCTTGCTTAACACTCAGCATTATAAGGTATGGATCAAGGGTAAAGTGGAGCAATCTAGGGAAAGGAGTAGCGCCTTTCCCTACACCTTGGTGTTGTAGCTATCAAAAAGGGAGCCTTTGAGTCACCCTCGACTACGGTCGCCAACTCTTTTTTATGTTGTAAAAAAGATGGTGGATGGGCTTTGCATAAATTCTCTGAGTTAATATGAAGTTGTTGAGAAAACACTAACATTTACCATCCTCTGGGTCAGAATATTTTTACTTTCGTAAAAAACATGAAAGTAAAAGTCCACTCTCCTAATGGAGACACATTGTAGCAGGTGTGCAGCAAGGAGACACATTAGCCCCCTACCTGTTTATCATCTGCCAAGACTTAGAACATCTATTGATATAATGAAAGATAACGGTTTCAAGCTGGCAAAGGAAAGAAGCAGAAGATATCCCACACAAACAATTATGGAAGCGGACTATGCTGATGATATAGTGCTTCTGGCAAATACAACTACCCAAGCCGAAACCCTGCTACATAGTCTGGAATGAGTAGCTGCTGGCATAGGACTCCATGTCAACACAGACAAGACGGAATACATGTGCTTTAATCAACGAGGCAAGATCTCCACATTAAAGGGTGGGTCTTTGAAACTCGTGGACAAGTTCACCTACCTCGGAAGCAGTGTCTCATCAACCGAGAAAGACATCAACATGTGACTAACAAAGGCATGGACAGCTATCAATAGGCTATCATTCATATGGAAGTCAGACCTGACTGATAAAATACAGTTTTTTTCCAAGCAGTGATCATGTCGATATTACTATATGGATGCTAACTAAACATATGGAGAAAAAGCTTGATGGCAATTACACAAGAATGCTGCAAGCAATATTGAACAAGTCCTGGAAGCAACACCCCACAAAACAGCACCTATACGGCCACCTACCACCCGTCACGAAAACTATCAAAGTTAGACAAATCAGACATGTGGGACACTGCTGGAGAAGTAAGGATGAACTCATAAGCGACATACACCTGTGGACCCCTTCACATGGACGAGAAAAGGCAGGATGACCAGCTAGAATCTATATACAACAGCTCTGGGCCGATACAGGATATAGCCTGGAAGACCTCTCAGGAGCGATGGATGATAGAGACGGGTGGTGAGAGAGGGTCAGGGAGATCCATGCTGGCAGCATGACATCATGATGATGATGAGTCAGAATAGATCTGGGAGTAATAGCAATGAAAAGGGATCACTCTAGAACAGGAGTTTACTTCGTATCATAGAATTTTTATTTTTTCAGTGAGGTCTTGCCATTCTGCTGTAGGTTTGGTTTGGTTGGGTTTTATGGAATATCAACCATTGTAGGTCATTTAATGCCAAATCCTTTATATATATATATATATATATAGATATATATATATATATATATATATATATGATTTCTAAACAAGCCTGTGCTTATTTTTTTTGCATTGTTAAATAGCTTCATTTAATTTCAATCAATTAAGTTTAACATAAGTACAGTTTTTGTTTACACACAGTTAAATGTAAAAACAATTCTGTTTCAAGCAATTCAATTTAACATCAGTACACAGTTTTTTGTTTACACAGTTAAATAATCAAATAGTTCTATTTCAAACAATTCAGTTTAGGTTAAGCACAGTTCTTTGCTTACACACAGTTAAATGTAAAAACAGTCCTATTTCAAACAATTCAGTTTAGCATATATACACAGTTTAAATGTCAAACAGTTCTATTTGACCAATTGATAGGACCCTATCAGGTACTACCACTCTGGGCCCAAGTGGACTTGGGAGTGATGGCAATGAATGAATACCCTGCATTCCTCAAAACTACAGCATTACTGAAGCCATACCATCAGACTGTTTTGTGCCATATCTATGACATTTGTTGAGAGGAGTCTTACTCCTCTACAGAGATGGTATGAACCCCCTTATCCTCCCAGCTATGGGTTAAATAGTACCACTACTGTTCTTCTTGGAGAATGGCTTTGGCATTAAATAACCTACAAAGGTTGATATGCCATTAAAAAACAAAGAAACCAAACCAATCTACAGAGATGAAGTCGGTGTATTCTGCAGCCCCAGCCAACTGGACAACTCTACAATAGGTTTATTCAGACATTGGGATATAGATCAGACATTAGTAATGTATCCATAACCAAATATCATTTAAAAAAATAAATAAGATTGAGCTTAAAATCAAATTGAATACAAAGAAAACAGACCAGAAGTTACCTTATCAGGGAATAATGACAATGATGAGGAGACTCCACACTCCTCAGAGATTTAGAAATGGAAATCTCTAAACTCATGCAGTATGCAACTATAGTTGAATTCCTTGTGTTGTGATTTATGCAAATATCATCAGATTTTATAGTATGTTTTTTGCTGGTCTGTATTTTCCATCATCTGCAGAATCTCTGAAGACATTTTCCATTGTTAACATGTCATATCAAATGCAACTATAGTTAAATATAACACTACTTTCTATTTTTGAAACAGTCAATTTTTTCATTGGAAAATGTAGTGCTGGGAATAGGGAAAGTTGGAAAATGTAGCAACAAGAGGGTTAATGGTCATAAAATGTAGAAAAAAATGATTGGAGCTCAGAGATAGAAAGCAAGGAAAAGATGAAAGAAAACTCAATCAAAACTTAATAATAAGGACAATGCTTCATCCTGAAGATTCATTGGATGTTACTTTGATTATTTTTTTTAAAAGATGGAGACTAATGATAAAAAAGCAAGCTAAAAATCAGAAAAATAAACCCAAAAATATGAAATAAAAATAGATATGAAAGTAAGAAATGTAGGTATTCATTACCTTAGGCACAGTGCAGGTAATATTCCTTTTGTTGATTACATTTGCTCTGTATTCAATTTGAGTAGAACCATATTCAAAATGGCATTGGTATTTGCGTGAACGAGTCTGTAAAAGAGACAAAAAAAAAAGCAAAGAATAAAAATTAATGAACAAAACTGAATGAATTTAGGTTAAGAAGAGACAGAAGGTACCAATAAAATCTTGAAAAAAATTTAGCTAATCAAAATTTTTGGAAAAAAATGATTTTGATTAAAAAGGAAAGAATGAAAAAAGGAAAAAAACATTGAGAACTGAAAATTAACAAAATGGTAAAGTATGAAAAAAAATTACAGAAAGCAAAAAAAAAAAATAATTGACTACATTATAAACTTAATATTAAGTGTTAAAGAGAAAAACCCTAAAAAAAAAATTAATTAGAATTAAAAAAAATGAAAATCTGACAACTCCCTACCTAAATTCATTGTCTGGAATTCAACTAAAGTTACTAAAAGAAAAATAAATATAATTTTTAATTAAAAACATTTTAACATTATAAACGATTTTGTTTCTTTCTTTATATTCTATTTGTTAAATCTAAATAAGTTTTGAATAAAACAAATCATTGACATGAAATTTGATCAAATCTTGTAAAAAAAATTAAATTAAATTAAAGTTGATGATTAATGTCTAAGTTTTTTTTTTTTTTTTTTTTTAATGAGAAATGGATGTTTAAGAAAACATGTTTTTCACTGTTTGTCTGTCAGGTTTTTATGCTGTAATTTCTCTGTTTTTTAAAGAGAACACAAACATTTTAATGAGTTTTAGACAAAATGGATGAACTGATTTGAAAATTGGGAGGAGGAGGAGGAGAGGGTGAAAAAATTGTTTCTTAAAATAAAAATTTTCTTGAAAATAAAAAAACGTAGATTTCTTAACACTGAAATTCAATCAAATTTATATTTTGGAGGACCATTTAAAAATTAATCTTTCAGTAAACCATTTGAAAAATAATCTAATATTTTATGATTAAAACACTCCAAATAAGATTTAACTCTTGACTGAAAAGCAGGTGACTACTTAAAATTTTAAAATGACCATCACTCTCTCTTTCTCTCTCTCTATATATATAGTGATCCACAGACAGACTGTTTCGTTGTATCACAAGTCTTCAGTGTCACTAGACACGTGATTCTTGAAGCTGGGATCCAAACCCAGCTGACTGATATGCCAGCCGTAGATTCTACTGCACAGCCATGAGGAAACTAGCATAAGCAAAGAGATTTTAAATGTATATCTATAACTTTTGTTTTGTTAACATATATCCGATTAACAGCTACTGAAAGCCCAATTCGATTATATATATATATATATATATATATATATATATATATAAAAATGAATAAAAATTAGATAGATGGGAATATTTATTTTGTGTTGATTATTTTTGGGTTATTCCCAGCTAGTTTGGACCTAAAGTCATTGCGAAGAGAAAAGTTTTTGTGGAAAAAAAAAAATTTCTTAAGTTTTTAAAATAGACGATAATTAATAGAAGTTGGTGAAGTAGCATGTCCATTCATTGAATGAAAATTATCTTCTCGCATCAGTGTTTTTAACTGACATTCAAATATCTGTTGTCAAGATACCTGGCAAATGAGCTTTCCATTTGAGATGCATATGATAAGTATGGGAGGTGTGTGTTTTAAATCAGCCATGGCCACTTGGTCTGTTTATTTAAGTGCTTACATATCACTCCAAATATATAACTACCTTTTTAAATTTAAATGTGACTTGCTGGATCCGTAGAAATTTTATAGGTGTTAAAAACTAAGATTACCCATTATGTCATACCTTTTCTCTCATCCTGTGTTTGTTTCTTCTCATTCTCTCCCTTATTCCTTCTTATCTTTGTTTATATATATAATTTTTAGTTGGCCAAAAAGCTATTACACCAAGTATTAGGGAAGAGCACTACTCCTTTTCTTGGATTGCTCCACTTACCCTTGATTCATACCTTATAATGCTGACTGTTAAGCAAGAAGGCCTTTAGTATGACTTGACCTGGAATTGAACCCGGGTCTCCCAGACTATTGATGAACACACTACTCTCTATACTAATGGGCTGGTAATATATATACTAACAACTAGAATAACAATATAAGAGATATGTAAATTTCATGTCTAGAAGGCATAACTGGTGCCAATTGAGAAGGAATGAAGATTGGGCAGATACAAAACTATGATCCTTGGTAGAAAAATGTAATAACTGTATATATAAACTAGCAGAATGATTAAATAATTATAGGTTTCTCAGTCAAAAAGCATAAATGATTCTACCAAGGAAGGGCCAAAAGATTGGACAGATATCTGATTTTAAGTATAGTAGAATTGAAGTTGTACATATAAATAAGCTAAATAATAGTACAGTATTGAAATTATTTATGGAGTCACTAACTAGGTGCCCAGTGATTGGATGAAAAACAGCCAATCACAGGCTACCTTTTTTTTTTTTTAGATTTTCTCCAAACCCCTATGAGGGCGTTTCCTACGAACACCCTTCCTCTTTTGCTTGAGTGATTCCTCAGAATCAAGACGTGCCTGCCTGTTCTCTTAGTCTTCTAGACGCCAATACACACTTGTGAGGATTTTTCCAGCAACAGAAGCACAAGAAACAAGGCTCTATTTTCTTCAACCCAACCAAAAGGACACAGGAAATACAAACAGTTCAAAGGACGCCTTTTACGGAAAAGTTTCCCGCAAACCAACTGTTTGCGAGGACAATATTTTCTTTCCTCTCTTTCTATGTAAATATGTTTTTTATAACATTTTAAATTGTGTTGCGTTTCTTTCTTCTTGCCGACATCGCAATATTGTTACCATATAAATTTGGGAAAATCCCAATAACAGACACTAGTTCAGAAAGCATGATCAATTACAGCTATGAAGGGCTGTAGATTATGCAGATACTACACTCTGATCTTAAGTAGAAAAGCATAAAACTCAGAAATCATAAGAAAATTTATTACAGTTGTACATATTATAATCAAAAGATTTTCCATTTTTATAAATAAATGCAAACAACTTGTTCTGATGTTTAATGTGGATTTGTTTTTAAGCTGTCCTTCTTGCTTCGAAATCTAAAGGAAATATATTTTTCTAACAGACACTGAAGATTAAACCTTTCATTAGTTTATCAGTCCATTAAAACTATTTATCATTAAATATAATTGCATTTTCCTTTAATAAATCAATGTTTTTACTGTCTTGTAATTCACTTCTTAATATAATCTGTCCTAAATTATTTGAGCCAGCTGTATTGTAAAACTTCAATTTAGAGCATCTATTGATAGCAATATTGACTTTTTAAAAGATTGAGTATCATATATACTGCATTTTGATCTCTCATCCTCAATTCAGTCAGAAAAGAAGATAAAGAGCAAATGGTAGGCATAAAAGAAGTACCAAATAACTTTTTAAGCTCTATTTAAAGTCCAATTTTCAGTGAAATACCAAAGTAGAAGAATAGTAAAAAGAAAGAGTAGAATTTGCATTGCAAATCCAAATCAAGGCTGTAAGTCTATATGTTTTGTTTAATTCTTATAGAAAGAAATGAAGGAAAAAAAATTTCAAAAAGTAAAATAAATAAAAAATAAGAACTAAAAAAGTAAAGCCAGAAAAATAAATGAAGAAAAAAAAATTGTAAAAAAAAAAAAAATCAAAGTAAATTTTAGTCTACAATTTGAAGGTCAAAATAATAGTGGAAATTTAAGGTTCCATTTCCCGATCTGAATTTCCAATTTTTTATTGCAATTGTTTAATGTAAACCCAAGTAAAAAAAATACGAATAATGGCATATAAATCTATTTTTTTCATAAAGCCTATTGAAAAATTATGTTTGATATTTTGCGATTGGGAATTATTATTATTATTATCATACACTACTTATTATTATTATGATAATAATAATAGTACACTACTTCTTCTTCTAATAATAATAATAATAATAATAATAATAAGAAGAAGAAGAAGAAGAAGAAGAAGAAGGAATTTGGCATTGAAAAATGCACCATGCCAATAATGAAAAGCAGGAAACAGCACATGACAGATGAAGTGGAAGTACCAAATCAAGAAAAAAATTAGAATGCTCAGAAAAAAGGAAACCTATAAATACTTGGGCATCTTGGAAGCTGACACCATCAAACAAGTGGAGATGAAAGAAAAAATTAAGGAGGAGTATCTCAGGAGAACCAGAAAGCTACTTGAAACATAACTATATAGCAGGAACTTTTCAAAGGGCTGTCTCTCTTGTAAGATATTTGGATCCATTCTTGAAGTGGACCAAAGAAGAACTTTAACAAATGGACCAGAGAACAAGGAAACTAATGACCATGCATAAGGCATTACATCCCAGAGATGTGGTTGACAGACTATATGTGTTAAGAAAAGAAGGACGAAGAGGACTTTCCAGTATTGAAGACAGCATTGACGCATCGATACTACAACTTGAAGACTATATAGAAAAGCACAGTGGAAGACTGATTACTGCCACCAGAAAGAATACTGACCAACAGAATGGAAATGACCAGAAAACAAAAATGGGAAGGAAAACAATTCTGTGGATGTTTTAAGCAACTAACAAGTGACATCTCACATGAGAAAATGAAGACGTTGCTAAGAAAGGGTAACCTTAAGAGAGAAACTGAATCTTTTCTAATGGCTGCACAAGACAACACTATAAGGACCAATCATATCAAAGCAAGACTAGAAAAGATGCAACAAAATAGCAGATGTAGGTTATATAGTGATAGAGACGAAATGATCAATCATATCATAAGCAAATGCAGAAAATTAGCACAGAAAGAGTATAAGACTAGACATGAATGGATGGGCAAGGTGATCCACAGGGAATTGTGCAAGAAACTGAAATTTGACCATATGAACAAATAGCGCAACCCAGTATCTGTCCTGGAGAATGAGACACACAACCTCTTCTAGGATTTTGACATACAAACGGATCACCTAATCTCGACCAGACGACCAAACCTTAAAATAATCAACAAAAAAAAGAGAACTTGCAGGATTGTGGACTCTGACCACAGAGTAAAATTGAAAGAAAGTGAAAAGAAGGATAAATACCTCGACTTTGTCTGGAATTGAAAAAACTGTGGAACATGAAAGTGACAATTGTACCACTTGTAATTGGTGCTCTTGGTACAGTCACCAAAAGATTGATACAAGGACTGGAGGACTTGGAAATAACTGGATGAGTGGAGACTATCTAGACTACTGCATTATAAAGATCATCCAGAATACTGAGAAGAGTCCAGGAGACTTGCTGTCACTCAAACTCCAGGGAAAGACCATTAGCTAATGCTGATGTGAAAAACTCTCAAGGAGTAACTATACTACTACAACAACAACACTAATTTATTTGAACCAGGGACCTTATCCAGGTTCTTATAGCCATTTTACTTTAGGTTGCTATATTTGGTAATATCATCAGAATGTAGTTGGATTGATCAATTGATATTAATGGCATGTCAACCTGTCAAAATTGGTTGGGTTTTATGGCATATCAACCTTTGTAGGTTATTTAACGCCAAATCCATTTTTATACAAATAATCAGTTCTATTTCAAACAATTCAGTTTAGTATGAGTACATAGTTTAATTATCAAAAACATTTCTACTTCAAGCTATTCAGTTTAGTCATACAGTTCTCATTCAAACAATTCAGTTTAGTATAAGTATAGTTTTGTCCATACACAGTTAAATGTTAAAACAGTTCTATTTCAAACAATTCAGGTTAGTGTAAGCATGCAATTTAAATATCAAAACAGTTCTATTTCAAGTAATTCAGTTTAGCATAAGCATGCATTTTAGTTCTAATTGACCCATAGATAGGACCATATCAGGTGCTACCACTGTGGACAAGAGTGGACCTGGGAGTGATGGCAATGAAGGGGTGCTCTGCATTTCCCAAAGCTCCAGCATTACTGGAACCTCACTGTCAGATTGTTTAGGGTCATATCCAAGACACTCATTGAGGAGGTCTTACCCCTCTGCCGAGGTACAGTCAGTGTAATCTACAGCCCAAGCTGAGTGGGCAAACCTGTCAAGGATTATGTGTAGATATTAAAGATAGTAAAAAAGAGAGATGCCCAAAGAAGCATAGCAAAAAAATAAATAAAAGTTAGGGAACTGTGCTCATTGTATGTTCATATTTGCATTTTTTATGTTATTGTTTCTTGAGGTTTTTTTTTTTTTGTGCTTGGTCCTATCAAATACAATTAATTTTTTAAAATATCTATTTGACTCACTGATGGGACCCTAGCAAATACTACAACTCCAGGTCAGTGTGGATTTGGGAGTAATGGCAATGAACGGATACTCCACACTTCCTATATCTCCAGAACTGGAGCCTCACCATCAAACCCAGTTTAGTGTCATACCCAGAATACCCCTCTCTGGGAAGGTCTAGGGCCTTTCAGAAGGCGATACAATCAGCATATTTTAAGCTCTGCAGATTGAATAGAATATTTGTTTGAATTTTTGAGATGCGTGATTATCATCATCATACACTCACATATTTACTTGAACAAGTTGTCTCATCTTATAGATACAATATTTCAACCATTTTGTTTTAGGTTGTCATATTTGGTTATATGCTCAGAATTTAAAACTGCATAGGTAGTAAAATAAGAATAGTCTACTTCTGTATTAGTGTTTGCCAATAGTCTGGGAGACCGTGGTTCAGTCATACCAAAGACTTAAAAAATGGTACTTGATACTTTCTTGCTTAACACTCAGCATTATAAGGTATGTATCAAGGGTAAAGTGGAGAAATCTGGGGGAAGGAGTAGTGCCCTTCCCTACAACTCAGTGTAGTAGCTATTGAAAAGGGAGCCTTCAGGCTGCCCTCGACTACGATCGCCAAATTTACTTTACTTACTTCTGTATTGAATCAAGGGTTATGATCAAAATACTTTGTTTACAAACAGGAACTTGGTAGGTGAGAAAGAGAAGAACAAGAGCTCGTTGATGAGTGGGGATAAAAACAATCACAGTTTTAGAAGTGTTATTTTGACAAGCATTAGAAAGACATGATTTGATCGGAATAATTACAGTAAGCCATATAAAGGCTTATAAAATATTAGTATTAGATATGAATAGTTAATGGAAGATAATTGTTTGTAAATTATTATTATTTAGTTAGAACTATAGTGATGTATGGAAATTATTTCAATTATGAATAGTTACTTGAAGCTACAGTTGTTTCCAAACAATTATTATAAACTAGGAATAGTTACTTGAAACTATATAACTGCAAACCAGAAAGACTTACTTCAGCCTTAAATAACCCAAACATGGTTCATATGCCTTAAAACCAACCAATTCACAATTTTTGTGGGGAAATGTACTGTGAGATTGCTAACAACATCCATCATATTGTTCATGGATCAAAGAATAATTTTGACTTTCATGTTTTATTATTTAAGAAATACATTACATAAGGCTATTGCTGGAATAGATAGTGATTCCTTTGATATATCCGGGCAAAATGCACAGAACAAATTCTGAAAAGGATTCACCATAAAAGACATTTATGAGTCATAGGCAATTTCCAAAATATCAACATTAAAAAAGTTTTAGAAGAATTTTGTTCCAACCCTTATAGATGACTTTGAGACATTCAAATCTTTGATAGAGGAATTTATGCTAAATTTATGTTAAATTGAAAGGAGAAACAAATCTCAGCATTTCTCATTATACTTTTGTTGTCATTGTAACAGTGCTGCTTTTGCATTAAAAGTAAATTCTATTTCAGGAAATAATTTTCTATCTGTAAGAAGCAGCTTCCCATCTGTTAAAGTTTCATCATGAGATTGCATCAATTCAGTCACATCCTCCTTCAAACTTCTCTTCTAATTCTTGCCCCAGTTGGCTGAAGCTGTAGATTACACTGACTGCATCTCTGCAGATGGGTAAGACCCCCTCCCCAACAAATGTCCGAGATAGGACACAAAACAATCAGATAGTGATGCTCTGGTAATATTGGAGCTTTGGGGAATGCCATTGCTCCCATGTCCACTCTGGCCTGGAGTGGTAGCAAACTGACATTTAAACTGAATGCAAACAAAGAATTTATATTAAATTGAATTGATTGAAATAGAACTGTTTGTTCATTTAACTGTGTAAACAAATGACTAATGTTTAATTGAATTTTTAGTGATACATAGCAATACTTGGAACTATTTAACTTTGTTGACTTATGTTTGCAAATCATATTTATCTAAAGCAAAAGCAGGGCGACCAGCCCGAACTTACATACAGCAGCTATGTGAGGACACAGGATGTAACCCAGAAGACCTGCCGGAGGCGATGAATGATAGGGAGAAGTGGTGAGAGATGGTCAAGGATATCCGTGCTAGCGGCACGACATGATGATGATATATGTATAAATTGGATTCGGCATTAAATAAACTACAATGGTTGATATGCCATAAAACTAAACCAAACCATCTCATAATTCCAGTTTTTATTTTTACCATATCTGTTTTAAATTCCTCTATCAAAGATTTGAATGTCTTTCAAGAATTCTTATCAAATACTAATAAATTGCAAGCAATCAAATCTGGTTCATGGTTTCTTTTGTTTAATGGTATATCAACCTTCATGGGTTATTTAAGGCCAAATCTATCCAGTGTAAGTACTAAAGTTGGCGACTGCTGTTGAGAGCGACCAGAAGGCTCCCTTTTCAATAGCTACTTCACCGAGATGTTGGGGAGGGTGCTACTCCTTTCCCTGGATTGATTGCTCCACTTTACACTTGATAAGTGCCTTATATTGCTGAGTGTTAAGCAAGGAGGTATCAAGTACCATTTTTAAAGTCTTTGGTATGTCATGACCTGGAATTGAACCCAGATCTTCCTGACTATTGGCGAACACGCTACCCACTCAGTTGGTGAGATAATGAAGTTCATACCTTTCCCAAGGGTATTTGTATGAAAGTGAACGTAATAGAGTGACCGGTGTTTGAACTTGCTAACTATGATGTCAGAGTTCAGCATGTTAGCCACTTTGTGATTGGGATTCCCACCAAAATTTAGTTCATAATCTTTTGAAACAGGTTAACCATATTTACCAACCCCTCTGCTCGGGCAGGATATGAGACAAGGTCAACTTTTTTAGGCGGAGTTTAACAGGTTTGAATTCAGAGTTTTCGTTCTCCCAGACAAGTTGTCTCACCAAGGCTGAAGAACTCAGTCTGCCCTACTATTTACCCATAGCTGGAGGGAGAATTATTGGATTCATACCTTTCCCAAGGGTATTAGTGCTATGTTAGATGCTATCAGTCTCATCCAGGATTTGAATTTGTGTTGCCGTGTCCATTTCCTATGACGATAACCATTACACCAAACAAGTTAACACTTCATAGTTCATTACAATTTCAATGTTTTAACAGCCAATGATTACATACAGTTCAAAATCATTCTAAACATAATATCAATCAGATGTATTTGACCAACAGACAAGACCCTCACAGGTACTAATATTCTGTGTCAGAGTGGAGCTGGAAGTAATGGCAATGAAGGGGTGATTCTATGCTCTTCAGCACACCAGAACTGAAACCTCACTACTTGATGCCTTTGGATTTTCAAAATGGTTGCAACAAGCAATTCAATTTCTAAGACAGCTCAATGTCTGCAAAATGGTATAAAGTTAAAAATAATACAAGGTATATGTGTAAATAAGTAAAAAGTAAAGTTGGTGATGTTAGTCGAGGATTACCCGAAGGCTCTTTTTTCAATAGCTACTACACCGAGCTGTAAGGAGGGCGCTACTCCATTCCCTGGATAGCTCCACTTTACCCTTGATCCTAACCTTATAATGCTGACTGTTAAGCGCTACTCCATTCTCTGGATAGCTTCACTTTACCCTTGATCCTAACCTTATAATGTTGAGTGTTAAGCAAGGTGGCATCAAGTTCCATTTTCTGAGTCCTTGTTATCACTCAACCTGGGATTGAACCCTGGTATCCCAGATTATTGGCAAACACTCAACTCTTTAGGCCAATTGCCTGGTTTTCTGTATTTGTGCACAAAGAGTGCTGATTTTTAAATGAATCCCAATATTTCATTCAAAGGAAAAAATAACATAACCAAATGCAATAATTGAACAGTTTATAAATGAAGTTTATTAAAACTGCATCAAATGCACCATAGATCCATCATTTTGATCTCCAACAGCTTGGCATCTCGCAAACAAATTCTAAAATGCTTGATGAAGTTCATTTACACTAATGACTTCAATTTCTTGTGTAATCTTTTGTTTTAGCTCATACAAAAAACATGCATTTGATATTTTACAAACTCTATGAACAAGAGATTTTACTGCTTGTAACTCTAACACTAGTGTCATTAACTGTTTCTTTTTTCTTTGAGTAAAGGTCAAATCGTTGGTGAATCATCATTCAGAAATTTCGTTTCATTATTCTTTTTCTATTCTATTATAATAAATATTATGTGTCTGCTCATCAATAACAGAAACTACCTCACCATCAACATCACAATTCCCTTAGTTATTTATGTTATATTCTCAAGGATTATTAAATAACCATTATTTAATCTAAATTAACATCTTATTTATTAACAATGTCTCTATTAAAGTCTAGCTGAATTAGATTTGCCTCAAAACTGACCATGTTAATGGGGTTTAACTGACTTTCTACCAAACTGATATATGACACAAGGTCTATTCTGTGGGGAGACACACACAAATCAAGACTCATTTTTCAAAAAATGCTTTATCCTTTTGGTATTTCCCATATTAGGGCACTTCAAGCATCAAGCTATGAACTCAGCCTTGCAAAGCAGGTATTGCCTGAGGGGACAGCAACCATGGACCAGGCAATTTAGATTAATAACACTCACCTGGCATAAACGTCAGGCAAACCCCCAGAAAACCAGGAAAGAGTCAAGCTCATGGTATTAGAAATTTATCTGACCTTCCACTGGGTTAGATTTGATACGAGTCACAAAAAATGTTTGATCCCACGGGCAATTCCCATTTTTGGAGCACATCAGGTGTCAAGTAATAAATTCGGCCCTGCAAAACAGGTATTGCCTGGGGGGGATGGCCACCTGGGACCAGGCAATTTGGCTTAATAATACCAGAGGTGAATGCTAGGCAGTCCCCACCCTGGAAAACCAGGTGCAGGATAAGCATGGGATATTAATGTGTTTAAAATCCTGCAATGTGTGCTATATATCACTTAGAAATAAAGGTTTCGATCGTACAAGATGTCTCAATATGCATGGGACTCATGTGATTGCTAATAACTCTGTTAATAATGATATGTTCTTTTTTGTTTCAGATCTGAAAATAGCATACTATAACAACTACTAATCCTTGATCACAATGCTTTGGACAATACAGGAAAAATATTTTGCATCACTGGTGATATTTGGTATACTGGTTTTAACAAAACTGAGTTTAATAAATAACTTGATGTTATTGATTTTTAATATCATTGTTTTATTCTCAAATTTATTAAAAGCAAACCTATGTGCAATTTTGTATAAAAAATGATTAAAATAAAACTGAAATAAGTAATTATTTTTACATGTATTCTTATTTAGTTTTGTTAGTTTTTCTAATTTGATATAATATTTTATTACATTGAAACTTACATACTTCTTAAACTTGGATGTCAATGCAAAAATTAGGATATCTTTCAATGTTAATACCAGATTGAAATGATAATCATAGAAAAAAAAGGCTATTGATAATTTTACTTACTTCTTGTGGAAGAAAAAATCCACTGAAACTGAAATCTTTGGCAATTCCTTCGTGCATTAGCAGCTTTGCAGATTGCTGGACTCTTGGACATTTTTGTGCTGTTTTTGGAGATTGGTCACTCTGTTAAAAAAGAAAAGTATGAAAAAATTACATATAAGATTGTTATATAAGAACAAAGTTGAGTAAATTAATTAACTGTATATCAAAAAAAAAAATCTATACCACATGTTATTAATAAGGAGTCATTTAATACTCCTCCAACTTTTATTTAAAAAAAAATACTCCTATTTTGATCAAAAAATAACACTCCTCTTTCTTTGACTAAAAGAAAACAATACCCCTCCTTTTTCATGAAAAAAACAGAATTCCTTCTTCTTTTACTAAAAAAAACAAAACTCGCCTTGTTATTAAAAATCGCACTCCTCTTTCTTTCACTAAAAGAAAACAATACTCCTCCATCTTTTACTAAAAAATACTCCCCCATCCTTTTTTACCAAAAAAAAAAAAATACTCCTCCTTTTATTAAAAAATAACACTCCTCTTTCTCTGACTAAAAGAAAACGATACTCCTCCTTTTTCATGAAAAAATAATACTCTCTTTTACTAAAAATATTCCTCTATTATTACAATTAAGTTATTTATAATGAATTGTAGAAAAGATTAAAATAACATATCATATAAACAATGGCTTTTGAAATAAGTATGCTAACAGGTAGGCTAAAAACAAATTTATATATATATATATATATATATATATATATATACATATTTCAAGAATAGTTTTGGTTTCTTTGTTAAATAGCTAACAGGTAGTCTGAAAACAAATTTACTAATAGAAGGATCATTAAATAAGTTTCCAGACTTTTTTCGTATGGGCATTTTTATTGATAGTAAACACATGAAACTCTAGTCCCCTTCGAAGTAATCTCCTCCGGCTGCAATGCACTTGTTGTAACGTTCCTTCAACTTCTGGAAGGCCCCAAAGAAGTCCTCTTGTGTGAGCATGTCAATGACCTTCGTCACAGCCTCTTTCATCTCCTCAATTGTCTCATGACGACAGCCTCTGAGCTTAGGGAATAACCAAAAGTCACAAGGAGCAATGTCTGGACTGTAGGGAGGCTGAGGAACTGTCTTGATGCCAATCTTGGTCAAAAACTCTGTGACAAGGATGGAGTTGTGGACTGGTGCATTGTCCTGGTGGAAATGCCACTGACCCGATTTGAAGAGTGCTGGCCTCTTCCCATGGAATCTCTTCCTGAACTCCCTTAAAACCTCAACATAGTAACCCTAACCATAACCCTTTGGCCAATCAACTCTGGTGTATTGACTTCCTTACTCCTCCCACACCTCTCATCATGCCTTCCTTGAATCTTTTATGCCACTCAAAAACTGATGCTTGATTCATGCAAGATGCTCCAAAAGCAGTGTGAAGCATTCCATACATTTCTGAGGCATTTTTTCCAAGTTTAAAACAGATTTTATTGCATATCGTTCTTCTAAAGTGTCCTTATGTCCAGACTGCATTTTTGAAATTCACCAGCTGTGATAATCAGGCTTTAGTAGGGTGTATTCCAATTGCTGCTGTAGCTGTTCATTTGAACATGAAATCATAAAAATTGGTCAGTCATCTCATAAGATGTATAGCAATAACATAGTGTATTTTCAAGAGTCTATGCCAATTTTAAATGCCTGTACAAAAAAAGTCTGGAACTTATTGAAGGCACCACGCATATGTACATATACAATATATATTTCAAGAATAGTTTTGGTTTCTTAGTTGAATAGCACATCAACCTTTATAGGTTATTTAATGCCAAAGCAATCCTTGTAGAAAAGCAGTAGCGGTACTATTTAACCCATAGCTGGAGAGATGGGATGTGGGGGGTTCATACTTTTCCTGAGGGTATTTGTCTGAAAGTGAATGTAAAAGCATGATTGGGGTTTTAACTTGCTTATTATAGTGTATTTAGCAAGTCCAGCATGTTAGCCACAATGCAATGGGGACTCCCTGCCCATATTTCAAATATAAAATAAGATAATAATAAAATAAGATAAAAACTCATGATTCAGATTTTGATGTTGTAGATCCATATGAGCTAGTATTGTACATGAGTCATAAATTTTTATCTTGGTTTATCATTTTATTTTATACTTGAAATAAATTGTAATAGTGTTCTACATTTTTATGCTTTGAGTACTGTAAAGATTTCACAGATTAAGAACTCTTTTAGCATTGAATTTTAATCATAGTCATATCATATCATATATATATATATGTATATATATATATATATATATATGACAAGATGAGAAAAATAAGTGGAAATAAAGACAAAATATTATTTTTGGAATCTGTTGTCAGTGTTTTGGTTTATCCCCTTTTCCACTTATCTTTTCTCATATATATATATATATATATATATATATATATATATATATATATATATATATATATATAGGAAGTGTAGCACAAATGTCAAAACCACATATTGCAATAAATAGTTTCAAGTTTTCATGATTATTAAGCCATACTATGTTTTGAGGAAAGAATGGAATATAAAAACAGAAACAGATTTACATCCTAAAAGATCTGAGAAGTCTCTGGAACAATAGACTTAACAAAGATATATATCTTGGTTAGGTTTACTGTTTCTTTTCTCAACCATTTGTAAGAGATGTCATTAATTTTGGCTATGCATTACAATGTTTTGTATTACAGTAAATGGACCTAATCACCTACAAATAGTTACTGATGAAGCATATAGATATATTTCTGTTGATCACAGTAACAAAATGCCTTTGTTAGTTGTTTAGTTGAATATCATATCTCTCTATCTGTCTCTCTCTCTCTCTCTCCATATATATATATATATATATATATATATATATTGTGCATGTGTGTGTGTGTGTGTGTGTGTGTGTGTGAGTGTATTTAGGTCACTGATTTTCTTGTAGGTAATTAACAGACAAAGATTCAGTGTAGAGTTTTTTATTAGGCTTTTTATGTTTGCAAGTGAGATGTCACTTCTCTTAAGGACTCCAACACATGAATGTACCAATGTTGGCTGACCAACAATGGCTTACATACATCAGGTCTGTGTGAACACTGGATTCAGTCTGGATGACCTAGTGGGAGCAATGGATGATTGGAACAGATCGTGAGATGGAGATTGACAGAGAAATCAGTATTCTCAGCATGACTTGATGGGTATATACAGTCCGGGTCACCATTATTGGTACCTTTTCCTTTTTTACTATATCTTCAAAAATTAAGAAAAAATAAATAAATTTATACAAACTTATTGTTTTATCATTTGCAGTTCTTTATCAACTATGACTTATAAATAGACCAAAGCTGTTTCACAATTTTTTTTTTTGTTTTCATCATATATTCTACCTTATGTACTGAAATTTCATGACTACCAATAATTATGACTGGGACTGTCTATATGATAAATAGAAAATTTAAACCTCCAATATCATGTTCATTTATAAAAAAAAAAAGTCTCTGTGGATCAAGTTTTACTTTGAAATTAATTAGACTCAAATAACTATTATTTCGCATTGCAATAGCCCTCTAAATTAATTCAATACTATAAAATAAAATAATTTGCCCAATTCTTCAAGCAAATTACAAAATACTTTTATATTATTAGATATTATTTATGACCAAACTCTATAACAAGAAAATTATTTTTTGGCCTGTTTTATTAAAGATAACAGACAACATAAGTCTATTATACTTTCATGTAGGTTTCCTCAATTTTGTAATCACAGTTGGATCGAAATTAAATAAAAACTGTCAAAAATTCATGTTCATAAAAGTATAGATTTCATGTACTTTTTTCAATTGAATTCCCTTTGGTAATTGGCTGTTTGGAGTAACGTACACTTGTCAGGCTGATGAGTTTTAATTCCATATATAACTGAATTCTCATGAGTGCAATAAGCAACACACAGTCAGTTTATGAGGGGTTCCATGTATGTATGTATGTATGGACAAAATCAAAAACAGTTTCAAACCCCTACACAACTACTGACAATAAAATCCACAGATCCTTTCTTTGGTACAATGGGGAAGGTACTGCCACGGAATTAGAATCTTCAGAATCAGTCTCATATTGATTTTAGCTGCAAATTACCTGAAGACAAAGAAACAGCTGAAAAAGATCAGATACAATACTTTAATCCTTGTCCAGCATTTAGGTAGGTAGTTGTCAGAATTTAGTGGTATCACAATATAAAATGCAAGAGTCAAACTAACATGCATAGACATAATAGACTTGGTTTTTGTAACCAGTGACACTAAGTGACTTGGTTTTTGTAACCAGTGACACTAAGTCTAGGTTTGATACATTTGTGTATTACCAGAAGGTATGTCTGAGGAAGATGAACGGTACAGCTAGTGCATTGCAGCCGAAGGAGATTACTTTGAAGGGGACTAGAGTTTCATGTGTGTACTATCAATAAAAGTGCCCGTACGAAAAAAGTCTGGAAACTTATTTAATGATCCTCGTAAGTATTCATGTACAAAGATGTTTTCCTTTTCGTATAATGGAGAAGGTGCCGCTACAATGTTAGAAAACCCAAGACCAAATTCACTTTAATTTTAGCTATGTATTTCTTGATAAAAACCACAGCTGAAGGAGTTTATCAGATACTACATTTCAATGCCAGTCCTGAAAGACTGTCCTTATAAATAACCATATAACTTTGGGGAAAGATATTTGTTATAAAAATTGTTCAGAATATTGAATTCACTCTTTGTGTTGGCTTTTTAATTGGCTGGTTGGTCATTTAGTTTAAAAAAACAATTTAGCATTAAATGGGCTATTTAATGCCAAATTGGTTTTTTATATATATGATTTCAAGTGTATTAATATATTGGTAGGAATAATTTTCATTGATGCGGTTGACTTTCAGTCACTGTTTTCTTGTACCTTTAAGATAAAAAAAGGGTCGGATATCTATTTGCCCTTAGAGCAATTTGAAGATCATATCCGAGACTTAATCATAGAGGTGCAAGGGTTTGACATAACTGGCCAACTGATTGTAGGTAAGGGTTTAAGTGGAGTGTTGTAGGTCAGAGTCACATGTCCACTTAATATCTGGTTCATGGACTGTTCAGCCACCAGGATCCGATCCTCAGACATTATGGGTCACTACCCATGGTAAATAGGGAGCCCCATTGGGTTTTACACCTCCGCAGAGGTGCTGTCAGCATATTCTACAGCCACAGCCAACTGGGAAGTGTTTTATTGGCAAAGACATTATGGTAAAAAGCACATGAAGAATGAGCTCAGCAAGCTAAACATCCATATAGCAGATTGTAACGAATAAAAACAACCCAGAAAAATAGTTTTTTGTACATAAACAATATTTGATTAACAAAAAGAAAACATTAATTTTCATAATTAATTTCATTGTATTAAATGAAACCTTGGAGGAGAAACATGTCATATGAATAAGTTATTAATGTCAACAACTTGGTTTTCATTTTTGCAGTTAGATTTCTTCACAACATTGTCGGATATCATTATCTAAATTATTTCTTATACTTAATTTTGTTGACATGTTCATTGGTATCTGTCTGAAAAGATGGTCTCAAGTGGAATATGATGACACAAAGAATGTGTTGTTATCCAAACAGCCATTGAAATGACAATATAGAGGATAGTAATGAATAAAAACAACCCAGGAATATAAACTTGTGTATGTAAACAATATCTATTTGATTAATAAAGAAAGAAAGCATATTGTATTTTGTAGACATGTTTATGGGTATTTATCTGAAGAGATAGTCCCAACAGAAATATGATAATGCAAAAATTCCCAGGCAATTCTACTGTTCCAGAAAGTATCTAACACCCAATATTTCATGGCACTAACACAAAAAACCAAATTCAGCCAAATTGGTTTCGGTTTCTTTGTTTTTAATGGCATATCAACCTTTGTAGGTTATTTACTGCCAAATCTATTCTCCCAGAAGAACAGTAGTGGTACTATTTAACCCATAGCTGGGAGGATAAGGGGGTTCATACCGTTCCCAAGGGTATTTGTCTGAAAGTGAACGTAATAGCGCGACTGGAGTACAAACTCGTGTACTATGATTCCGCAGGCCATTGCTTTAACCATTACACCACGAGGACCCCCCCCCAAATTCAGCCAAGTATGGAACACAGTTCCTATAGCTGGGCAGGTTCCTTTCAGTTTATTTTATCTACTTTGAATAGAAAGAATTCATTGGACGATCTTGTGGGAAAGGATTGTTTCTGATCCCTACATCTACATTCCCACCACCAGGATCTAGCCAGTTTGACCATCTGTGATACTATAGGTATTTAATTGGATCCCCATGAGGTCAAATTGTGACACAAAGATAGTTTAGTGAAGAGATGTCCTGCAGGAAGTGAACCTCTCCTGGGGTGGATACAAAAATTGCTTAGTTTCATAAGGAAGACCTTATAAAACTAAGCAAATTTATTTTAAAACTGAAATAAAATTAATAAAATACTTGTAAATTTCATTTCTGTGAAATGTATGTAAATCTCATTATTGACTTCATGCTCACTCTGCAGAATCCAAAAAAAAAAAAGGAACGAGACTGTTACGTTGGGAGCACATTGCTAAACATTACTGTTCTTGTAGTATCATTATCTAGGACTTACAGGGAATGATAAGATGTGAAGGCATGATTAGACAAGATGGCGGACATGGTATTTATTTATTTATACTTAGTTCAGGAGAGTGTATAATTAAAAAAAAAAGGTTGTTCCCCTTTGACTCTCAGTTGTATGGGTCAACAGTTACATTATGACAACTGTCATGTGTAAGTGAATTCATGCAGCAACAGTAATATAGTCATCATATACATAAAAAATGCTTTTTTGTATTGCTGTACATTTCTCTCTGATATATCATGCTTGGAATTCATTATCATAACAACTTTCATATTCTGCTAAAATAAATTGTACATTAATTTTGAAATAAATCTCCTCCATTAATTTATTGAAATAACTGGCTCATTAGACAAGTGGGTAAAGTGTTCGCCAATGGTCAGGGAGACCTGGATTCAATCCCAAGTCACGTCATACCAAAGACTTTAAAAATGGTACTTGATACCTCATTGCTTAACACTCAGCAATATAAGGTATATATCAAGGGTAAAGTGGAGCAATCCAGGGAAAGGAGTTGTACCCTCCCCTACATCTCGGTGTAATAGCTATTGAAAAGGGAGCCTTCTGGTTGTCCTCGACTACAGTTGCCAACTTTACTTTACAACTTTTTAAAAATTTATTGTAATACAAAGGTGATTCAAAAATTCTGCAATATTTTGGTTACATATTGCATGATTTATCAGCTCTGGATGCTTTTACTGAGTTTATCAAGGTGAGGAACTACACTGGACAGTGAAATACTGAGCTTGCCTGATACTCTCTAAGTGCTACTCATCAAATTTGCCAAAATGCCAAGGAGCATGACATGGAATCACCACTTTTAGGCCAACCACAACTTGCCTGATTGTTCAGAATCTTGCAACTGTTGTTGTTGGTGGGGGGATTTCCTTGAACTCTCTGATTTGGCTTGGTTTGGTTTTATGGCATATCAACCATTGTTTATTATTTAATGCCAAATGCTAATATATGTACTAAATATAGGATTTGCAAACACATTTTGTAGATACACAGCTAAAAGATCAAAATTTATGTCTTACAATTCAATTTAGCATAAGTCAACAATGTTAAATGGTTTGAAGTATTGCTATGTATCACTAACAATTCAATTAAACATTAGTCATTTGTTTATACACAGCTAAATGATCAAACAGTTCTATTTCTAATAATTCAATTTAGCATAAGTCATTTGTTTGCACTCAGTTTAAATGTCAAATAGTTCTATTTGACCAATAGATAGGACCCTATCAGGTACTACCACTCTGGGCCAGTGTGGACCTGGGAGTGATGGTATTGAAAGCGTACTTACATTCCCTAAAGCTCCAGCATTACTAGAGCCTCACCATCAGACAGTTTAATGTGAACCATCTGATTAGTGTACTATGACCAACTGTACCTTCATCTTTTTGCACAAGAAATGATTCTGTTGCTTCTGAAGTGTGGTGGTCAAGTTTGAACTTGTAAAGCATAAGTTCCCAAAATTGTATAATGATATGTGAGGCTTTCAAATCAGAGTGAAGCAATGCACAACATGTTAGCGCACCAACTAGCATCATACTACCAAATACAGTGAATGCCTTCTAAAGCGTGAACTGTTATGGTACATGATATATGCATCATAAACTAGTACATATCAAAATATTGCATAACTTTTGGCTCACCCTTGTAATGTGATATATCTGTGTGCCAATAACTCATACACCACCACAATCCTCATGGGACCATCTCTTCAGAAAAGTACTTGTTTATTTCATGTAGTGGCAAAGGTACTGGACTGTAACATCATAGTGAGTTCAAACTCCAGTTACACTATTATGCCATTAAATTTATTTTTAGATAAATAGCCTTAAAACAGGCATAGACCGTCTTATCCTCTCAGCTATGCATTAAATAGTACCACTGCTGTCCTTCTACAAGGATGGCTTTGGCATGAAATAACCAGCAAAAGTTGATATGCCATTAAAACAAAGAAAATTTTTACATCACTTTTAGAATAGTCACTTTGAAATTTCTTTACCGTCAAGAATACCGCAAAGCTAAAACGCATATGTGTAAACCTCATAAAATTAACATATGTCTTTTATACAATGTCCAGACATTCTCGTTCTGTTGGACCAGACTGGACACCAGTAATATGTTTACATTCCAGAAGATCACTAGAACACTTTCTGGCATTTTTAACGGAAACCGCTGTTCTTGAAGCCTATTCTGACCAGTGAACTTGTCAAAGTATGTTACCTTATGATTGGTGGAATAGAACAAAAAAGAAAAGGGAGAAAAAAAAGAGTATATAACATCGGTGGTGCCGCCAGACTGTCTTTGACTCTCACTTAATGTGGCTTCAATCTATCGACACCCGGAAAAAGCAGCTGACAGCAGGTTAGTGGGTTGGACTCTCATTTAGGGCAACATGACTGGAAAGGTGTGGGTGTTACAGAAGCTTGGATGTACCGTCAATGGCTGTCGTCCTCCTAATCAAAATCAATTTCTCTAATAACTTTTGACAGCTTTCTTTGACGATTTGTTACATACCGGTTGTTTCCATGGAAACTTTGTTTTCTTATAGAACCACAGTGTATAAATATTAAAGTTGCTTTTTCTCTTCAAGCAACAATAATACTCACTGGAGTGTTGTTCATTGTATTATGTAGTGTCGTGATTAGAGGCACTTTTTCACAGTCTTTTTGTTCTGTCACTGATAATGACAAAAATCTGATACATGATTGAAGCTTTCGTATAGCGAATTACCTATCAATTACTGTTCATGACTTAAGGTTGAATTTTTTTTCTTAGCCTTTTAAACTCTCTGGCCCTGGATATCCTGTCCCTTCACACACAAAATTCCCTCACCAAAAACTAAACCCATTCTAGTTTTGCTTCAGAGCTTTTTATTATTAGTATGACATGATATTGAAAATCCAAAATATTGGGCTTACAATGCATAGTAAAATAATATACAGCCAAAAATATTAGGCTTACAGATTCAAAGGGTCAAGATGTTTAATCTTGGAATTGTCATATTTTCTTAGGATTTTGACAGGGATTTCCGAGAGTATCCAAGACACAAACTCTGTTCAGTGAAAAAATGCTATCTGAAGATGGGTAGATACTCAAGCGTAATAGATTTTATGGCAAGTAACTAGTTTTAAGACAGATCTTAATCATCAAAATTACTGATATTAAAAGGAGTAGTTTTGTTTTTTTGTAAAAGGAGGTGGAAGAAGAGGACTCTAATTTTTTTAGCAAAAGGTCAAGTATTGCTATTTTTAAGAAAAGGAAGAGGAGGGCTATTCTTTTTTTTTTTTTTTTTTGGAAAAGAAGAGCATTGTAAAAAGTTAAAGCAAACAGACTCAGCCAGATTTTGAAAAAAACAATTTCATTTTTGCTACTGTTAACAGTTAGGTCACCCTGAACCTCAATCTCTCAAACCCATCAATATTTTCTTTTTGTCCACTCCCAGACTCAAACCTTCCCCAATGTCTATACAAAACTCATAGGTTTTGGAGAAGGCCATACTGGATTATGTTTTCGTAAATGATTTGAATTCAAAGCTCTCCTTCGAGACTGCTTACTCTATCAATCTCAGTCTATTCTAAGATTTACTCCTGACTCAAAAAGGAAGTGAGGGATTCATGTTTTTTCAAAAGAATTGACTCACTGATTTTAGTTTCTTTGATACCCCGCCCCACACACTCTAATGTACAAATATGAAAAATGAAATTCAGAAGATGATTTTATTCATGGTTAAATTATTTACTCACATTAAACAAATCAGTTTTTACATTAAAATATCATTGGTAGTTTAAGTACCTAGATGATGGTTTAATGTAAAAATCAAAACATTTAATGTTGACAACTAATTCAACTATAAAGATTATCATCCTCTGAATAACTTGTTTTTTTTATATTTGTATATTTACTTACTGTTAGATAAACACACACATATTACTGTGTTTAAAGATTGCAGTATCAATTATGAGAGTGCTCAATATCAGCTATAGAGCATATAGGCAGAATAAAACAGAAATTAAAACCATGTCTTGTAATTAATAGTTTCAATGGGATTGTATGTTTAATCATATTTTGCTGGGGTGTGATATTTATTTTATTAGAAGGGTTAAACATAAAGAATACCTACAATCCTCCTGAAGATAATCATTCAATATGATTAAAAGCAGAACATAGGGCAACTTCTCTATCAACTGGACCCTAATACAAAGAAATGAGCAAGAAAGCTAGAGAAAAAAATATAATAAGATGATAGAAAGGAAAGTTCTATGGTCTTTAACCAAACTTGGAACAATATATATATATATATATATATATATATATATATATATATATATATATATATATATATACTCAAAAAATCTTTCTGCTACTTATTCTGATACAACGAAATAAGCAAGAAAGCTAAAAAAACGCATAATAAAATCATAAAAGACAAAGTTCCTTGGTCTTTAAACAAACTTGTATAAACAATATATATATATATATATATATATATATATATATATATAACAGTCTTGGTTTTTCACTAAATTACTTTGTGGGTTTGTGTCAAACCAAGTACAATATAATATGGTCTACCATAATATAACCGTTTAAATACGCTTACAAATCAAATCTTTATTCATTCTCCTCGACATTCAATGATGGTGTTTTGTTTCTTAGCTATAGTCACCTACACATATAGAAATAAAATAATGTTGTGAAATATTAAGATATGCCTATGAATTCACATCCGCTTATACAGCGCACGGCATTTGTGAAATCACTTAAACTCGTAGAAACACATATTAATACGCAACTATAACCCATACATGCATATGCACACACACACACACTAACACACAACGACACGTAAAAAATCATACAAAATCACAACGGTTTTTGATTGTATTTTTTCAATTTTCAATTCATTTCATTTTCTTAACTGCCTGATGATTGTTGTTTTCAAAAAACTCCATGAAACCCAGGGGTTGCAGTCTAAATTCCATGAATCAAATATATATCTAATATATATTTATTTATCATTATTATATATATATATATATATATATATATATATATATATATATATATATATATGCACTTCTAAGTAAGTTGGGCGCCTGAGGTTGAGGGCAACCCAAAAGATCCCCTTTCAATAGCTAGTACACTGAGGTGTAAGGGAGAGTGCTACTCCTTTCCCTAGATTGCTCCACTTACCTTTGATCTATAACTTACAATGTTGTGTATAATGAAAGGAGAAATTAAGTACCATTTTTTGAGTCTTTTGTATGACTTGATCTGGGATTGAACTGTAACCTCCTGGACCATTGCCAAACACTCTAACTATTATGTTAATACGATATATATATATATATATATATATCTTGTTCTAATAATGATCTTTCTAAATAGTTAACATCTGATTAGCAGTTTGAGTTTTGATTGGACTGGGCAATGTCTACTTTAGCACCATTTTTTCCTTCAATTCTTTTTTATTGTTCAAAATTGTTTATCTATGTGCATTAATGAATCTCTAATGAAATTATGTCTGGTTTTGCTCAATTCTTTGTTCTATAGGTTAGTGTTTGATAAGAATCCAAAAAAAAAAAAATCTTTTGATTTTTTTCCTTTCATGTGTTTCAAGTATCAAATTGTGATGTACTAAAGTCCAATTAGAAAGAGAAAGAGTGTGAGAGAGAGAGAGAGAGAGAGAGAGAGAACTTTTAAATTAAAGTAAATATTTAATCAAACATGAAGTAAGTGTCCCAGCAGCCAACAGAGAAATGTAAGCTATGGCGATTCTGTCTGGCTGGTATATGTGGGTCCTGTCTCAACATCAAAATATGAAAATTCATCTTTAAGAAAAATTCTGATTATACTATATAAATACTTTATTCAGTTATTGAGGCCAGTGTTTTTGTTTCGATATTTTTATTGATTTATTTTTCGGGCCTTAAGTAAAAAAACCAAAACAAGGTTTCCATCTGTGAATTATTCTTCATTGAATTAGCATTTTAAAGAGCAAATGAAAAAGAATGCACAACTCAATGCTGAGAAAAATCAATCTTGCATCACAGACAAAAAATAAATAAAAGGGAACACAGTTTAAAGTCAGTGATAAGGGAATGCAACTTTTGAGAGACGGAGACAAACGAGGGAAAATAGCCATTATTTTATCAAACCCATGACGGAAAAAAAATGACTGGATTGGCTTTATTAGTAAGGAACTCGTTGAAGAAACATTATTTCATGCTGATATGTTTGTCAAAGGATATAAAGAAAATGGAATTGGTATTCTGTGTTCAAATACTGGCCAAGGCTGTGTTTATTTTACTCTAATGCCCTTAAAAATCCATATCTATATCTCTTCTTCCTCAGTTATATATATATATATATATATATATATATATATATATATATATACACAGAATAGTCTGGTAAACTGGGGCTTCAAGCTTTGGTGAGCAACTCATCTTTGACATGGACAATTCTACATTCAAAATCAATAGGGACAGGTTTAACATGATAGCAGTGAATAATGATTGGGAGAGTGCCTGTAGCACAGTGGTTTATGAACTGGATATTAGTTTGCCCTACTATTTACTCATAGCTGGAGCAAGAATAGTTGGATGCACACTCTTCTAAAGAGTATTAGCACAATGTAACATGCAAATAGCCTCATCCAGGATTTGAACTAGTTTCTCCATGTCCAATGATAACCATTATTCTATGAGCGCCTCCATCCTGTCCTTCTGTATGTATATGATTTGTAAGGGAAAAGTTGTTGACAATTTTATCTTTAAATGAGTTCTTAGATTATTTAATGGCAATTCCTGTTTGCACATATCATATGTAAACAAATAGCTTGTAGGTAACATTACTTTTAAGCCAGAGGTCATTTGTTCGCTCAAAGTTTAATGGTTTCAAGTATTGCTATCTAACACTAATAATTCTATTCCACATTATTTTTTCATTTGCACGGTTAAATGTTTTCAAGCCCTGATCTGTAATATTAACAATTCAATATAACATTAATTATTTCTTAATACGCTGTTAAATGGTTTCAAGCATAGAAAATGATTAAATAGTTCTATTTGACTCATAGATGGGACCCTAACAGGTTCTACCACACCAGAGTCAAAGTGGACCTGGGAGTAATAGCAAAGAAGGGATACTCCACATAGCTCAAAGCTCCAAGACTGGAGCCTCACCATTAGATACAACAGCCCCAGATGACTTGGTTATAAGTTGATATAGTTCATTTGTTTGCACACAGTTGAATGATTTCAAGTATTGCTATTTAACATTAGTTATTCTATCAAATATTCTTATGTAATATAAATAATTTATACACAGCTGTACAGTTTCAAATAATTAATAACAATAAACATTTGTAAATGATTAAACAGTTTTCTTTGATCAATAAATGGAACCCTAACAGGTATTACCACACCAGGTCAGAGTGGACCTGGGAGTAATGGCAATGAAGGGGTACTATACTCCAGGACTGAAGCCTCACCACCAGATGCAGTTAAATATCATACCCAAGACACTCATTGGAGAGAGCATTTATTCCTCCACAAAGGTGTAGTCTGTGTATTCTAAAGCCCCAGCTGTCTGGGTGGAAATTAATTCTTGAGTGGGAGCAACATAATTCCAATGATTTTTTTTATCCCTAAGAATATTCAGACTTATCTTTATTGTTATACTCACAATGTTTTGGCCGATATGTTCTCCGGCCTAATTCTGGTGTTTCATGTTGAATTCAGAAGCCTATACAGAATCTTGAACTGAACCATTTATTTAATCCCTGGGGTTAGACTGTTACAATTCTGCTAACAGAACTCCTGTGGATTAAATAAAGGATTCAGTTCAAGGTTCTGTGTAAAGCTTCCAAGTTTGACATGAAACACCTGAAGAAGGCCAAAGGACAGATCAGCCCAAAACGTTGTGAGAATAATAATAAAGATGAAGTCAAACGTCCAAATATTCTAAGGGAGAAAAATTATCAAGCTTCATCTCAGAAATTTAGACAAATCATTCCAATAAGTAATCCTCTGCACACTTTGGAGTCATATATAGGACACTCCTAATTTGAGGCTGAGTATTTCTTTTCTGCAGGAAATGCCGTTAGTACATTCTAATTCCCATAAAGTGGGAAACCTTCTCAAAGAGCATGAGCGTGAAGAGAAACAAAAACAGCTTGGTTTGGAATTTGAAACAGGCTCCTTGAAATTATTACTTACCACAGCAGTCATTATGCAACATACAATATATAAATGATACTGGAAATGAAATGCATTTTGTTGCTTCCAGCTCCCATTAAACTAATACTTCATCACTGAGCACAATCTCATAACTTATAAAAACTAAAATGAAGAGGCTCCAACTTCTAGATTGGTTGCCTTACTAAGCTAAAGAACCCAGTCTGTCCTACAATTTGCCCATAGCTGAGAGAAGAACAGATGAATTATTACCTTTCCCAAGAATGTTAGCGTGAATTGAAAGCAAACAGCTTTGCCCAAGATTTGAATTGGAGTTACCAATTTCATTTTGTATGAAAATAGTCATTACGCTAAGAGACTTTTCAGCATAGGGTAGCGGCTTTTTATTAATTGACAATGGCAGACAACTGCTATGATATGGATCATTCAGAAGCTGTCAAGGTTATGTGCATCTAATTAATGCAGAATAACTTGAGAAGCAGATCTTCATTTAAAAACTGAGAGAGAAGCCTTAAAAATAATACTTCTAATTGAAAAGATGATAGCACCAAACAAAATTATTCAATCAAAAAGGTTTTCATGTGTTTGCTTTCACTGTATTTGTCTGGGTTTTGTCCCTCCGGCAAGCCTGGTTACATTGTGCTGAGTGGGTGGGTCAGAGAATCATGTTGTAGCTGTCAAAATACGAGAATTAATGAAAAAATAAGAGAAACTTACATGTTTAGCATAAATGGACTTGTTTTCAGTGCATTTCATGTCCTCATAAACGCATTTGTTGTCATTAACACACCACTTACAGTTGAATACACTGCTGGTGCATTTTGTACACCTGTCAAAGAAACATAAGTAAAAATCAGATGTATCATGATTTAAAAGGAAGTCTTTTGTTTTTTACTTATTTGATTGAATCATGGTGAAAAGATAAGTGCTTTTAAATAATAACAAAATCTTACCTGCTTTTTCTTTGGGGAGGGGGTATTTGTTTAATAGCATGTCAACCCCTTTTGGGTTATTTAAGACCTAAATTAGATAAATTCAATATGCTTGATTATAATCATAACTATATTTTCAATATTGGTCTGGTTTGGCTTTTTTGTTTAATGGCATGTCAAAACCCTATGTGTTATTTAATGTTGAAATTTGACTTATTCTAAATGCTTGATTCTAATCTTCACAATTTAGATTTTCAATGTTCCATTATAATGATTTATTTTTTAAATTGTGCATTTTTATTCTTTAATGATAATAATCAATTGTTTACATTATTGGTGTAATTGATTTTTATGAGTTTTTTTTTGCACATGGTCCGATCTAATACAAATAAGTTTTAAACAGATCTGTTTGATCCATACAGGTCAGAGTGGATCTGGGAGTAATTGCAAAGAAGGGGTTCTCTACACTCTCTAGAACTTCAGAACTGAAGCCTCACTTTCAGATGCAGTTTAATGTCATACCAGGGACACCAATTTCTTTTTTATTTTTATTTCTCAGCAGGGGATACAGTCAGGGTATTTGAAGTCCATCCAACAAGCAAATCTTTCAAATTGTATATAAAAACCAATCTGGTTTCTCAAGAACAGAATTAGGTTTGAATAGAAACTCTCCTTGAGTGAGGATTTTCATCAAGATATTCTATATATGTGGTACCTTCAATAGGTTTCCAGACTTATTTTGTAAAGGCATTTAAAATTGGCATAGACTCTTGAAAATACACTATGTTATTGCTATACATCTTATGAGATGACTGACCAATTTATATGATTTCAGGTTCAAATCAACAGCTACAGCAGCAATTCGAATACACCCTACTAAAGCCTGATTGTCTCAGCTGGTGAATTTCAAAAATGCATCTGGACGTGAGGACACTTTAAAAGAACAATATGCAATAAAATTCTGTTTTAAACTTGGAAAAAAGGCCACAGAAACATATGGAATGCTTCAGACTGCTTTTGGAGCATCTTGCATGAATCAAGCATCAGTTTTTGAGTGGCATAAGAGATTCAAGGAAGCCAGGGAGTCTGTGAGGGATGATGAGAGGTGTGGCAGGAGTAAGGAAGTTAATTGGCCAAAGGGTTAGGGTTAGGATTACTATGTTGAGGTTTTAAGGGAGTTCAGGAAGAGATTCCGTTGGAAGAGGCCAGAACTCTTCAAATCGGGTCAGTGGCATTTCCACCAGGACAATGCACCAGTCCATAACTCCATCCTTGTCACAGACTATTTGACCAAGATTGGCATCAAGACAGTTCCTCAGCCTCCCTACAGTCCAAACCTTGTTCCCTGTGACTTTTGGTTATTCCCTAAGCTCAGAGGCTGTCGTTATGAGACAATTGAGGAGATGAAAAAGGCTGTGACGAAGGTCATTGACATGCTCACACAAGAGGACTTCTATGGGGCCTTCCAGAAGTTGTTGGAACAGTACAAGTGCATTGCAGCCGGAGGAGATTACTTCGAAGGGGACTTGAGTTTCATGTGTGTACTATCAATAAAAGCGCCCATACGAAAAAAGTCTGGAAACTTATTTAATGACCCTCGTACATCCTCTTCATTTTTGTTAGTAGTTTTGTTATTATAGACATACCTACAGTCAATAAAAAGAACACAGTTCACATGATAACATAATTTACTTTGGAGATTTGTAAAAAGTTTGGTGATAATAAAGATTGGTGTGATTTTTGCAGGAATTTGATAATTCTCATATTCCAAGAATTGTTCAGACTATTATTGATCTCTCCTTCTTTTGTTGCTCTTACTTCCACTGATCTGCAGGTGTACAATCCAGAAGAAAGAAAAGGATGATTACCAGTTTAAGAGTTGTTTGGATAAGTGATTAAATATCATATACAAGATGAAAGGTATATAATTATGGAACAGAGAAGAGGTGTTTATGAAATGAGATAGAACAGGGTTTTTTTAACCTTTAACTTGTTATTGCCCAAATAAAAGAAAAAAAAAAGTGCTCCAAGAGTCATTCCAACAACTGATCTCATTCTTTTTAGTTGCTTTTTTTGTTGCTGCAATGTTTTGTGGAATCGATTTTACAGTCTTCTGTAAATTTTAGACAAGTCATCATCATTCCAAGAATTGCATAGATTATTATTGATCTCATTCTTGTTTTCCGCATAACATTTCTGCAGATCCATTCTACAGCCTTCTATAATTTTGAACTGATTAACTATAATTCCAAGTGTTGTCCAGAATACTGATGCCCCTTTTTTTCTTTTTTCTTAATCTATTCTGTAGCCATTTTAAGGTGCACAATTCTTCTGTCTTTGTTTCGATTTTTTCATGAAAAGCAGAAAATAGAAAGTATATTTAGTGATACAGCTATATTCTTTACTTTTTGGGATACTGATATACTGCCCTATTTTATATTTACATTTTACACAATTAGGATTGTAAGATGGAAAGATATTAAAGTACTACAAAAAAATAGACTGTGTTCTTTAAGCTTAAAGAGAATAAATATTTAGGCTGAGTTTGTGGTTTATCAGTGATAAAATCACAGTCACAAGGGAAACTTTATTAAGACATAACAAATATTTACCTTGAAATATTTGAGTTACCGGCTCATTGGCCAAGTGGGTAGAGCATTTGCCAATGGTCTGGGAGACCTGGGTTCAATCCTAGGTCGCGTCATACCAAAGACTTTAAAAATGGTACTTGATACCTCGTTGCATAACACTCAGCAATATAAGGTATATATCAAGGGTAAAGAGGAGCAATCCAGGGAAAGGAGTAGCACCCTCCATTACACTTCGGTATAGTAGCTATTGAAAAGGGAGCCTTCTAGTCACCCTCGACTAAGGTCGCCAACTCTACTTACTTATTTGAGTGAAATAATTCCTTTGAGGATTATTTAATGCCCAAACAATCCTTTCCTAACTTGTTAGTAATAGATATAAGAGTATTCATATTTTTTTAGATGTAGGATTATTCATTATCATCAGTTTTTGATTGATTGCTTGTCAACTCTTCTTGGGTTATTTTATGCCAAGAGGTTAGGGAATTGCATTTTTTGCATAGTTGTTTTTTAAGAGTTTTTTTTTGCACATGGTCCAATTGAATACAAATCATTTCTAAATAGATCTATTTGACCTATAGATGGGACCCAAAGAGATAGTACCACTCCAGACCATAACAATGAAGGAGTACTCCACGCTCCCCAGATCTTATAAAACTGGAGCCTCACTTTGTTGACTTATGTTTACAAACCATATACATCTAATATATATGTATAAACCAGGTTCAGCATTAAATAACCTACAATGGTTGATGTTCCATAAAACCAAACCAAACCAAACTAAAAAAATATTATCCCCGCTGTAAAAAAAAAATGGTGTTAAATATAGTGATCAGTTTGGTTGGACAAGATGGGTTTTATGGCATATTACCTTTTGTAGGTTATTTAATGGCAAATCCTCTTTATACATATGATATATGATTCTAAATGCTTATATTTAAATGAGCCAGACCTCATTTGTTTGCCCACAGTTAAATGGTCATCCATATAATATATAAGTCAGTAGTTTGTAGGTAATTTTATTTTGAAATGGATCAAAGCGAATTTGTTTGCACATAAGTATTACTATTGTTTGCACACAGTTAAACATTTCCAAATATTCTAACATGAATAGTTCTATTAAGTATTAATCCTTTGTTTGCACTGAAATGATTTCAAATGTTGCAATCTAACATCAATGATTTTATTCATACACAGTTAAAGGGTTTCAAGCATTGGTATGTAATACTAAAAGTTCAATTTAAACACATAGTTAAAGAGTTTCAAGTATTGCTAATCAACACTAATAATTATATTTAACATTACTCATTTTTAGCACACAGTTGAATTGTTCCAAGTATTGCTACATCTCATAATCAATTCAATTAAATATCAGTCATTTGTTTACACACAATCAAATGGTCACACAATTCTATTTCTAACAATTCAACTTAATTTATTTGTTTGCACAAAGTTTAAATGTCAAACAGTTCTATTTGACCCATAGATGGGACCCTATCAGGTGCTACCACTCCGAGCCAGAGTGGACTTGAGATTGATGGCAATGAGGAGGTATTCCATATTCTTCGAAGGTCCAGGGCTGAAGCCTCACCATCAGATTGTTTGATATCGCATCCAATACACTTGTGGGGTGATGGTGTCTTACCCCTCTGCAGAGATGCAGTCAGTGTATTCTATAGTCCCAGGCAACTGGGCTGCATAGTGATCAGACCAACCCAACTCTCAAAAGACAACAAAAGACAAGAACACGGAAAATCTTTATGATTTATCAACAGAAATGACGATATTAATCCTTAAGGCAATATAAATGCCAATTCCTGTCTTTAGTTAAGACACTCCCAATCCCAGACTTTGTCAGCAGATACTTATCTAAACATCAGCTTCAGGAAATATTGGTTTTGATTTGACAGTGCAATAGAGAACAGGGGTAAATTATTTTTGTTTAATTGATTTGTTTGAAAGATTAAACAGCCACATTTAATTTCATTATGGTTGTTAATGTTTTTAATGTACTTATGAAGACACATAAACTGTGGACTTAAGTATCTATCGTAAGTGTTTATCACTATGTAGAGGCATTATTACTTCTGAGAAGACAAATAACAACAGGTAACATCTCTTTTATTGAACTGTCATCATCAACATGTGTTCACAATCTGAAGTTACATTATTGTCTCATCTAGAGTATTATATTTTATCCTTAATTTTCATGACATATAAGAATATGAGTTCTGTTTAGAAATGATTCAGCCAAGTTATTTGATGCTATAGAAAAAGTGTCCTACTTGGAGTTGTAATGCCCTTGTCTTCTTCAATATACTGCCCTTTGGACTTAATATACATAATTTATTTTATTGGAAATTTCTTTATTATAAAAATGCTGGGAAAAAGATTTTTACCATAAAAATTCCATTGTAAATGATTTTGCTATAAGAATGAATTGGTAATACTTATCATACTTACCAACCCCTCCGCTCGGGCAGGATATGACACAAGGTCAATTTTTAAGCAGAGGTTTGAATTCAGAGTTTTCCTTCTCCAAGACTAGTTGCCTCACTAAGGCTGAAGAACCCAGTCTGCCCTACTATTTACCCATAGCTGGAGGGACAATAATTGGATTCATACCTTTCCCAAGGGTATTAGTGCTATGTGAAATGCAATCAGTCTTGGTCGGGATTTGAACTTGTATCGCCGTGTCCATTTCCTACGATGATAACCATTGCACCACGGGCACCTCCACGAATTGGTAATGCTTATTGCTATAAAAATCAATTTGAAATGACTTTTGCAATAAAAATATTATAGTCATACAGTACACAAGTTTGCTCACTGGCATTGAGTGTACATGCATGACCAGAAAAGCCCACTTTTATTTGTTGTCAAGTTACATCAAAGCTTCACATACAGATATTGAAATATTCAAATTTGCTAAACAATATTGGTGATAGAGCATATGTTGGTCTAAGTATGAATAGCATAGACACAGAGTCAATAGCACTGTCTCTTTGTCACTTATAGAATTATCAGTCTTCTATCTATCTATCTATCTATCTATCTATCTATCTATCAAAGTCTATTTATCCTGTCTATTTATCTTTGTCAGCTTGTTCATATCTGTCAATCAATTTATCTATCTATTAATCAATCTTCTTTCAAAAAATACAAATTAAAAATGCATTTCAATGAAATATAGATAGCATATAGTAAAAAAAAAAAAAAAGTAGAAGTCTGCTCCCTGGATAGAGACACAGACTACTTTGACATTGTAGTAGGTGTGCTGCAAGGAGACACATTAGCCCCATACCTGTTTATCATCTGCCTAGACTACATGCTTAGAATGTCTATTGATATGATGAAAGATAATGGTTTCAAGCAGGCAAAGGAAAGAAGTGGAAGATACCCCACACAAACAATTATGGACACGGACTACACTGATGACATTGTGCTTCTGGTAAATACACATGCCCAAGCCGAAACTCTCCTACATAGTCTGGAATGAGCAGCTAGTGGCATAGGTCTCCATGTCAATGCAGACAAAACAGAATACATCTGCTTTAACCAAAGAGGTAACATCTCCACACTAAATGGTAGTTCTCTGAAACTAGTGGATAAGTTCACCTACCAAGGAAGCAGTGTCTCATCAACTCAGACAAACATCAACATGTGACTAGCAAAGGCATGGACAGATATCAATAGGCTATTGGTCATGTGGAAGTCAGACCTGACCAATAAAATAAAACGCAGTTTTTTTTCTAGCAGAGATTGTGTTGATACTGCTATATGGTTGAACTACATGGACGCTAACTAAATGTATGGAGAAAAAGTTTGACGGCAACACAAGAATGTTGCAAGCAATATTGAATAAGTCCTGAAGCCAGCACCCGACAAAGCAGTAGCAGTATGGCCACCTACCACCCATCATAAAAACTATCAAAGTTAGATAAAGCAGACATGCAGGACACTGTTGGAGAAGTCAAGACAAACTCATACGTCACATACTCCTGTGAACCCTGTCAGTTGGATGATCAAAGGCAGGACGACCAGCTACAATCTATATACAACAGCTATTTGCTGATACAGGATGTAGCCTTGAAGACCTCCCAAGAGCAATGGATGATAGAGATGGATGGCGAGAGAGGGTCAAGGAGATCCGTGGCATGACATGATGATGATAGTAAAAAACTTTACTTAATTTTCTTGTTAAGTATTCTATAAAAGGAAAGAGGATTTTTAAACTCTTTTAAACAAGGTTGATCTTTTTCTTCTCTTAAATCTATGTTCCTTCTCATTGGAGTTGTGATGTAGGTATATTTATTGCTGTGAAATTAAATTAGTTTTTTGTGAAGGGAAAAAAGTTTCTCATGCAATTTAAAAGATGAAAACTATAAAATTAAATTTAAAAATGTGTATCAGAAATATATGAGACAGAAAAAAAAAAAGAATTATTTCAAAAGATATACATATTAATCATTTCTATTTGAGAAACATTGAAAACATGCACACACACAAAAAAAAGAAAAAAGCTGAAAAATTGGGGAGGGATTTTAAATAAATTTAAACAAACCAACTAAATCAATTTTTATGCAGCCAAAAAATCATTTACAAATATTGACTTTTTGACATAATCTCCTTCCTTGTCTTTGGACTTAATTTGGGTGGATAATATTCATACTGGTCAGAGATTATACAGAAAAAAATTCTGACCAGGCTATGGACTTGTTGATCTTGTTAATTCACACTCATTTCAAGGTGAATATGAAGTATTAGGATGAGTCAAAATTTCTGCAATATTTTAACAATATGAAGCATTTCCAGCAGCTCTGGATGCTTTTGACGAGTTTATGAAGTTGACAAACAGCATTGGTCTGTTAGATGCCAAGTTCACCTGATACTCTCTGAATGCTACTCGCCAAATGGCTTGAAGCACTGTCTCAAAATCCATTGTTTTAAGCCAAGTTGAAGTTTCCTGATTATTGGGGGTTTTGCAACCCAAGTGAAATTTCTTGAAACATCTTGTTATTGTATAGTGAGTAACTCTGCCTTCACCTTTTTCTCAACTGTTTTTGGTTGCTTCCATGAACTTGTAAAAAAAAAGTTCATAAATTTGAGTACTTTTTTTCTCTTTTTTCTTTAATTTTCTTTGTTTGACTCTCTCTTTCTTTCTTTCTTTCATAAAAGGATTTTTACTTTATAAGACTATCTTCTTTTTTCTCTTTTTTTTTCTTCCTTTCTTATTTCTGTCTTTCTTTGATTTTCCTTTTATTCTTTTTTGCTGAAATTTGTCCTTTCTAATCTTAACTTTTGATTCTTCTTTCATTTCAGTTTTTCTTCTTTCAATTCAATTTTGTTTCTCTCTTTAAGGCCTTTGATATTTGGTTTGATTTGGTTTGTTGGGTTTTATGGCATATCAACCTTTGTAGGTTATTTAACGCCAAATCCATTTTTATGTAAATGATCTGTTCTATTTAAAACAATTCAGTTTAGCATAAGTACACAGTTTAATTGTCAAAAACATTTCTATTTCAAACTTTTCAAGCAGTTATATGTAACAATTCAGTTAAGTGTAAATACAGTTTTAATGTCAAAAAAACAGTTCTATTTCAAATAATTCAGTTAAGCATAAGCATGCAGTTTAAATGTAAGTACGGTTTAATTGTCAAAAACATTTCTATTTCAAGCTATTCAGTTTACTCAAACAATTCAGTTTAGCATAAGTATGCTGTTAGTTCTATTTAGCCCATAGATAGGGCCCTATCAGGTGCTACCACTTCGGGCCAGAGTGGACCTGGGAGTGATGGCAATGAAGGGGTACTCCGCATTCCCCAAAGCTCCAGCATTGCTGAAACCTCACCATCAGATTGTTTAGTGTCATATAAGGATACTCGTTGGGGGGGGGGTCTTACACCTCTGCAGAGAAGCAGTCGGTGTATTCTACTGGGCAAGCCTTTGATACTCAAGTTTTTTTTTTATTAATTTCATTAAGTTTTTCTTTTTTCTTTCTTTAAACTAGTTTTTTTTTTTTATATCACTTTTATTATATTTTTCAATTTCTTCTTTGTATTTTGCTCTTTCTTTTATTACAAATGTCTTTCATTTTTTAATTAACTTTTTCGTTTTTCTTCTTTGATTCTTTCAATTTTATCTTTCTACATTTCTTTCATTTAAAGTCATCTTTCATTTCATCGTTTCTTTCATTTATTCATGAAATTTTTCATTCTGCTTCAATTCTAGTACAATTTATTCAGGGAAAACAAATATTTAATGTGTACTTGTTCATTGGCTTGTCAGCATGATTGAAAATTTTACCCAAAGCAGGATTAAAGAGAATTTTAAGTTTTTTTTTTTTATTTATCAATAATACATAGCTCAAGCAAATATGCACAAGTGATTAGGCTTTGACCTACATTTAAGGAACTTTTTTTCTGTTGTAAGTCAATGAAGGTTTAAATTTATAGAAATTGATCCATACAAATTTCATTTCCAGATTTATACGATTTTATTTTCTTCTTCAATGTTTTTGAAGTTAATGTTTTTTTTTTTTTTTTTTTTTAGATAAGCATCTGCTGATAAAGTCCAAGATTAGGAATGGTTTAACAAAAGATATGCCCTGGTATTCATAATACTGTAAGTCTTAATATCTTCATCTTTCCTGTTTAGATGTCTAGTAGCTTCTAGTAGATAATCAGTTTTGTTATAAATTAAACTGATAATCCACTTCATGTTCTGATATAACAAAATCATAGTGATATCTACTGTTTGTTTAAATATACTTATAATAGCTCTATTCTGTCAGTAATACCAGAATTAATTCCTGATTACAGACAATCCTTTTCTTCCTTATCTTTAATGTACAATATATTGACTGAATAATGGAGCTTGCTAAAATCAATTCAAGGTAAAATGTTACAAAACCCAGTACTTATTATCTAATTTCACTTTGAATATTTAATATTTCTAAGGTAATTTTTATCCCTTCACTGATATTATGATTGGACAATGTAATGGTTGCGCCACTTGGACTTGAACAAAAATCCTGGATAAAAAGCTAGCTGAGAACTACACAAGGATGCTGAATGTTGTGGTGAACAAATGCTGAAAGTTTCACCTGTATGGCCATTTACCTCCCATCTGACAAACCATTTAAGTAAGGCAAAGAATAAATCCTTGGCACTGCTGAAGAAATTAGGACGAACTCTTGTGAAGTTCTCCTATGGACTACTATGCATGGACATAGCGGAACTGGCCAACCAGCAAAAAACTCACATTCATCATTTCTGTGCAGACACAGGATGCACACTTAGAGGAATTACCAAAAGCGATGGCTGATAGGGATGAATATTGAGAGAGAGTCGAGGGAATCCATACTGTCAGCATGTCTTGATGATGATGACAAGCAAGGAAGAGAAAAAATTTATTCTTTGTATCTTATAGGCATACGTCTAAGTTTTCTGGTAGAAAATGGATAAATACTAAATGATCAAATTTTTGTATTTTATTGTAAATATTATGGATGTTTTTAAAGGTAAAGTGTACTCCAAAAATTCTGGCATCTACTTTCTCAATGAGCTTTTAATATTTTTTGTAACATTACATGCAATCATTGCTGAAGATTATACAGTATTTGTTTCATAAATCCTACCTGTGATATCTTAAGTAATATTTAAAGATTAAATTTGCTGCGTTTATTGATTGAAATAAATAATTGATTTGGTTTATATAGATTGATGGGAATTTTAATATGTATCCGCTTCACAACAATGGTAAACAGTACAAGTGATATATTTGGGTATGGTAATACTAAGAAGAAGAAGAGAGAGAATAGAAGAGGGGCAACTGAATTGACCAGGTATATTGTACTGACTGTTGGGGTGGTGGTGGAAGAAATGGTAAGAAACAACAATAGAATCAATAAATCGGTGAAAGAAAGAGGGTTCCTTTTCCATTTTGGTAGTTCAGGGGACTTACAAAGAAGCCAAGTTGTTGAACGTCCATTTTATGATAGTTGAAATTTTGGTGTTTATGGATAACCTGTTTTTGGCTATCTTTTGTGTGTATTTGAGGTAAAGGGGTTTGGTCTCAAAAGACAATAGTGAATCGCATTGTTCCTAACATTAGTATTACCTCACTAACAGATGATCACTTGCCATTATAGCAATTCTTTACCATCCATTGTCATGTATATGTGACAGAAATAAATTACAGTCTATTATAAATTCATGCAGAATATTCCACTTGTCAAACCTCTTCATATTACAGTTGGTGAAGCCACCTATAAATTTTATTAGAACAATTTGAAAAATGTATTATTGCTGAGTTTTTTTGGCATTTTCTAAATATCCTTGAACTTATTCTATTTTTGGAACAAAGAAAGTGACACAAAGTTTAGGCCCAAATAATAGAGTAGTCAATACAGAGAGTTTGTGTGACCAATACATTAACAACTGCACTATGAGTAAAGTTCTTTAGGCACATTTCTGGTTGGTTTTATGGCTTATCAACCGATGTTGAGTCATGTAATATTAAAGCCAGCCAATTTTTTAAAGCACATACATAACTCTAAATAACTAATGATAATAATCATTTATAAAAAATTATAGCTTCAAGTATTTCTTCTCAATACAAATAATTTGCACTTGGTTATATGGTTTCAACTATTTTTATTAATATGATTTTGGAACTGATCTTCTAGGCTGATTGATGGGACCTTAACAGGTACGACAACTCCAGGTCAAAGTGGACTTGGAAGTAATTACAATGAAATTCTCTAGATCTCCAGAACTGGAGCCATATTACTGGATACAGTTTAATGTCCTACTTGGAATTCACACTGGAATTCTAATGAGCATAATCATCACTTGTTTTGATTCATGATAAGAACATTTGAGAAGAACTCATATTTACCATTTAAAAGCGCTGCAGTCGTAAAAGGTATAATTCTTTCGAACAAATATCTTGGCAGTTTCACTTGAATTCAAGGCAAGGGTGACCACAATTGACGCTGTAAAAAAAGAACAAAACACAAAACAAAAAATGAAAAAAATGAAGACACAAACAGTTTATTTCATGTTGAAGGATTTTTTTAAAAAAATTTATTCATAAAAAAAATTCAAAGAAAATACAATGATCGAACAAGGGAAATAAATTGCATTAATTTTTGATTATCTTTCAGGAAAATAGATATAAAACAATGTATCTTGTAGGTATAATAACTTGAGAAATGTTGGAAAACACACAGATTAAAAGGTTTTAAAAAAATGAAAGATATTTATATTGAAAAATATACCTGATATATGGAAAAATACTTTATATTGGATAATGATAAAATACTGAACTAATAACAAGGAAAAGCTTAGGGCTTTGATATTTAATGATATTTGCTTAGTTTGGCCCAAGGTAGCAAATATAGAGTACTTGGTGAGGTTTAAGCTCAGAATATTAGCAATGATCTAACAGACCATTGGTTCTTAGCAAAGTGTTCTAGGTATTTACGAACTTTAGCTTAGTATAGTGATAGTTTGGTTTTATGGCATATCAACACTTCTAGGTTATCTAATGCCAAATACTCTTTATACATATATATTAAATATATATATGATTTGTAAGCACATTTTGAAGATAACATTCTTAAACAGGCCAGAGCTCATTTTTACCACACTGTTAAATGTTTTCAAGTATTGCGAAATAACAGTCACAATTTAACATCAGTCATTTGTTTGCACACCGTTTGATAAAAATAACAATAGATAGGACCCAATCAGGTGCTATCACTCCGGGTCAGAGTAGACCTGGGAGCACTGGCAATGAAAGAATACTCCACAATTGCCAAATATCTAAGGCTTGTGCTGCTCTATCAGATGGTTTAATGTCCTATGCAGGACATTTGTTGGGTGTGTGTGTGTGTGTGGGGGGTTACCCTCTGCAAAAATGCAGTCGGTATATTCTACAGCCTCACCTGACTGGGCTATTAGAATAGTGATGTTTCCAATGATGGTTAAATGTATCACAGTAGTAATGATGTCGCATATTATTTTGTTAACAACTGTTTTATGGTGAGGTAATCTAGGTTAATCTGGCACAAGAAAATAAATGTGGGGTATCTAATGAAGCTCAAAACTTATACAGTAGAAATAGTCTTTTAGATGACTTTCCAAATCATTGCGCAGTGATGAGGTGACTAGGAATTAACTGAAATGTCATTGATCATTCAACTAATGATTTCATAGACAAGAAACTGACAGTCACAGAGTGATGCTGACTATGTCTATGCTATCATAATTTTTTGAATATATATATATTGGTTACCGAGGTATTACTCTGTAAGAGAATCAATGTTGTAAAGTTTGGCAATAAATAAAAGCAAATAATATTTATTTAGATTATATAACATTAAACTAGAAATAATAAAAACTTGGTATCATTAGTTTAGAATGAAATTAACATTTTATAGAAATATTGTTAGTGGTGTATTTGTTGGCCATACTGTATATATATATATATATATATATATATAGAGAGAGAGAGAGAGAGAGAGAGAGAGAAAGAGAGAGAGAGAAGAATTTGACGACCTTAGTCGAAAGCTCCATTTTCAATAGCTACTACACCAAGGTGTAGGGGAGGATGCTACCCCATTCCCTGGATTGCTCTACTTTACCCTTCATCCTTACCTTATAATGCTGAGTGTTAAGCAAGGCAGCATCAAGTACCATTTTTTAAGTCTTTGGTATATCTTGACCGGGGATTGAACCCTGATCTCCTGGCAAACACTCTACTCATTAAGCCAATGGCCCAGTATATATATATATATATATATATATATATATATATTTGCTCTATCTTATGTGCACATATGTTTAAGGTGAATTTGACTCTCATGTGTATTTGAAACATTTTAAATGTAATAAAAATATCTAATGCGGTGGAATCAAGAGAGATCTTTGGCTCAACAAGTAATAATCTTAAGCAATATTTTTGTTGCATCTGCTCATGTGAGCAAGCATGTATATTCATTTGATGATCAAGATCAACAAAATCAATTTTGCTAGTTGCTATGGCAACGTTTTGCATTCAGCATCAAGAGCACTTTCTTTTTCTTTTTTTTTTCTTTCTTTTTTTTTCCGAATGATAAAAGTAGTAGGAATGATTTTTGTGACAAATGGAAATCAACCCTGATTCATTTCACTTGATGATAACAAGAAAACAGGCTGGCAGAAAAATCTTTGGAAAGACCCCCACCTCCTCCTCCTCTTCATCTCCCTTCCACCACATACACACACACAAAAAAAAAGAAGAGATTGTGGATGGATCAAAATCTCACAAGGGTTATTAGGTATTTGTCAGTTGATTCTCATCTAGGAAAGCAATATTTCAAGCTGATCTGGGGAAAATTAGCAGTTCTATGAATAAAAAAGCCGCCCCACCAAAAAAAACAAAAAACAACAAATAAATAAAAAGCATACTCCCACAAAAAAAATAAATAAATAAATAAATGAAAGAAAGATTAAAAAATACTCCCAAAAAAAGAACAAAAATTTAATTAAAAAAAAGAAAATAAAAACGAAAGAAAAAAGAATTTCCTGATAAAATGTGTTAATTTTATAATAATCAAAAAAGGCATACTTTCTTTTTAGAACTCTTTTCATTTTTACTATGTTCTCAATAGCGATTTCAGAGCCCCTATTTAAATGGTTGAGTGAAATCGTTTTTTCTTTTATTTTTCCCTTTCTATGCCCACTCCTTTTTTTCTTATTCATTCTTTCCTTCTCTTTCAGTTTTTTCTTTTCATTCCCTTTTATATATCAAATAATGTCTGATTGAGTTTTAAAATGTATTTATATTTCACTGCAGGAAATGTAGGTTGGCATGAACCAGGCACAGAGATAAAATTCCCATGCTACGAAATCCCCCTATAAGAAAACTCCTCACCAAAAAAAAAAAAGAAAAAAAGTCACTCGCAAAACCATCAATAAAACCATTTAGTTAAAATACAAAATGGGTCAAAATTTCCTTGATTAAATTAAAGCAGGACAAAATTTAAGTAATTGATGACAATGTTTTTCATTTTTCATTTTCTTATGAAATTAAGACAAATTGTCACCAATTAAATTTTTGTCTCAGAGAAAAAGTTACATAAGAACTACACAAAGATACTGGATTCAACAATTCCGGGAAGCAGCACCTCACAAACGGCCACTAACTTCCCATTTCACAAATCATCTAAATAAGATATACAGGGCACTACTAGAAAAGTAAGGACACTCATAAGCGACATTTTCCTATTGACTCGTATTCATGGACACATCAGTATTATCCAACCAGTAAAAACTTACATATACATCAACTTTGAATGCAAACAAAAAGACTTACTAAGAGTGCTAACCAATATGGACAGATGGCAAGAGAACCTGTGCTGTTAACATACCTTGATGGTGACAATGTCTTTTTTTCTTTACTCTAACTTAAAAAAAATGGTATTTACTTTACTTATTTTAATTACATTTTTTTTTACCTGTATGAAAAGTTTAGTAAGTGAAACTAATGCTTCAACTTCTTATGAATACCTATGAGAAAAGTCCGAATCCATTTCTTTCTTTCATTTGTACCCCCAGGAAATATCTTAGCCAAATGTCCTATCACTGGCATGCCACAGTAGTCTATGAAGAAAAGAGCGGATGAATGAGGCAAACCAATCTATCATAACAACCTTATCTTTTCAGGCAGTAGTCATTTAGCTTAGTTTGTTATAAAGGAAAAAGTATGGTACTCCTAGTGAGAATCGAACTCACAAGAATTGGTCTGCTTGCCTAGCTCATTAACCACCACATAAAGAAAGAACTATAAGTGCTTAGGCATTTCCAGAAAAAGAGGGGGGTGTCTTCGTGGTGTAATGGTTAAAGCGATAGACTGCGGAATCGTAGTAAGCGAGTTCGTACTCCAGTCGCGCTATTATGTTCACTTTTGGGCAAATACCCTTGGGAAAGGTATGAACCTCCTTATCCTCCCAGCTATGGGTTAAATAGTACCACTACTGTTCCTCTAGGAGAATGGCTTTGGCATTACATAACCTACAAAGGTTGATATGCCATTAAACAAATAAAACCAAACCAAACCAGAAAAAGACTGTTACCTCCATAGTCAGCCTTGACATGAATCAGTAATAAGCTACTCTACTAGGAACATTGCTAGGGGCTTGGGGGTTCCCTTCAACATTTTGTGATATTTGTTATTTGTAAGGGAGTGTTGAAAAGTTGGTAGAGAGAGTGACCTACAGCCATAAAATGTACTATTCTACATTATCATCTCAAGTTCAACACACTTTGCACCTAATTTCTTAAGTTTCTATAACTCTCTCAGAAAAAAAAACAAGAAAAGAAAAAAGGTAATTCTCCTTTAAGGTTGAAGTGAAAACTTTTCAGCATTCTCTCATGTGACTAATTAGAAATTCAATTGTTCTGCTTTATGTATAGATTAATTTGATATTCAGGAATTATTCAATAGAAACAAGAAAATGCAGTGGAGTATAAATCGTGTGGTTTCTTTATTTAATGGCATATCGACTTTTATGGATTATTTAATGCCAAAGCCATTCTTGTAGAAGAACAGCAGTTGTACAATTTAACCCATAGCCAGAGGGCGGATTAGGGATTTTATACTTTTTCCAAGGGTTTTAGTCTGAAAGTGAATGTAATGGTATGACTGGAGTTTGAACTCACTTACTTTGAGGCTGCAGTCTAACATAGAGGGATAAGGGGGTTCATGCCTTTCCCAAGGGTTTTAGTCTGAAAGTGAATGTAATGGTATGACTGGAGTTTGAACTCACTTACTTTGAGTTTGCAGTTCAGCACTCTTGCCAATTTGCCACTGGGGGGTCTCCCTGCTGTAAAGGTTTTGATATTTTTTTTAGTATAATGCATAATAACCCCCATTAGCATAATGGTGAGAGTCTGCCAATGGCCTGGGAGATCAATGTTCAATCCCAGGTTGAGTCATACCAAAGACTCAAAAAATGGCACATGATGCCTCATTGCTTGACCCTTAGTATTATAAGATATGGGTCAAAAGTACGTAAGTGCAGCAATTCAGGAAAAGGAGTAGTGTCCTCGCTTACACCTCGGTGGAGTAGCTACTGAAAAGGAAGCTCTTGATAAAGGATGGCCAATTTACTGACATGTGCAAAATTTGGTTTCAATATAAGCATCCTTTTTTCCTGGTTGGCTTGTTGGTTTTGTGGCATGTCAACCCTTGTTGGGTTATTTAATGCCAAAGTCAGCCTTTGAATTTTTTTAAATATCACAATTTTTTCTAGGCTGCTTGGTTAGTTTTATGGCATGTGAACCTTTGTTGGGTTATTTAATGCCAAAGTCAGCCTTTACATTTTTTTAAATATCACAATTTTTTTTCTAGGTTGCTTGGTTAGTTTTATGGCGTGTGAATCTTTGTTGGGTTATTTGATGCCAAAGTCAGTCTATTCTTTTTGCAAGCAATTATATGGTTTCAGACTTGGAGAGTGATGGGCTTCACTCGGTTATTATTACCCAAGACATGATACATAGTAAGTGCCCCATTACTGAACCAGTATATGGTTTCAATTGACAAATGATAGTCATCTGTAAGCAGCTATAACTTCAAGTAACTATTCTCAATACAAATAATATGTGTACAGGGATATGGTTTCAAATATTCTAATCTAAATGCTAATAATTTGCTCACAGCTTTCTTTTCAAGTATTCTTATCTAATACTACTGATTTATACTTAATTATGTCATTTCAAGTAACGATTTTGATTTAATAATAATAGTTTGGTTTCTTTGTTTAATGGCATATCAACCTTTGTAGGTTATTTAATGCCAAAGCTATTCTCCTAGATAAACAGTAGTGGTACTTTTTAAACCATAGCTGGGAGGATAAGGAGGTTCATACCTTTCCCAAGGGGATTTGTCTGAAAGTGAACGTAATAGTGCGACTGGAGTACGAACTCACTTTCTACGATTCCGCAGTCCATCGCTTTAACCATTACATCACGAGGACACCCCCGCTAATAATAATGGTTTGTTTGCACTCAGTTATATTATCTCAAGTAATAAATGAAAATGATTTATAAACAATTCTAACTTCAAGTAACTATTCTGATACCAATAATTTGCATAGAGTGATATAGTTTCAAGTATTTCTATCTCATACAAATAATTTTCAGAGCCATTGATGGAACCCACATCATTTTTTGATGACATGAGCAAACTAGTAGACAATATTTTCAAATAGTTCCCAGCACTTTCAGTTCTTCTTGTGTACTTCATTGCTAATGAGGAGATGGATGGGCAAATAAGAAAGTGGCTTAAATGGCAAGGAAAGATGCAATAAAATTGTTAAATGTTACAGAAGAAGAAGAATAATCAACCGAGTGTTTATGAATTTTTCCCAAGACAGGCGCCTGCTTGTCATTGACAAAAAGAATAACAAGTTCTGTTCTTCTCGTAGCTTCACATAGACTCGGTTTACTCATATTTATACCGTGACTTAATTTTATCTTATCTACAGCCATGCAGTCGTTGGTGGCACCATCAACTATTCTTTCACTATCTTTCCTTATGCACCTCTTTTCTGTCCTCTTAAACTGTTTTGCCTTAAACTTGCCTTTTTTTCCCCCTGTTCAGTGCCATGGGAGAGATGGTGCTAAAATGTAGATGAAACAATCTAAGGGCAATTGTCAATGCTGGATTTTTTTTTTTTGTGTCCATTATATAGCATTCATTTCTACAGTAATAAGTCTTGTTTACTTTTCTCTGATCATATGTGTTCATCTCTTTCTTTGCTGCTTCTCATTTTGAATGTGTATCTTTCTTCCTCTTTTTCCTTTTTCCTTTCTTTGTTTTTAATTATTTATGTTTGTTTTCCTTCTTCAGTCTCAGCTTTATTTCTTTTATTACATTATAGTAGTTTTTCTTCTTCAATTCTTCTTATTCTCTTTTTCTTTTCATTTATAGATGCTTTCTTTCTTTCCACTCATAATTGTTTTCTCTTTCTTTCTTTCTTTCTTTCTTTTCAATTATAGATGTTTTCTTCAATGTTTCTTTCTTTCCACTCATATTTGTATTTTCTTTCTTTCTTTCTTTCTTTTCAATTATAGATGCTTTTTTCAATTTTTCTTTCTTTCCTTTCATAAGTGTTTTCTTTCTTTCTTTTCTTAAATTTTCTTTTTTCCACTAATAATTGTTTTCTTTCTTTCTTTTCAATTATTGATGTTTTCTTTCTTTCTTTCTTTCTTTCTTTCTTTCTATTCATAATTGTTTTCGTTCTTTCTTTTTTCTTTCTTTTCAACTATAGATGTCTTCTTCAATTTTTCTTTCTTTTTTTTCAATCATAGATGTTTTCTCCAATTTTTCTTTTTCCCCCTTATAATTGTTTTCTTTCTTTCTTTCTTTCTAATTAAAGAGGTTTCTTCAAATTTTTTTTCATTCCAATTATAGATATTTTCTTTTTCCATTTTTTCTTTCTTTTCAGTCATAGATGTTTAGATCTTCAATCCTTTTTTTTTTCAATTAAAAATATTTTCTACTTCAATTTTTCTTTTTCTTTTTTTTTTTTTTTTTTCCAATTTTAGATGTTTTCTTTCTTTGTTTCTTCATTTCTTTCTTTCCAATTATAGAGGTTTTCTTAAATTTTTCTTTTACGTCCCAATTAAAGATATTTTCTTCTTCAACTTTTCTTTCTTTTCAGTCATAGATATGTACATCTTCAATCCTTCTTTTTTGTCAATTATAGATGTTTTCTGCTTCAATTCTTTTTCTTTCTTGAAAATATTTCTTTCTTTAATTTTTCCTTCTTTAATGTTTATCTTTCTTTTCTCTTTCTTTCTTGCCACTATGTGACTTTTTGTCAATCATTCTGAAGCTTTTCTTTTTATTTTCTTTCTTTAATTTTTGTGTCTTTCTTCAGTTTCATGTTTAAGTGTCTTTCTTTTTCTTTCATCAATTATATGACTTTATTTTCAAGTCTTTCTTTCTTTCTTTTGTGTCTTTCTTTTATATCTATCTTTTTTATTCTCTTTTTTTTGTTTGTCATTTACATTAGATTGTCTTTTTTCCTAATGTTTTTCTTTCCCTTATTCATTTTTCTTCATTTCTTTCATTTTTTTCCCTCAAAACTTTTTTTGTTATAATTATTCAGTTTGCATATTTTACAAAGTTATTTTTTCATATTGGCTTTGTTGCATTTCAACTGAACATTTCAGCCATTAAATTCTTTATCCTTTTTCTTGGGTTCTTTTCGTCTTCTAACCTTTTAAATGATGGACAAAATATATTCAAAAGAGTATAATGGTGGAAATATGCTAAAGACAACATGAATATTACAGTAAGAAATAAAATGCTTGTAATAATAGAAATGCTTTATTTCAGGGAGTTTTTAATGACAGCATATTTTTATATCATTTAAACATTTTAGCGGGAAAATATTTTAGAATCTGACTTACGTGAATTTTCTCTGTTATAGTCTCTCAGTTTGGAAAAATCCGGAGTTTTACATGTTACAGTCTTCCTGTGTACAGTGGCAGGTGAAGTTCTGTTTAGTTCTTTAAATACACAAGTGTAAGTACTTTCTCTGGGTAGCTGACTGCTCATATTTAGAATAAGCTGAAAAGAGAATTGGGAACTGAATCAAGAAAAGTATTGGCGTTTTCTGTAGATAGAAATTTTGGATTAAAAGAAAAGAGCAAAAATTTTCAGATGAGAGAGTGAGAGTGAGAGAGAGAGAGAGAGAGATTTTGTCTAAATTTCCTAAATGAGGAATCATGATTATTATTTGCCAATCTACTCAGATTAGTATCCTCGTCTTGGTTGTTTTTAGAGTTGCAACATTCCTACAGGAAAAAGGTATAGTGGATATATGTATTGTTTAAAGTCTATCGAGTTACCTGGTGGTTGCGAGTTCAATCCTTGGTCAGGCAGTTGATGTAAAAATCAACTCAGTGGAAATGACAAGTGTCATTTCAAGGAAGAATTAATATATCATCTAAGCATGGATGACAGAATGAAAACAATCTGTCGCTATAGATTGAGTAAAATGTCCGGCTTGAAATTCCCAGAAGGTTAGAGAGTACAATGTCCAAAAAATTGTAACAATAATAACGACCAAGATGAAGATGACAGAATATATCGCTCAAAAATAATATATCATCTGCTATTCTGACATGAGTCATTTTGGTTATTCCATAAAATATTTGGAGTAGATCCTCATTCTTCTTGTTTTTAGCATAATATTTCAATCTATATAAAGGATAAAGAAGGAGAAAGAGAAAGAACTGAAGAAAAATAAGGATAACAAATTCCATTTAAAATTCCAAGATGAATCTTCATAGTTATTTCACAAGTTATTAAGACGAGTATCCCCATTCTTGTTATTTCTATCACAATGTTTAAGATGATACATTCTTGAGTTCTCTTCAAATGTATAATTTACATTATTTGAGTTTTCTTGTACACACACTGACAAAAAGATCATACAAATTCCGTCATAGACATAGCTGTTATATTTGCATATAAATTTCATGCACTAAATGTAACATTTATTGTAGGACAGAGGTTGTAAAACATACAACTTTTATGCTATAATAGATGATACATTTGTATGTAAATTCACGCATTTAATGTAACATCCATTATGGGACAGAAGTTGTAAAACATACACCATCTGTCCCATAATATTTGAAACATTTGCTTATAAATTTTCATACACTAAATTCAACAACTGCTAGGTTTGGTTTGGTCTGTTTTTTTTTTGTTTATTGGCATATGAACCTTCATGGGTTATTTAATGACAAAACCATCCTTGTAGAAGAACAGTACTGCCCCTCAACTATTATGGGATAGAGGTGGTAATGATAACAACAAGAGTTTTTTGTCTAAATAAGTTAAGATAAGGGTTTACAAAAAATATCACATAAGAAGGGTGAAGAAGAGGTATGAAGTGTCAGTAATACATCTTCAGAATTTTAAGCGAAATTTGATAATCTACAAATATCTTTATACAGGGTGCAAAAGCAAATTTTGCAATGATTTTTAAAATGTCTTTTTTAGTCTGATTAGTCTATATTTTGAAATATTGGTGATAAATCTAAATTTTCATAATTAGCTTTATTATTCAAGCACTTTTTCATTCAAATTCAGACCAATATGAGAGAACAAGAGAAAAGACAAAGAATCTGTGATATGCTTAACATTGAAACCAAGCCAAAAAAATTTCCAAAATAATTGGTGTTTTTTTATGGTCTCCATCAAGCCCAGCCTTTAACCCCCTTGATTACGCGATATGGGGCATTTTAGAAAAAAAAACAAAAACAAATGCAACTTCTCATCCAAATATTGGTTGACTTAAGACTGCTATTGAAGAGGAATGGAATAAAATGTCTGAAGGTATGCAAATTGTTTTGAAAGCATGTTGATACAATAAGTGAAAAAATCACAGCCTCATTGAATAGAGTGTTTGCCAATGCCCCGGAAGACCTGGGTTCAATTCCCAGGTCGAGTCATACCAAAGACTCAAAAAATGGTACTTGATGTTACCTTGCTTAACACTCAGCATTTTAAAGGTAAAGATCAAGGGTAAAGTGGTGCAATTCAGGGAAAGGAGTAGCGCCCTCCCCTACACCTTGGTGTAGGGAGCGTTCGGGTCACCTTCGACTATAGTTGCCAACTTAACTTACTCTTATTTTGTTATCTATTTTAATTTTGCTTTTGCATGTTGCATATATGTATATATCAAATTTTGAAAACTTAATTCTTAGCAAAAGTTTGGTATCAGTGAATAATAATTTTGTATGATTGAAATTGAAACATCAAAAATTATATCTGTAAATTAAAGATGTGATGACCCTAAATCAAGAGTCAACCAAAAATGAAATCAATTTATACAAAAGTATATATAGAAATTTTTTTCTTATTTTAGTGTATATGTATGTTTTAAGTAAAGAGAACATTTAACTTGGATCCCACCATATTCTTAGGCAGAATGGCCCATTTAGCTGGGGCTGTAAAACACCCTGACTGCATCTCTGCGGAAGGTTATGACTCCTACCAATGAGAGTCCAGGATATGACACTAAGCAATCTGATGGTGAGGCTCCAGTAATGCTGGAGCTTTGGGGAATGTGGAGTACTCCTTCATTACCAGGCCCACTCTGGCCTGAAGTGGGAGCACTTGATAGGTTTTTATCTATGGGTCAAATAGAACTGTTTGACATTCAAACTGAATGCAACCAAATGACATATAACATTAGCACAAACTAAACTGAATAGCTTGAATTAAAACTGTTTAATTATTTAACTGTGTTTAAACTAATGACTGATGTTTAATTGAATTGTTAGTGATTTGTAGCAATACTTGGAACCATTTAACTTTGTTGGTAAACTGAATTGTTTGAAATAGAACTGTTTGATCATTTATTTCTGTGTAAACAAATGATTGATATTTAATCAAATTGTTAGTGTTTGATAGCAATACTTGAAAACATTTAACCGAGAGCAAACAAATGATTATAAGTAAATGAAATCTTTTGTATTTTGGCATAATGGTTAGAGTGTTTGCCAATGGTCTGGGAGACCGGGTTCAATCTCAGGTCAAGTCATACAAAGACTCAAAAAATGGTACCTGAAGGCACCTTGATTAATACTCAGCATTGTATGGTATGGATCAAGGGTAAAGTGGAGCAATCCAGGGAAAGGAGTAGCACCCTCCCCTACACATTGGTGTAGTAGCTATTGAAAAAGGAGCCTTTGGGTCACCCTTGACTACAGTCACCAACTTTACTTACTTATTTAATTGTGTGGAAAAAAAAATGAGTTCAGGCTTGTTTAAAAATGTTATCTACAAAATGTGGTTTGAAATCATAGATTTAATATATACGCATAAAAAGAATTTGGCATTAAATAACCAGCAATAGTTGATATGTCATAAAACCAAACCAAATCCTCGGCCGAAGGACTGGGGATTGACACTTTGATCTTAAACATAACACACAAAACCTACATTCAGATCTCATCATTTTAATAGTATGTTATTCGAGTTAACTTTCAGTATCTCTGTCCTATAATAGTTATTATATTTAATGTATGAAATCTATATGCAAATATAGCAATTATTATGGGATGAAAATAGTAATTTTATTTTGTTTACAAATCTACTTTAAACACTTAGATTTTTTTCATCATCCGATTGGAATTTAAATTATATAATAAAGAAAGATAATTTCATATTTGATTAAAAAAACAGAAAACAAATGATGGTTGATTGGTTGGTATGTCAAATCTTGTTGGGTTATTTTATGCTGAAGCTAGTTTTACACTTGTTATAGTCATTCTCTCCAATTTTATGTGTTATAGGACTGTTACCTACCCATTCATGGACTCTTCCAAATTCTGTATTAATCAAGAGCCAAGTACTCTCAAAGAGATTGGATACACTACCGATATACGACTGACATGTAAGTCTAGCTTATGCCACCACTTTTCTCTTTATCTTATTACTTCAATATATCTTTAAACTTATACCATGTACTGAGTTGTCTTTTTGTGGAACCAACCTGGGTCCACATCAATATGATACAAAAATAAATCTTCTTTAAGCAGGTAAAAACTCAGTTACAATATGAACAATTTAATGGATTAATGTATTTACTCAACTCCTACAACATGAGCAGAATGAGACACAAGATCAGTTTTTAAGCTGAGTAAAGCTGGTTTGAATTCAGAGTTTTCCTTCTCCTAGACTAGTTGCCTAACCAAGGCTAAAAGACCCAGTCTACCCGGCTATTTATCCACAGCTTGGTGGAAAACAGATGGATTCATACTTTTTCCAATAACATTAGCACAAAATAAAACACAAACAGCCTTGTCCAGGGTTTGAACTTGGGTCACTGATTCCATTTCTACAATGAAGACATATGGAAAACATACCTTCAATGTATTGATATAATTCAAACTGATCTATTTGACCAAAGGATGGGACCCCAATAAGTACTACCATACTAGGTCTGAGTGGACCAGGGAGTAATGGCAATGAAGAGGTGACTCCATGTAACCCATAGCTCCAAAACTGGACCCTCATTACTGGATGCAGTTTAGTGACTCACCAAGGAATCTCCTTCTACAGAGGATGCAGTTGATGTATTGTAAAATAAATAAAGTTGGCGACTGTAGTTGAGAGTGACCAGAAAGCTCCATTTCCAATAGCTACTACACCGCAGTGTAGGGGAGGGCACTACTCCTTTCCCTGGATTGCTTCACTTTACCCTTGATACGTACCTTGTATTGCTGAGCATTAAGCAAGGAGGTATCAAGTACTATTTTTAAAGTCTTTGGTATGATGCGACCTGGGATTGAACCCTGGTCTCCCGGAACATTGGCAAACACTCTACTCACGAGACCAATGTGCCAGTGATGTATTGTAAACCCAGTTAATAGGGCATCCATAGTTTTTATTTAACCTTTGTGATTATAATTATAAATTTGCAGTTTAGTCTTTTCAATCTATTTAAATTTTTTCTTTTCTTCTCTTATGTTAATCTGGCTGTCTTCCATAATATAACATCATTTATTGATTTTTTTTTTCCCTGGTTGACAGGTTTTAAATGAAACAAGATTTTGCCATGTTAATCTCTTTGGGGAAATCACAGCTAAATTCTTCATCTGTTTTTATCTCCAAAATTCTACAACTAAATTTAATGCGCTCAGAGAAGTTAAAGGCAAAAGCACTAATATAATTAATGACAGAAAGAGAATTTATTGATCTTTTTTTGCTTTTTTTTATTTTCATTTATTCTTTTTTTTTTACAGAAAAGAATTGTCTAGACAACAAGTGACAAACTAGTAGGGCGTCTTCAGCGCTCTGTTTCGGTTTCACAATGTTTGAAGTTTGAGGTGTTGGTTCAATTGCTTCAGGAATGCTAGGGATGTGGGTTGGGTGGTGAAGTTTTGAAAATTGGAGAAAGGAGAGGATGTATTTGAAGAAATTCAATTTGTTTCACTCAGTGTTGTTGTAAATGAATTCTTCGCAATTTGTGAGCAAGTTGGCCATGATCAGCTGTGACTTGTATGTTTGAACAATGAAATTTTATTTATTTTATCTTTTTTATTTATGTTTTTGGCCATTGATTATAGATAAGTTTTACTACAAGGCCTCATATGAGCATGAAAAGAAAGATATGATGTCACTGCTTAATCTCTTAAAGAAACATTTCAGGGGGCAGGTTTTAATGATTACTTTTAGTCTCGTATTTCTTTAATTTTAATTTCCGTTACTTTTCATTAGAACCACTCAGATAAAAGCCACTGATAAACAATGTCGATTGAAAATAAAGAATAAATTCCCATCAAAACTTAAACTCACTTACTTTGTTCCTTCAAGTTGATAGATGTATAATGTAATGGTCATCATTGTACTAAAGGATTTGGCAAATCAAGTTTCAATTCTGGATAAGGCTGATTGCATTTCACTTCATGTAAATGCCCTTGAAAAAGCATGGATCTAATCTCTTCTTGCCTCAGTTAGGTTGGTTGGCATATTAACCCTTTTTGTATCATTTAACGCCAAATTAAATTTTAAACAATTCAGTTTAGTATCAGTATAGTTTTTGTTTATTAACAATTAAATGTCAAAACAGTTCTATTTCAAACAATTCAGTTTAGCATAAGTACACAGTTTAAATGTAGAAAAAAATCAGTTTAGCTCTATTTGACCCATACATAGGACCCTATCAGGTGATGCCTCTCTGGGCCACAGTGGGCTTGTGAGCAATGGCAATGAAGGGGTACACTGCCTTCCCCAAAGCTTCAGCAATACTGGAACCTCACCATCAGCTTGTTTAGTGTCATATCCAGGACACTCATTACAGGGTGGTCTTACCCCTCTGCAGAGGTGCAGTCGGTGTATTCTGCAGGTCCTAGTTGAGGTTAAATACGAGGGCAGATTGAATTATTTCACCTTGTTATGGTAACTAGTCTTGGAGAAGGAAAGTTCTGAATTCAAACCAGCTGTACTCCACTTAAAAATTAATGCTGTGTTGCATCCTACTCACATACAATTTACTGGGTAAATATATACATCTTTTCTTTTTCAGTTAGCAGAATCCCTTTAGGCCAGCCACTTGGCATTCATGCATTCAAGAGGTCATCCTCCCTCCAGGTCTTTGTCAGCTTGCTTGATGACTAACTTTATGTCTTGGTACCCGAGACATCCCATTGGAGGAATGCTGACAGGGTCAAGAATTTTTACACCTGTTGCGCATGAGTCTTGATTTGTGCACAGCCCTCACTATAAAATGGCCTTGCAATATTCTGACATGGTGGGATGTCAGTTAAACAACATCTTTTCTTTTGCACACACACACACACACACACACACACACATATATATATGTATATATATATATATATATATATATATATATATATATATACACACACACATGCACTGAAAATGACTTAATGATTACCATAGTACAAAATGAACTTGGTGAGCCATGTTCAATCCTGAACAAGGCTGTTTGCATTTCCCTTCATGCTAATGCCCTTGAAAGAGGCATGAATCTATCTCTTCTACCCCAGTTATTGATAGGTAGCTGGGCAGACTGGTTTCTTTAACCTTAGTATGTTAATCAATTGAGAAGGAAAACTGAATTCCAGCTGTACTCCACTTAAAAACTGACCTTGTGTCACATCCTGTCCATGACAGAAGAGTTAGGCAAATACATACTATTTCTTAAAGAAATCTATCTAACCAGAGTACCTACTTTAACCATCTTAACATCAAAAGTTTGATACTTGGCACATGATCAACTTTAACCATATAAACTTCTTCTTTATTTTTCCCACTAGCTTGTCACCATTATATTTTTAATATAATTTATTTGTTTTTATGCACTAGTAATATCAATTGTAGAAGAGATCAGAAAAAATAAGTATCATCATATGTTTGCTCTATATACACTGCTAATTATTTTATAATAAAACTGTTATGTCAATAATTTACAATAGAAATTCATTGTAAGTTATTTGAATATATGTAAATGTATTGCAAATTAGGAAGAGATAGATTATCAGTAATTGGGAATTGAGATAGACATTAAGTTATTGACATTATATAGATGATACAAACTAATGATCTTGCTATAGAATAGATGTGTTATAAAAAGAAGGTTTGGTTTCTTTTGTTTAATGGCATATCAACTCTTTTTAGGTTATTTAATGCCAAAGCCATTCTCCTAGAAGAACAGTAGTGGTACTATTTAACCCATAGCTGGGAGGATAAGGGGTTCATACCTTTCCCAAGGGTATTTGTCCGAAAGTGAACGTAATAGCACAACTGGAGTACAAACTCTCATACTATGATTCCGCAGTCCATGGCTTTAACCATTACACCACGAGGACACCCCCTCATATAATAATGTCGTCATCATCAAGTCGCGATGATAGCAAGGGTTTCGCTGAGTTATTTAATGCCTGGAGGTCAGAAAATCGCATTCATTGAATGTTTTTATTTATTTATTTATTTTTTTGTAGTTGTTTCTTTTGAGTTTTTTTTTTAATAGTACCCACGGTAAGAGAATACCAAATATTCCTATCTCCCAATCAAATACAAAGCAATTGATAATAATTACCATTGGTAAAGGATTAAACGGTTTTATTTAACTAATATAAAAAGAAGGAAAAGGATTGTTACGAATCGGTAATTAATGGATGCAATTCAGAAAAGATTGATGTAGATATAAATGCGTATCTGATGATTTTAGTGGAGAAAACTTTTCAAATCCAGAAGAAAGGAATTGTCAGTAATCAAGGATTATTGAAAGGGTCATTGACAAATGAAAGATATTGCCAGTATTACATAAATGTTTTGCTAATGATGACAATGAATGATCAATAATTCTTAAAAGTAGAAATGTATATAAAATCAGAAAGAAAGGGAGGTGCCCGTGGTACAATGGTTATCATCGCAGGATGTGGATACGGCGACACGAGTTCAAATCCTGGACCTGACTGATCCTATTTACCAACCCCTCCGCTCGGGCAGGATATGACACAAGGTCAATTTTTTAAGCGGAGTTTAGCAGGTTTGAATTCAGAGTTTTCCTTCTAGACTAGTCGCCTCACCAAGGCTGAAGAACCTAGTCTGCCCTACTATTTACCCATAGCTGGAGGGAGAATATTTGGATTCATACCTTTCCCAAGGGTATTAGTGCTATGAGAAATGTAATCAGGCTCGTCCAGGATTTGAACTCGTGTTGTCGTGTCCACATCCTGCGACGATAACCATTACTCCACGGGCACCTCCTACTGATTGCATTTCACATAGCACTAATACCCTTGGGAAATGTATGAATCCAAAATATTCTCCCTCCAGCTATGGGTAAATAGTAGGGCAGACTAGGTTCTTCAGCCTTGGTAAGGCAACTAGTCTCGGAGAAGGAAAACTCTGAATTCAAACCTGTTAAACTCCGCTTAAAAATTGACCTTGTGTTATATCCTGCCCAAGCGGAGGGGTTGGTAAATATGATCAGAAAGAAAGGGATTGTTAGTGGTCAGGAATTTATGGTTTGGTTATATTTTATGGCATATCAACCCTTGTGGATTATTCAGTGTAAAACCTTGTTTTTATATATACATATACTTACTAATTTACTATCTACCAGCATTCACGGTGACAAAGAAAAAGAAAAAAAAACCCACCAGAATTCAGAGATAACAAGATCTTGAATCGCTGCTTAGGGAAAAAAGAAAAAGATGATCGGGAGAAAAAAAAAGAAAAGGCCAACTTCATCACACCAGTTGAAAAAAAATCAAGAGATATGTAATCAGTTGGTCAAAAGAACAAAAACCCACTGTAAAATGCTGCAATGCTACAATTACAAAAAGTGCTCAATACTAAATAGAACCAATTACAAAAATTAAATCACAAGTTGGTACTATCCTACTTCAGTTTTGCCTAAAACGGCTCCTCAGGGTACCTAGCACTATATATATATATATATATATATATATATATATATATATATATATATGATTAGTAAGCAAACAGTTTGTAGGCAACCTTATTTTAAACAAGCAGAGCTCATTTGTTTGTATTCAGATAAATGGTTTCAAGTATTGCTGTTTGACATAAGTAATTCTATTTATCAACTATTCCTTTCTCATTCAATACTAATCATTTGTTAGAACATAGTTAAATGGTTTTAAGTATTGCTATTTAACACTAATAATTCTATTTTATATTAATAATAATGCCGAGTAAAAGTTAGAACAGTTCTATCGGACCAATTTTTGGGACCCTGACAAATACTACCACTCCAAATCAGAGTGGATCTGAGAGTAATGATAATAAAGGATACTTCACATTCTCCAGACTTCGAGACTGGAGCCTCACCATCTGATGCAGTTTAATGTCATACTCAGGACACTAAACGGTTGCAAAATATTGCTATCTAACACTGATAAATCTCTAAGTCAGAGTGGACTTGGGAGTGATAGCAATGAAGGAGTATACTTCATTTCCTAGAGCCTCACCATCAGATGGTTTAGAGTCATATTCAGGATACTAGTTGGGGTGTGTTTTACCCCACAACAGAAAGGCAGTCTGTGTCTTCTACAGCCCCAGCTGACAGGGCAAAGGAATTTATATAAGCATTACTGTTAGAATAAAGATTTTAAGAATCAAGGATTGTAATCTTTATAGGGACAATAAGAGTAATGTTCTTTTTTGAAAATTTGCATGAAATATAATCCAAAAATAAAATTTTTTAAAAGTTTAATTGAGTATGGCTTAATTGTCTTTCTATTAAATAAAATTCTAAAAAAAAAAAAAAGAAAAGATTTACGAAATTATATAAATTTAATTGTATTGTGTAGGAGTATTTTTTTTTGTTGTAACATATACCCTCTGAAATAAAAAAAATAATAGTTACAATATGATATTAGGCAGAAATATTAGATTGTATGGAAAATAATGTCTGATTTTAGAATAAACTTTTATTTCTTTATTGATTTAATCAATATTTTAATCAGTCAAGATCCCTGAGCATCTATGCATTTCTGCCATCGATTAACAAGGTTATTTATGCCTGTACGATAAAACTCTAAAGATGCCAAGAAATTTTTTCCAGTTCTTTGGAATGGAATGTCTTTTGGCATAGAAAAGTGTCCAAATGCTTGAAAAAATGTTAATTGGTAAGTGAGAGATCATGAAAATATGGTGGATGTGGAAAAGTCTCATATCCGAAATCAGTGAGCTACTGTAGTATCATCCTGGCAACATGCAGCCGAGCATTGTCCTCCTGGCAACATATGACCAAGCATTCTCATCTTGGCAACATGTGACCAAGCATTGTCATAAATTAAAATTATGACTAAGCTTGAATGCATGCAAAAACAACTAAACACATCCTTTATTTTTTCATGTTCATGATAAGGGGCATATAACCTTCAAGATCAAATTCTGAAAGTGATAAAAAATCAAATAAGAGAACCTTTAAGTCTTTCAAAATGTGAATTTTTAATACAATACTATTAAAATAATATGTTAAAACAGAAAATGAACCATTTATACAAAAATTAGTATTTTCCAAACCTAATGTAAAACATTATTTGAGAGTTAGATCTCAAAATGAGGAAACTTTTTTACCCTTCTTTTGCATTTAGAAACAAAGCAGATGTTTAGTGAGACTGGAATTGTTTTAAAAAATGTATTTTAATAAATGTACTCACATCGCTAACTGTAGAAACTGATACTTTTTCAGGTTGTATGTCAAAAATAGAAATACAGTTCTTGGCTTCTCCTGAGAGCCATCGATCTTTTTGTTGCTGGTCCATACTAGTGCCACAATTAGATTTGGAGGTACACCTGGCAGAGAGAAAAAGAAAATGGTGAGATAAAAAGGAAGAATATGAAAAATTTACTGAATTCATGCACTTAAACAGAAGTTTAAAAAAGAGAAAAGAAAACTCGAGTCTCTGTTACCTATTTTTATGTATCTAATAAGGATACAGATTACCTGCTTTTGCTTAGTGATTGATTACTCGCCCTTTCTTGCCGTTGGATTATCTGCATGAGCTTTACTGGATGTCCTATCGATGGTAACACCAACCATTGCAGTAGCGACTAAGAGCAGTGCTACTTTAACTATCTGATATGACATACCAGCTGAAAATTCTTCCAATATGCCACAGACTGGTGCCATATTATTATTTGTTTACAATCTTAGAAGAAATTGTTTGAATATCTGTAGGGATGATAATTTATACCGTAAAAATAGAAAAATATAATGAATATAATAAGTAACACTATAAGTTATAACAATTTTTTTATATACATTTTGTAAGTGAATTGATTAATGTGAAACTGAAAACTCAACATGTACCAGCAGTCAATGACTTCTGCACCAGCACTGGTATGATTACTACCACTTTGAGTTGTGGTGACTTAAGGAAAGGAAAAGGCATGAACTCTCTCTTTCTCTCTTTTCAAACTGGCGAGAGAAATGGCCATTTTGGCTTATGTGTGGATGGCTAACATCTGGGAAACAATAAAGTTCTCATGTTCTGAAATCTTAAACACACCGAAGGACTGAATATTATTGTATAAACGAGTTGCATGTTTAACTGTTAGTTGAAATATAGTCTTCCTGAGAAATACACATTATTTCTGATGCAGACCATGGTCCCACAAAAGTAGATGTTATAAATTAGGTTCTGTAAGCTAAGATCAGGAACAAGTGTAGGAGATAAAACTAGTAAGATAATATTTAAAAAAAAATGTATGTTTTTTCTAGCAGTACTGTTATTACACTTTGATCTTAAATAATCAAATAATCATGAATGAATATCTAAGAAATGAACTGTTCACATTATGAAATAATCTGTTCTATATTTGTTCATTTTCTTTTCCATTTTATGATTAATTAACTATACTATAAGCCAATGATCAGCCTGAGTAAAAATTAATTATAATCACAAAAGATAATTATCTTTTTCCAGTCAGTTGCAATTAACCTTGCCAGTCAAATATATAATCTTGAATCATTGAAGCATCAACTAAGTGAGAGATAAGAATAAAGTGTACATGCATGCAAAATGCGAGCTTAGCTATTGATTGTTAGAAAAGCATTTATGTTGAAATTAACACTGAATGTAGCAATTATAACAAAAATTTAATTTGATTTAGCAAGAAGTTACCCCGAGGGTCAGAATGACATGTAATGTCTTTGAAATGTTGTGAATTTGAAAACATTTAGACATAGTTTAGCACTGAAGAGAAGTTGACTGAGCAATTAGTTGTTTGGGATAGTCAGAGAAATAATTATGTAAACACACTGTATTATATATGTAATTATATTATGAGATATAACACACACCTTCCTTTTCTAGGAATAAGAGAATCTGATTAAATATATTTTTCCTCAGTGATTTTGGTTATATATATATATATAAGTGTGTGTGTGTGTGTGTGTGTGTTCAGGGAAAATAATGACTGTGAGTCACAATAGACTATGAGAAAAGGAGAAAAGAAGAAACAGAAAAAACGGAAGATAGAAGAAGACTTAGAAAAACTGTAAAGAAACAAAAAGAGGGACAAAGACAAAGAGAACAGTGAGAAGGAATAAAGAGAGAGTGAGAAGAAGAAGAAAAAAGAAGTATCTTGCTCTTCGCTCTTCTCTTCTTTCATAGAGAAAGAAGAGAAAAAAGAAGACCAAGCTAAAGAAAAAGAAAAGAGAAAAATGCTGAGAGTTAGGAGTTAAACAGAAGGAAGAAAAAAGAAGTAGAGAAAGGAAGGAAAAGGAGAGTAAGGAGAAAAAGGGAGAGTAAGAAACAGATGAACATTTTGTGATTTCATTTTAGTTATTTTCTTACTTCTAACATTATTCCTCTATTTCATTCTCCATGTTGTTTTTCTCTTTGTCAGGAAGAAAAGAGAAGAGGAGGCAGTTGAAGAGAAGTTAGAAGGAAGAGGGGAAAAAAAAGAAGCACAAGGATAAAACCAAGAAGAGAGAGGAAAGTGTTGTAAGTGGAAAATAAAATTAAAAAAAGAAGAAAAGTAAAAGTGAGTAGATAGTGAATTGAATAAAAAAATGTTAGATGTTGGATGACATAGAGAAAATGAATGAATGAATGAATGAAAGAGGAGGAGGAGGAGGAGGAATAAAAAAATGTTAGATGTTGGATGACATAGAGAAAATGAATGAATGAATGAATGAAAGAGGAGGAGGAATAAAAAAATGTTAGATGTTGGATGACATAGAGAAAATGAATGAATGAATGAAAGAGAAGGAGGAGGAGGAATAAAAAAATGTTAGATGTTGGGTGACAGAGAAAATGAATGAATGAATGAAAGAGAAGGAGGAGGAGGGGGAATAAAAAAATGTTAGATGTTGGATGACATAGAGAAAATGAATGAATGAATGAATGAATGAAAGAGAAGGAGGAGGAGGAGGAATAAAAAAATGTTAGATGTTGGATGACATAGAGAAAATGAATGAATGAATGAATGAAAGAGGAGGAGGAGGAGGAGGAATAAAAAAATGTTAGATGTTGGATGACATAGAGAAAATGAATGAATGAATGAAAGAAGGAGGAGGAGGAATAAAAAAATGTAAGATGTTGGATGACATAGAGAAAATGAATGAATGAATGAAAGAAGGAGGAGGAGGAATAAAAAAATGTTAGATGTTGGGTGACATAGAGAAAATGAATGAATGAATGAAAGAGAAGGAGGAGGAGGGGGAATAAAAAAAATGTTAGATGTTGGATGACATAGAAAATGAATGAATGAATGAAAGAGGAGGAATAAAAATATACTAGAAAGAGAGCAAAAAAGAAAAACTAGATGCACTGAATTCTGCTAAATAGAGAAAATGGTGATGATAAGGAGATTATACTACTGTCTTGCATGTTGGCTACTGGCCAGAACTAAAGTATGGAAGATGAAAGGCACCATAAGCATAGATTCTTAATGATAGCATCAAATTTTCAGTCATCTTCTCTTGGCAGATGATGCAATGATTTTATTTCCCTTGCCAAACACCCAACAAAGTTTTTTTTTTAATCCTCTAAAGTTACAAGATGGAACAAATCTTTAAAAGAAAAATAAATTTTAAAAATGTTTTTGTTTTGTTTTTGCTTTAGATATTTTATTTTGTCTTTTGCAATTTGTTAAGTCATTGTGCTAAATGGAATGATGCCCACCCATGGGCTGCATTGTGTGCTTTTGTTAGTGAAAGATAGCCTATGGTTGAATGCACTGGCCATAAGAAGTCTTGAGCAAATTCCAGGTATTGAATAGGTGAGGTTCAGCAAAAAAAATTTTAGAGTTTTCCTTCAGAAACTTTCCCAGTTTGGAACGAGTCCATTCATTTTATTTTGGAAACAAAAATTATATTTATTTTATTGTAATTTATTTTAATTTCCTTAGAACATCAGTCAGCCATTTTGTAATTTTCAATAATATTTTTTCCTAATAACAATAAAATGAAAAACAAAAACAAATATTTTAGTCTAATTTTAATTATTATTAAGTATATTCTCCAATCTTGCATGAGTAAAAGGAAATAATAGATACATTTTGTAAAAAGCAATTATTAAAATCTATGAAAAAGTTTTCGTGTAAAATTTAGAAAATATCTTTGCACCATTTCTTATATGATAAGGAGGAGTGGAAAACATTAAGATAAAAAAAGATAGACTTGAGAGGAAAGAGAGGAGAATGAATAGAAAGAGAAAGAGGGTTAGAACAATGATAAGGAAGAAGAGAGGGTGATCAAAGTAAAATTAAAAGGTGAGTGGTGAGAAAGAGAAGCCGGTTAGGGTGGAAGGGAAGAAAAAAAAAAAAAGAGTTGGAAGGTTGTGAAGAAAGAAGATTAGGAGGAAAAGGGTAACAATGAAAAAAAAGAGTAAAGTAAAATTGTAAGAAGAAAAAGGAATAGGTGGGACATTGTGGAGAGAAAGAAAAGAGAAGAAACCATAGAAGAGAAAGTGAGCAGAGTGGGAAGAGAGTCATTTTTACTAGTCATTTCACTTTTGACAACTTATTCACTAGAGTTAGAACATCATGTGACACAAATGAATGTCACATGATGTAAACAGATTCCAAGGAATATCACTTTTACTAATCATTTCACTTTGGTATAACTTACTTTTAATGCCTTAATTTTTCTTTCTTTCCTGCTATCTTTCCGTCTTTCATAATTTTTCTTTCTTTCTTTCCAGCCATCTTTCAGTTTCTCACAATTTTTCTTTCTTTCTTTTTATCCAGCCATCTTTCAGTTTTTCTTTCTTTCTTTCCTGCCATCTTTCAGTTTCTCACAGTTTTCATTTTTTTTTCTTTCTCCCTTTCTTTCCAGCCATCTTTCCGTACCTCACAATTTTTCTTTTTTCTTTTCTTTTTCTCTTTCTTTCTTTCCAGCAATCTTTCAATTCCTCACAATTTTTCTTTCTTTCTTTCTTTCCAGCCATCTTTCAGTTCCTCACAATTTTTCTTTCTTTCTTTTTTCCTTTCTCTCTTTCTTTCTTTCTTTCTTTCTTTCCAGCCATCTTTCAGTTTCTCACAATCTTTCTTTCTTTCTTTCTTTCTAGCCATCTTTCAGTTTCTCACAATCTTTCTTTCTTTCTTTCCTTCTTTCTTGTCAGCCATCATTCAATTTTGCACAATTTTTTCTTTATTCATACCTTTTTTCATTTCCCCCATATTTCTGTTTGCTGAGCAGACAAGATATTGATGACATGATGGCAAATGAATAAGATGTCAACAAGCCATAATATTGAAACTTAAATGAAATAATACCACGAGAGTGAGTTGGAATGAAAATATTTGATAGATCAAAGGTTACTTCTTGAAGGTGGGAAGGTGAGCTGGTTGTAAAGAGAATCCTTTTAAATAGTCGTTCCACTCTTGATAACTTGTTCACAAGAGTTTGACCATCATGTGTCAAGAATCTGACCAATAACTGCACCCTATCCCTAACCCTTGTAAACATAGAGAGAATTATAAAGGTGAAACCTATCCTTTCAAAGTCAGACACAAAGGACATAAAAAAAGCCATAACCAAAAGAGAACTAGAAAAGCTGACTGTATCCAGAGAGAGGAGAGAAAACATATTCTTTAGGATGAAGTCCAAATTATATGCAGAGAATGCCATTGCATTGTGAAAAAAATCAAGGAAACAGTATAGATCAAAATGTCAAATGAATATATATCAGATCAAGGTGAGTTTCAGGAATCAAGCAATTTAGCAGCAGGTTTCTCAATATTTCTTGAGACATGGACTTTTCAAAACATCTGATTTTTCCCATAGGCCCAGACCTGCATAGAGTTCAACCTGTGGCTTCTGCTACTATGAAAATATCAGAACAATGCCATGTCAAAAAGATAAAAAAGAAAAGTCCATTGTTATAAATAAAAGTTTAAAAGTGTCATTGTTAAGGCTTAGAAATGTCCTGTTTAATATCTCATTTGCTTTCCTTAAATATGTGTATATTACACCTGAAGAAGGTCAGAGAATGTACTAGACATAAGGTCATGTGATTGAATGAACTCAATTGAATAATTCTCTCAATGTAAAAGTTACATGATTAATATTTATCAATGAATCAAATACATTGGCAATTACAGAGATAATTCTGTAATATTTATATATATATAAGACACGTTCAAAAAGTTCAGAGCCTCACCCAGATTTTAGATTTGTTGCACACCTCTCACATTTGTAGGAACCTCACCTTCACAAAAAATGGCCTAGTTGGTAGAGTGTTCACCAATGGCCTAGGAGACCATGGTTCAATCCCAGGTCGAGTCATACCAAACACTCAAAAAATGGTATCTGATGTTGCCTTGCTTAACACTCAGCATTATAAGGTGTGGATCAAGAGTAAAGTGGAGCAATCTAGGGAAAAGAGTGGCACCTTCCCCTAGATCTCGGTGTAGTAGACTTCAGGTCACCCTCAACTATGGTCAATAGCTTTACTCGATATATATATATATATATATATATATAAAGATTTTTTTCATAATTAGACAATGGACTTATTAATGCACTATTATCCATAAATAAGTACATTTATGACAATTTTTATTTTAAACCAAAGATATTAAGACTTTACTCTTTCTAGTGGAACATATTACAAACAAAATGGATATTATTAGGCATTATTTAATACCAAACTCTACAGGAGTGAAACTGTAACAAAATAATATTGCGACACCTCTGTAACCAAAAATAAAATTGCATAAATATACTTTTGGACTGCTACATATTTCTATTGATGGTTTCAGAGTTTTAATGCTGAGAATTTAGTAATTAATAATACCTAATAATATCTGTTTTAAAGTAAATTTCTGCTCAATACCTGATATTTATAATTTCTCAAGGGACATCAATATTAAATGCTAATTATAGAATACTTTCTCTTATTTATTTCTATATTAGCAATAAATTCTATTAAAACAATAAACTTAAGGGTTAACAAAATTGGCTTTCAGTGAGTGTATAATCACCTTATCTCTGAAACTTAAAAACTGTTTCCTGAAAAATGTTTTTATTTTATATTTCTGGGGCTAAAATGTGAAAGATTTTTTTTAAAGGCAAAGTTTTTAAGATTTCTTTTTATTCATTTTTGGTTATTGTCTTAGGTATAAGCCATAATCAATTTCCTGTTTGAAATAAATAACCATCAACATTGCATTTTGATAAAAACGAATTTTCTAATTGATATAGAAAACCTAACACATGTAAGGCATTTAATGTGATGTCTCCTGAAAAAAAGAAAAAAAGCATCTTGCTGATGTTGGATCTACTATTTGAATTCACCTGTTCAGAACATTACCCTTTCCGAATTTAATACAAAACTGGATAACCCCCCCCCCCCCCTTGACTTGAGACTTTATACCAATCATTTGTAAGCTAATTGGAACTAATCTCTTTTCACAAGTTCATTTTCTCTATTTTTCATGACCATTAAATATGTCCTATTTTCAAATGAAAAATAAAAGAAGAAAAAACCTTTAGCTTTCTAATACTCTTAAAAAACGAGCCAAAATCAAAACAATCAAATCATCTAAATTGGATTCCACCAATAAAGATGGCTTATAGACTAAGATACATTTCTTCACATTTATGTCACACGGAAGCACCATATCTTGTCAACTGTACAACACAGACAGACATTCAATCACTCACCTGGAAGGTATTTGAAAGAACTTTTGAAAAAGAGTTGAGTAAATATTCTAAGATCACTAATCCGTCACCTGAATAGCCTGAAAACACCGCAGTGATGTCGGCTAATTTCAACTTAGGTGATTCATAGTAGAAAAAGAAAAGATTGATAAGGCTTTTGAGAGGAAAACTAAAATACTCTTTGGTGTGAGAGTTGATTGACAACTTTAAAGCCTAACTAAGATGGAATTGACCTCAGTGAACTCTTCAAGATTATTTTTTGATATAGCACACTTTGAAATTCTAAAGATTTCTTTCAGCAATGCCACAGTGTCTGAGATTCTACTGGAGGGAAGCCTTTTCCTTTGGGGGTGAATAGGTCAGAGTAAATAGTTATCTTTCTTACTGTCTCTAAATGTAGGCTACGAATCTTAGCTCAGTGGTTTTACAAGTGGCAGCATCTAGGTTGTGGATGACTGAAGTGTTTATATAAGCTAATACCAGCCAAGAAGCACTGGAATATATCAAATGATAGTTTAGAAAACCTAATCAGAGACGGAAGAGCAGGATTGATTATTGATTTTAGCTTACAAGGACCACAATACTTTCACTGCTTTTTCACAAGTAAAAGTCTGGAGCTTCATATCAAGATAGTGTGTGTGGTGCTGAATTGTTGACCCTTCCTTTATTTGCTGTAAAAAATATCACCCTAATTGTACTTATTTGGTATTATTCTAGGATTGAGCCTGGATTGAAGATGAGGCTGTTTATAGAAGATCCTTTTCTTGAAATGCAGATGAAAGCAAATTGCAATTATTCATATATATGAGTCAAGTTGGCAACCATAGTCGAGGGTGACCCAAAGGCTTCCTTTTTGATAGCTACTACACCAAGGTGGAGGGGAGGGCGCTACTCCTTTCCCTGCATTGCTCTACTTTACCCTTGATCCTTACCTTATAATGCTGAGGGTTAAGCAAGGCAGCATCAAGTACCATTTTTGAGTGTTTGGTATGACTCGACCTGGGATTGAACCCAGGTCTCCCAGGCCATTGGCAAACACTCTAACTATTATGCCAATGTCCGGTATATATATATATATATATATATATATATCCATCAAGTACCTTGCTTGCTTCAGTAGGCCATTGGCAAACACTCTAACCATTATGCCAATGTCCATTATATATATATATATATATATATATATATATATATATATATATATATATATATATATCCATCAAGTACCTTGCTTGCTTCAGTAGAGCTGAATAGTTTTTCTTGGCACATTGTATTGAAGAAGTCAAATTAAGAAAGAATGTTATTACCTTTAAACCCAATTTGGAATGGATAAACAACTAGAATATTGAATGCAAGTCCAAATCTCATTAGAAATTATTTCTTTATTTTTAATTCTAGCTGCTTAGATAGACTTATGCTAATCCTGTAACCTCGTTTGCTTATGAGGTCACTACTCATGTAGAGCGTCTTTGACAAGAATACCCTGGTGGGGGCTGATCCCTCTTCAAGTCTACCAGTGGTTCTGAATTCAGAGTTTTCCTTCTTCAAGGCTGGTTGTCATACTAAAGCTAAATAACCCAAATCATTGTAATAGAAATACATATAAAGATGGGAGTGGGTCTGCATGGTGTAGTGGATAATGCTCTGGATCGTGAAATTGTAGCAAGCAAATTTGAACTCCACTCATGCTATTATGTCACAGACAAATATTCTTGGAAATAACAGGAACCCCCTTATCACCCCAGTAATGAGTTAAATAGTACCACTGCTGTTTTTCTGCAAAGATGGCTTTGACATTAAATAACCTATGAAAGTTGTTATACTATTAAACAAAGAACTAAAATCACAGTTATAAAGATGAAAATATTTAATTGAAAAATTCAGATGACTTAAAATGTTATTTGGTAAATTTTATTCTTATTTCTTTAAGCTCTGTAATTGGTTTGGTTTGGTTTGGTTTTATGGCATATCAACTATTATAGGTTATTTAATGCCAAATCCGGTTTATGCTTATATATTAGGTATATATGATTGTAATAATTAGTCAACTAAGTTAAATAGTTTTAAGTATTGCTACATATCACTAACAATTCAATTAAACATTGTCATTTGTTTGCACACAGTTAAATGATCAAACAGTTCTATTTCAAACAATTTTATTTAACTTAAGCTAATAAAGTTAAATCGTTCTAAGTATAACTACAAATCACTGTTAATCCAATAAAACATCAGTAATTTGTTTACACACAGTTAAGTGATCAAACAGTTCTATTTCATACAATTTAATTTAGTATAAGTTATTTGTTTGCATTCAGTTTAAATGTCAAACAATTCTATTTGACCCATAGATATCAGGTACTGCCACTCTGGGCCAGAGTGGACCTGGGAGTGATGGAAGGATACTCCACATTTCCCAAAGCTCCAGCATTACTGGAGCCTCATCATCAGACTGTTTAATATCATATCCAGGACACTCATCGAGGGTGGGGTCTTACCCCTTTGCAGAGATGTAGTTAGTGTATTCCACAGCCCCAGCTGACTGAGATCATAGTGTGTGTGGAAAAAAAAAAGAAATATGTTAGTAACTAAAGAAATGACAATATGCTAATTAACTGTATAGACAAAAAGCTTGACGACAACTACACAAGAATGCTGCAAGCAATTTTGAACAAGTCCTGGAGGCAGCACCCCACAAAGCAGCAGTTATACTCCCACCTACCACCTATCATGAAAACTCACAAAATTAGATGAACCAGACATGCGGGACACTGCTGGAGAAGTAGGGATGAGCTCATAAGTGATGTGCTCTTACAGAAACCTTTACATGGCCAAACAAAGGCAAGATGACCAGTTCAAACCTACATACAGCAGCTCTGTGCCAATATGGGATGTAGCCTTAAAGACCTGCTGGAAGCAATGGACGATTGTGAGGGTGGCAAGAGAGGGTCTGGGATATCTGTACTGAAGGCGCAACATGATGATGATTTAATGTTTATAGTGCAGAGTAATATTTCTGATCAGTGGTCATGCAGTCACTCAGCTTTGAGAGAACTTTTCTACTAGGTATAAACAATCAACATAAATAAGATGAAAGACAAACTAGTCAAATATAATAATCATCTCATCATCATCTTGTCGTGCCGCCAGCACGGATATCCCTGACCCTCTTTCGCTACTCCTCCCTATTGTTCATCGCTTCTGGCAGATCCTCAGGGCTACATCCTGTATCCTCACAGAGCTGCTGTATGTAGGTTCGAGCTGGTCACCCTGCTTTTGCTTGGCCATGTGAGGGGGTCCATAGGAGAACATCACTTATGAGCTCATCCCTGCTTCTCCAGCAGTGTTGCGCAAGTCTGATTCATCTAACTTTGATAGTTTTCATAGGTGACCATACAGCTGCTGCTTTGTTGGGTGTTTCCTCCAAGACTTGTTCAAAATTGCTTGCAGCATTCTTGAGTAGTTGCCATCAAGCCTTTTCTCCATCCGTTTAGTCAGCGTCCATGTAGTGCATCCATATAGCAGTATCGACACAACCACAGCTTGGAAGAACTGTGTTTCATTTTATCGGTCAGGTCTGACTTCCATATGACTGATAGCCTATCAATAGCTGTCCATGCCTTTGCTAATTGCGTGTTAATGTCTTTTTTGGTTGATGAGACACTGCTTCAAAGACTTCATTTTTGAAATTTCGACAAAGAATAATTTATTGATTGTGAACAAAGACTATAATAGAGAAAGTGGTAGTGAAATAAATGAAGCTTTCTCTCCATCATATCATCTGGGGTTGATGGCCAAACTGGAATGTCCACATCTCATGGACTCAGGGAATTGGGAGTTCAAGTCTTATTGTGAGCTATTCTTTTTTTATTTTTCATTCTTACCTTAATCGATGTAGAATGTGACAATCAAAACATAGTAATCAAAAAGCATTCATAAAATTAAAGAAAAACTTGACAAATAGATTATTAATGGAAATACTTTATCTAAGACATTCAGACAATTTATCAGATGATGTTTGAGGGGAGTAAGCTAATTAAATGGAAGATAGCCTCCAATCCATATTACAACCACAATGTATCTTGCTTAATATTCAATTATTTATTTTGGAAGAATTATTCATCATATAGGCTAGCGATTGTTGAACTGGTTATGCAAGTTAATGAGGGAATTAACACTTATTTCTATTTATTTGAAATTCAATAAGTACTTGATATTAGATAGTCAATACATAACCGATGTCTAATAATCAATACATATTCGATGGAAGTAAATTCAATTCATGTTTATTTGATAATCAATACCAGTAACATTTGTTGGATGACCTGGTTTTCATGAAGATTTACAAAGTCACATTCCTACTTAACATATTTTCTCAGCATTTAAATCTATTTAAAAAAAACTAATTCAATTTCTCACAATTCTACATGAACCCGAAATTTCATTGTTTATTGTTAACCAACTCTTCTACCTTTTATAGGACTTGTGAATGTAGGAGTTTGCGTTTCAACTGGTATAGTTTTTTAGATCGAACTTTGCCTCCCGCACTGGTCGCTTCTGGGTGGAAGGTGTGAGAGGAACTTCCGGCCTGAACACCGGCTGGCGCGAATTCAGTCTTTTTCAAATTGACCGGCATGCAGGACTGACGTTTTTCTTTGTGGGTCACTAGTAAGGCTATAAGAGGTAAACGCGTGAATTCTCTTGAATTGATTCGATTTAAATCATCACTTTCATGGTGTGTTTCCTTTTTTGGAATATTTATTAGTGCATTTGTTTTGTTTCAGCTTTCACGTTGGAGAATGTATGCTAGTTTTTTACACTTAACACACGTGCAAATAAAGATATACATCTTCATCAGTACGAGACTCATGTCTATGATTTTTGGCCCCAGTTGCTGCAGTTAAAGGACTATTTGGGAGATTGCTAATACTGAAGTTTCCAAGGACTGACCTCACCATCCTTGGCTAGCAAATGTTGTTGAATTAGAAGTGGGCTCATCTTTTTCCATAAAAGGTTCACAGTAGGGACAATTCACTTGCTTATTGAATCAGAGAAACATCACAACTTTAAGAGTTGTGGTCAAGAAATTAGAAAAACTTTGAAGAAAAAAATAATTAGAAAAATAAATAGAACTTCTTTTTATACATAAAAATATGTATCTATATCTATCAGAGTGTTCAGCAATGGTCAAGGAGACCTGGGTTCAATCCTAGGTTAAGTCATACCAAAGAATAAAAAAAATGGTCTTCCTGCCTCCTAGCTTAACACTCAACATTATCAAGGGTAAGTGAAACAATCCAGAGAAAGGAGTAGCACCCTCCACGACACCTTAGCATAGTAGCTATTGAAAAAGGAGCCATCAGGTTGTCTTTGACTACGGTCGGACAACTATATTAATATAAACATACATCTATATTTTTTGTTCTAACTTTTATAATTTTTCTAGTTACCAAGTGGTTACCCATCTAAGTACAGAGCAAGCTAATTGCTGCTTCACTATGTTGTTCTAGTGGGAATCAGTGGTTTCAGAACTTATTTTTTCTGTTGAATTTAACAAAAATCAGATGTGTTGGATACCAGGTTGCCGGAAACTTGATGTGAAATTCTGAATCATGAATCTTTATTCTGTTTTTATCCTCTTATTCCACACTTGAAATATATTGTAGTAGAGCTCTGCATTTGTATGCATTGAGCACTGTATAGATTTTGTGAATTAAAAACAATTTTAGTATTAAATTCTAATCATAATTTATGAAAAAAAAGGAAGTAATAAAAGAAAAAAAAATGTCAGTATTGTCAATCCCTAAATCTAGTTATCCACCTTTTAAACTGTTTGCATATCATGAACACTTCACCTCAACTGATGCAATCTAAGGTTGGGTCATACGAAAGACTTTAAAAATGGTACTTGATACCTACTTGCTTAACTCTCAGCAATATAAGGTACAATGGTTTGAGTGTTTGCCAATGGGCCAGGAGACCTGGGTTCAATCCCAGGTCGAGTCATACCAAAGATTCAAAAAATGGTACTTGATGCTATCTTGCTTTACACTCAGCATTATAAGGTAAGGATCAAGGGTAAAGTGGAGCAATCCAGGGAAAGGAGTAGCACCCTCCCCTACACCTTAGTGTAGTAGCTATCGAAAAGGGAGCCTTCAGGTCACCCTTGACTATGGTCGCCAACTTTACTATCAAGGGTAAAGTGGAGCAATCCAGGGAAAGGAGTAGTGTCCTCCCCTACACCTTGGTGTAGTAGCTATTGAAAAGGGAGCCTTTGGGTCCTTTTGTTTACAGTTGCCAACTTTATTTATATAGTAATACTTGAAACCATTTGACTGTGTGCAAAAAAGAGCTCAGGCTCATTTAAGAATGTTATTTAAAAAATGTGTTTACAAATCATATATATATTTGATATATATGTATAAAGAGTATTTGGCATAAATAACCTAGAAGTGTTGATATGCCATAAAAAGCCAACCAAACAAATCATCATCATCATCATCATGTCGTGCCGCTAACACGGATATCCCTGACCCTCTCTCGCCACTTCTCCCTGTCGTTCATCGCCTCTGGCAGGTCTTCAGGGCTACATCCTGTATCCTCACATAGCTACTGTATGTATGTTCGAGCTGGTCGTCCTGCTTTTGCTTGGTCATATGCGGGGGTCCATAGGAGTACATCACTTATGAGCTCGTCCTTGCTTCTCCAGCAGTGTCCTGCATGTCTGGTTCATCTAACTTGGATAGTTTTCGTGATGGGAGGCAAGTGGCTGTATAGTTGGTGCCTCTTGGAGTGCTGCCGCCAGGACCTGTTCAATATTGCTTGCAACATTCTTGTGTAATTGCCGTCTAGCTTCTTCTCCAGCCATTTAGTTCGCGTCCAAGTAGTGCATCCATATAGCAGTATCGATACGACTGCTGCCTGGAAGAAACTGCGTTTCATTTTATTGGTTAGGTCTGATTTCCATGATCGAAAGCCTATCGATAGCTGTCCATGCCTTTGTTAGCCGTGTGTCGATGTCTTTTTCGGTTGATGAGACGCTGCTTCCTAGATAGGTGAATTTGTCTACCAGTTTCAGAGAGGTTCTGTCAAGTGTGGAAATGTTGCCTGTTTGATTATAGCACATATATTCAGTTTTGTGTGCATTGACATGGAGGCCAAACCAATCAGTCAAACTAAAAAGGTAATAATCTATTTTTTGGATCCAAATTTTAAGTAATTTTTCAGAAAGGGCTGAAAAATCTTAAGAAACAATGTGTCAAAGGATGAATATGTAGAACAGTATAAACATCTCATCTTTTTTTAGGAAGTGCGCTTAGCAGGGTAATGTTTATTGTTGTAAGAAATGGAATCAGTGACCTGAATTCAAATCTTGACCAAGGGTATTTGCCATTCACTTTGTCCTAATGACCTTGATAAAAGCATGAATTGTTCTCTTTGCCCTAAACCCAACTATGGATAAATAGTTGGGGAGACTGTGTTCTTTAGTATTGATAAGACAACAAGTCAAGAAGACTGAAACACTGAAGCCAAATCAGCCTAACTCTGCTTTAAAATAGACCTTGTGTTGGATTCTGCCTTAGATAGAGCGGTTAGACAAATATCTTGAATTCATTCCCCTTTTGATAATGCTGAGAACTTTTCAGCATTCTTTCATATACACAAGGGTCAGCAGAAAAGTTCAGTGACTAATCAAGATACACTCATAGAATGTGACTAATTGTGGTTTATTTTTCAACCCCTTGCTTTCCACACACTTCTTCCATCAGTGTTGCGGTACTTGGACCTCATTGGTAAAAATAAAAAGTCATCAACAGCAGATAAGAAATCATCATATGAATTTTTAAACCCACCCCCTCACCCTCAATAGATGTATATACGTGTGTGCATGTGTTAGATAAATCAATTTGCAATATTTAAAAAAAAAATATTCTTACCTGTCCTCCAGAAAGCACCATCCACAAAATGGATTTTCATCTGCCAAACATTCTTTGCAGCTTGCTCGAGATTCACAATCCTGAATTTTTACTTTGAACACCTATTAATGAACATAGGAAAGAGAATATGTATAGAAAAATGAAGAAATCTATGGAATATTGGCTGGAAGCATGGAATATTCAAAAGTGGGGAAAAAATAATGAAGAACAAAAAAAGAAAATGTGTAGCATGTTCGCCAATAGTACGGGAGACTGGGGTTCAATCCCCGGTCGAGTCATACAAAAGACTCAAAAAATGGTACTTGATACCTACTTGCTTAACACTCAGCATTATAAGGTATGGATCAAGGGTAAAGGGGAGCAATCTAGGGAATGGAGTAGCGCCCTCCCCTACACCTCGGTGTAGCAGCTAATAAAAAAGAAGCTGTCAGGTCACCCTTGATTACAGTCGCCAACTTTTTACTTATGTGTGTGTGTATATATATATATATATATATACACAAATCAATCAAAATATATTTTTGGAGCTTTAAATGAAATGATATTTACCTGTTTTGACTCAATTTCTTTTATGCATAGTTATTAAAATAATGAAGTTAGACTTGAGAAACCAGGTTCCGTGAAGAGCTAAAATTTTTAATTTAAAAAACCCAACCAAGCTATGGGTTAAATAGTACCACAACTGCTTTTTTTACAAGGTTGGCTTTAGCATTAAATAACCCATGAAGGGTGATATGCCATTAAACAACACCAAAAACAAATGAACCAAACCATAAAAAAATTAAACATTCTTTTAAGACTCTCTCTCACTGGTCACATGACCTGGTTTGATTGTGGGGGCACTTCTCATGTAGCATGGGGAGGAACAGCCCTGAGTGGAGCCCATCCCTTTCTTGGTCAAATTCTATTTTTCTTGTAAATCAATACTTGCTCTAATCTTCTGGTCATGATTTGTTTGTCTATTTGTATCTAAAAGTCTCAGAAAATTTTATACATCTCATTTTCTGAGACAGTTTACACTTTCTTGAACAGTTTAACACAACTAGTTATAAAACAATAACAATATAGTACAAACAGACTGGAGATGAGGTGTTAGGTTTGGTTTCTTTGTTTGATGGCATATCAACCTTCATGGGTTATTTAATACTAAAGCCATCCTTGTAGAAGAAAAGCAGTGATACTATTTAAGATTTCTTTATTGGATGGCATATCAACCTATTTGGGTTATTTAATGTCAAAGCCATCCTTGCTGAAGAAAAGCAGTGATACTATTTAAGATTTCTTTATTGGATGGCATATCAACCTATTTGGGTTATTTAATGTCAAAGCCATCCTTGCTGAAGAAAAGCAGTGATACTATCTAAGATTTCTTTATTTGATGGCATATCAACCTGTTTGGGTTATTTAATGCTAAAGTCATCCTTGTAGAAGAACAGCAGTGATACTATTTAACTCATAGCTGGAGGATAATAAGGTTTATGAATTTTGCAACAATAAAAAACATTGAACAAATGATAAGTTTGAATTAAATTTAGATTCTACAAATTCTAAAAAGACAGTATGCATTATACATGAAAAATCTTTTCCAGAATTTAGTGATCCAAAATTAAGAGTGATGTTATACACAAATGATTATAGTAATAACCATAAAGTTTTAATTTTTAAACATTATTTGGTCTAAAAATAAAATCATTTTTCATTAAGGCTAACACTGCCAGGTCTCAAGATGGTCAAAGCTAATAATTCTATCACAGTAGAAAATAATTTATAAAGATTGCGACAAAAAAATTGTTTATTAAGAATTAAAGTAAAAAAGAAAAAAAGATTATTAAAAAGTAGGATTGAAAATTGATAAAGCATGATAATTCATTTTTATTCTAATGTCTTCTAATAATCAGTATTATTTTTGTAATAAATAATTCTTTAAAGCAAAATATACAAAGAAGGAATTATTTTGATGACACAATTTTTTAGAGAACTTGTACTTGGATAAATCAACCGAGAGACATAGCAGTTTTATATAAGGTTGAATAGCATTGATACAGACTCAATGTTGCTTTAGTGATTGCCAGTTTCTTGCTTATGCAATCATCAGACCAAGAGGCCTCCATGTAGTGTGTATTCTTTTATATACTCTCTTGTAAGGCATTTAAACTACACAGTCATACTTTGCAAAAATACTAGGGAGTAACTGTTTAATATGGGTATTATACAGAGTTGTACGATATAAACATTATGGCTAATGGCAATTCATCTTATGCCATTTGCAAGTTTCAAATCAATATGTATATGTGTGAATGAAAAATATCAACATTTCTAAGTTGGTAGTGTTCGCCAATGGTCCAAGACACCTGGGTTCAATCCTGGGTCGCGTCATACCAAAGACTTCAAAAAGGGTAAAGTGGAGCAATCCAGAGAATGGAGTGACACCCTCCTCTACACCTCGGTGTTGTAACTATTGAAAAGGGAGCCTTCTGTTCACCCTAGACTACGATCGCCAACTTTACTACTTATTAGTATAACCTTTATATGTTATGAATGTGTGAATGAAAAAATTCTTTGGCAAATAAGTTTTATATATATATATATATATATATATATATATTTACGAATCTAATATCTACCAGCATTCACGGCACCAGAAAAAACAAAAAAAAATAACCCTGCAAGGAACAAGAGATAAAAAGTATCTTGAATCACTGCCCAGGGGAAAAAGAAAAAAATTATAGGTCAAAAAGAAAGAAAAGGCCAACCTCGTCCGACCCCTTGAAAAAAATCAAGGGATACGCAGTCAGTGGTCAAAAGAAAACTAAAAACCTTCCGCGAATCCTGCAATATATATGCGAATATATATGTATATATATAATTTTCTCATAACACTTACTTTATTTCCTTCCTGATTTTTAGAGCGCAGGCTATAAATTTTCAAACTGAAATTTACACTAAAGCACTGATGTTATTATAGTAATTTTCAATAATTTATCAATGACCTTCACTTCTTTCCTCAACACTCACAAAGAATGGGCTGTTGCAAATTCTTCTGTGAGGGTATATAAAATACACCTTTTTACTCTTTAAGACATACCTCAAAAATAAATATTTTATATTTCTTTGCTTGTAGAATAATGTTGTACTCCCTACATAATGGACTCACCCTACTCCATAAATACACGTCAACAGAGCGTTGACCGGAGTTCACCAGAGTTGATCCAAACCCACATGATGCAATCAAGTGAGACACAACTAGCATAGTGGACAATAGTCGCTACCCAAATGGACTCTCAGCTTCCTATTAACTAACCCAGTTCACTTGTATCGGTTTCTGTTACTTGAATATATATGTTTTTCTATCTACCTTTTTGTGTTCCCCATGTCTTTCTTTTGCCAGCATCACAACAAATAGAGACAGGTTTTAAATGATCTCGACATGTTCAATAAACAACTAAAATTTTGGCATCGGCTTATTTCTAATATATACCTCAAATATTTGCTGGGCCATTATATACAAGATCGTTAAAGTCTTAATCTATTGTTTTAGTAAGCCAACCAGAGATATTATGCACACACACACACTAGAAGTTTTTAAAAAGATGTATTTGAAAAGAAATCAAAAGAAAGTGCTAAATACTGGCTGACAGAGCAGAGTAAAACCTAAGATAAACATAGTTCATATACCCATCTTTACACCATTATGATCAATTTCATACAATGTTTTTGAGGACGTAAGAAAAAATTGTAATCTTCAGATATAAGTACCCCTTACATATGAAGATTGCAATTTTTTTCTTACTTGCTCAAAGATTTTAAAAATGATACTTGATACCTCCTTGCTTAACACTCAGCAATATAAGGTACGTATCAAGGGTAAAGTGGAGCAATCTAGGGAAAGGAGTAGCGCCCTCCCCTACACGTTGGTGTAGTAGCTATTGAAAAGGGAGCCTTCTGGTCGCCCTCGATTACGGTTGCCAACTTTACATACTTTACTTTTATATATGTGTGTATATATAAAGAAAGAGGAATACATATACTTATATGCAAACATACATACAATAGCTAGGAAGTCTATTATGATATTAACGTTAAAAATTAAATATGGTAGAAAATAAAAGAAATGATTTTGATGTTACAAACACAAAATCGAGAACAACTTGCAAGTAAATTTACATTACTTTAACGATCTCAACTTGACTTAATGACTTCTAATCTCCAGGCAAGAATAAAAAAAAAATTTAAGAGTCCATTAATTAAATTTTAAAAAGGAAACTTTTTTTTCATCCATATTTCAGGCTCTGTGTTTGTTTATTTATTTAATATTTTTTTTTACCATTTTTTTTATTATTATTTTTTTAAACTTCATTTCAATTTTCCCAACACTCTCACATGCAAAAAGGAAAGCAAAAAAGAAAAAGGAAAGAAAAGGAAAAAGAAAAAGGAAAGAAAAAAAAAAAAGAAAAGAAAAGAAAAGCAAAGAAAAAGAGTATTTTTTTTTAGTTTTGCTATCACCTTACATAATCTATAAATTCTTGAGAGTATGAAATGTGCGAGGATTAGATTTTTGTTTCTTTTCACCCTCCTCACCTCCCTTATTTACCCTCCCTATTTCTCTTCACCCGACTCAGGTAATAAATAAAAGGTTACATGGTAGGGGAGAAGAAAGGAATTGACTTCTATCAATGATTATTCACTTACTGATTTCAAGAAACTGAGAGACTTCTTTGCATTATTTTCACGAATTGAATTTTCTCAAAGACAGAGATCTTAAATTGTGTCGCACATTTTACATTATGTTATATATATATATGTGTGTATATATATATTCTCACTGGCAAGGTTATCTGAGTTTCAAAAATTGTGCTTGAGTGTCAAAGGTTTTGCAATATTTTGGTACATATATCATATATATATTTGTGGCACATATATCATGTGAGCAAAGCAGTTTAAGCCATTGTAGTTCTCACTGTAGTTGGTAGTGTTGTGGTTGTTGGTGTGTTGACACTTTGTGTAATGCTTTACTTTGTGTGTGATTTAAAAGCTTCACAGATGTATCGTGATCGTTCCGGCTACTCCAACCTAAAATCCTTTTAAGAGAAAAGGCTGAATCACCTGCGATGTCAGACAACAAAACGTTGTAGATACGCCATGAAAGAACTTCAGTTACTAACACACAAACTATTTTTCGAAAGGGTTTAATTCTGCTGGACTTTTGGGGATAAGTTTGTGACTATAAAATAAGATACATTATATTTAAAAGTTCATCTTAAAGTATAATGAAGTATTTCAATGTGACTCATATTTAATAAAGAAACTTCTTGTTTACAGAAGCATTTCACTTAGCCTAGCCGAGTGGTAGTAGACAACCCCTATATAAACTCTGCAGTCAAAGACCCAGACTGTCAATGCTCAATGGCAGACTTGAGGCCAAAAGGCCCCCGGTTTCGGCTGGGCTGGGTTACCTTTGGGTGGGTGAACTGCATTATTGACACCCTTGACCCTTTGAATAGCACTGGACCTCTTGGGCCAGTTTAAGCGTCCGTGCCTGGACCCATGTTTGGGTCCATGTCCAGCAAGGCTCACCAGGCCCACATTGCACAAAGTGGGCCGATGACCAGCATAGTCCAGCAGGGCTTGAGCCTTGGCTCGTGCACGACCTTCCCTTTTCCTAAACCCCACTATAATCGACCTTTGGGTCATTGACCTTGTGTCAAGTCCTGTCTGGTAAATATCACATTCCAACCGCGTGCCGGACTGTCAATGCTCAATGGCAGACTTGAGGCCGAATCCCCCCCCCGGGTTTTGGCTAGGCCAACCTCGGGTGGGCCACCTGCATTACTGACACCTTGTATAGCACTGGACCTCGCTGTCCAGTTTAAGCTATAATCAGGCGTCTGTGCCTGGACGCAAGATGGGATCCATGTCCAGCCAGGTTCATCAGGCCCACATTGCACTAAGTAGGCCGATGACCAGCATAGTTCAGCAGGGCTTGAGCCTCTGCTCGTGCTCGACCTTCCCCTCCCCTAAACCCCATTATAATTCGACCTTCGGGTCTTTTGACCTTGTGTCAAGTCCTGTCTAGTGGCAGGCAGAGACAGATATATACATTCCGGATGAGATAGCCGATGGGCAAGGAAGGTAATCTGTACCTCCTTTGGTCATTGCACTCCAATCAAGGCAGCAGCTGCAACAGACGCACAGCTCCAGGCCTACCCAACAGCCAATGTGTCTTGACTCCAGCCAGCAGACGACGCAAGAACCAAGCACAGCCAACCAAACCAACCACTATTCTCATTCAAATAGCACTTCTAAGAAAATCTTACAATCAAACAGTTCTTCTAAGAGCTAACCTCAGAAAGTCTTCTAAGACCACTTTTGGTCTTCTTACTACATCATCCTGACTCCAACTTCCCCAGCAGCAGTTCCTGCACCTTCCAGCAATCAACACCAACTTAACCCAGTAGCAAGTCCTGCACTTACAAGCAACAGTACCAACTGCAGATCAGCTCCAGCTTCACCCAGCAGCGGACTTCTGCATCACCATAGTTTACGAGCAACTACTGCTCGGGCTAACACGACACACCGAGGACACATCGACACATCCCCTGTTAATCAAAGTACTACACAACCGGGTCTCTGATCATCCAGCCTCTGCAACCAGTAACTGAATTTTCAGACCCGCGACAGGCCAGTTGCGCACACCAACTCAGACTACATCTTCGTCTCTGAACGGACCAATTTTTATTGTTATCGATTCGCCGAAAAAAATCTTGGCCTTGTCATTTTTGGCTAGTTGGTCGTCAATCACTTTATTTTTCAAAAGTTTATGGGATCGACGTATTTATCGGTCGCACAACAAATAGTCAAATTCGGGGACTTAGGCTTTACAAGTTTGAGCCGGGCTATAATGTTATGGAAGTAACCAAAATATTTGTGGTAAGAAAGGTCCAAGGGGCAGTTAATCACAGTACAGAAAGAAGATAGTTCAAGAAATTTCGCTTGGGTTGCAAGAACCTTTAGTTGGCCTAAAACTCTGGATCCAGAGGCCATGCCCCAAGCTATAAAGGCAAACTCATCTCACAGAGCTGCCAAACAGTGCTACATCTGACCAAAATAGTGCGAAAATCTAAACTCACTCTAATATATATATATATATATTGTCTCTTGTTTCTCACCCTCCTCTTTTTTGTTGTTATTTTTCCGTATTGTCTGTATCTTAGACATTCTCTGAGGAGACGAGACCGAAAGAGTCCCTTCTTTAGAATACATTCACTTTCTAAATCGATTTTTAAAATTCTGCTCGTCCACGAATATATATATATATATATATATATATATATATATATATATATATATATATTCACGCAGGCAAGATAATCAAAATTATATATCTACACATAGGCAGCAAGCGTCTTAACCGAACACTGTTGTCTTCTCACGTAACAAAGAATAACACCAGTGGAGACTCTTGTGTCTGACTAGCCCTATTTCAAAGAGCAACGCTCAACTAGATGGAAGAATGCTGATGGTGGAGGTGTGAAATTATGTGGAATGGCTGTGATTTATGAAAGTCCATGTCTTTCCTTAACAAATGTTGACATCATTTTCCATAGATGAGATATTGCTACTGAATTTTGTGAAATGGTTGACGAATTTGAAAGGCTTGCTATTTACTGTGGAGATGGCACCATCTTGATTAAAACGCATGAAATCCCCTTTATCTGAGTTCACATTGAGCAGCTGAAGTGAAAGTGTCTGAAAATCACAATGTGTGTATATATATATATATATATATATATATATATATATATATATATATATATATATATACATTGTCAAGAGTCATAATTATCCTCACGCTCTGGTAGGTGAAACCTTGGAAGACAAGCTCTGTCTCTTTAGCTATTCTAGTTTTGTTTACTTAGTGCATTGAGCACTTTTACGTATCAGCTTAGGTAAGTCTACTGTTGTTTTTTCTTTTGGCAAGACATTGCGGTGCTGGTTGATTATTTTCAAGCCATACGAATGTTTTTAATCTTTTCTTTTTTTTTTTTTATTGATTTTTCCCCAGATATAAGTTTGCGTGATATTTTTTTATTTACAAATTTTCTCATCTGTTTTTTTCATATCACCCGAGTGATAGTATAGGTATAAAAATTTAAATTATATATTTATATATAAAGTGGAAGGAGGGTTAAATATTCGGTTGAGAACGAAAGTTGCAAATAGGAAAAATCTCAGACCTTGAAAAATGAATTAATGTAAGTCCTGAAGGAAGGGTCCGTGGGGAACTTGAAGAAACAATACCAGTGTGATGACACCCTGATGCATCATTACATTTTGGTTTAGTTTAATTTCTTTGTTTAATGGCATAGCAACCATCACGGGTTATTTAATGCCAAAGCAGGGTTCATACCTTTCCTAATGTTATTAGCCTGAAAGTGAATTTAATAGCGTGACTGGAATTCGAACTTGCTTACTACGATGTTGAAGTCCAGCACATTAGCCACTTCAGGGACATCTCCATCCCATTTTCAGCTTATCCAAAAAGTGTGACTGGTTCTGTATAATCTTTTACAACCAGAGAAACGAAGAAGTCCTAAAATAAAGCATAATTTTTACTGTAATTTTGCAAGTTGTTGACTGGTTAATTAATCTGTTACTGGTTGGTTGATTTCACAACATATCAATCCTATATGGTTTGGTTGATTGATTTTAATGGCATGTCAACCTGCCTCAGGCTATTTATCCAAGCCTCCTACCAGGGAGGATTTGACACAAGGTTTTTTTTATAGTCGAAGGGGGGGGGGGTCGGGCACGAGCCGAAACTCGTACGCTACTGGTCAATGCTAGTCAGAGGATCACTTGGTGCAATGTGAACTATGCTAGCATTTGCCAAGTTTACCGACATGTATACCAGGTGACCCGAAATCCAGTGCAATGTAAATCTATTGTGGTCACTGATACTTCTCCCCTCCCCCGGTGTGTATACCAGGCGGGCTACACTCAAAGCAAATTCCGGGGCCGGGTGGGGTATCAACCTATTTTGTGTGAAGAAGTTAATGAACTAAATTCAATGTACATTTAGATTTTTATATAGTTGTTCCTTATAATTTTTTGGCATAATCACATCTGAAAATAATTTTTTTTTTTTATCTAATCAAATTTATCCCTTCCAAATTGATAACACATCAATTTGGAGGGGTTAAATTTAGGGTATGGATTTTGCCTGATTTTTTTTTAAGGAGAAGTAAATTATATTAAAGTAGTGGGCTGAGAAGGTCTAAAAGTCCTTATATCTTTATTATCAGGAAACCACGTTAGAGGCTTGTCTCTATATTTTGATTTTTATTTGTCAATTTTCTTTTGCCTTTTTACCAAAATAGAAATTGTTTTGTTTGATGAATATTGAGTTTTTTAATATTTTTTTTCTCAACAAATTATGTGTTTTTAATTGTTTTAATTTGGCAGTTCTATTTTTACTTGAAAGAAAAGTAAGTACAAGACAATGTTTTATATTACTTTACCATTCTTTAGTCAACAAGTTAACCAGATGGTCTCAATGTAAACTGTGGCGAAAGGGAAATTATACTAAAAAAATAAATACTCCCATCTCTCTCTCTCTCTCTCTCTCTCTCTCTCTCATATATATATATATATATATATATATATATATATATATATATATATATATATGTGTGTGTGTGTGTGTGTGTGTGTGTGTGTGTGTGTAAGGACTGGGAAATATACCCCTATCTATTGAGAAATACCTATGAATATATATGAGTATATGCGACTAGAAAAATACACCCATATGAATCTATCTATTTATCTATCTATTGAGAGAGAGAGAGAGAGAGAGAGAGAGAGAGAATGTATTAAGGTATGTAATGACTAGAAAAATACACCTACATCAATCTAACTATATATATAGAGAGAGAGATGAATATATATGTGAATGTATGTATGCATTTGCCCTACCCCTCTGCCACAGACAGGACGTGACACAAGGCCAATTTTAAAGCTAACTATAGCTAGTTTGAATTCAGAGTTTTTCTTCTCTTAGTCTGGTTGCCTAAACCAAGGCTAAAAAACCAAGTCTATTCAACTATTTACACATAGTTTGGTAGAAAGAAAGAAAGGGATGAAGAATGTATGTACGTGTTTGAGGCTGAATCAATAAATTCAGAGTCTTATATATTTATGATCTGAAATTTTCACTGTTGAATGTTTGACCTATAAGATTAATATGGAGGTGCCCGTGGTGTAATGGTTATCGTTGTAGGAAATGGACACGGCGTCACGTGTTCAAATCCTGGACGAGACTGATTGCTTTTGACATAGCACTAATACCCTTGGGAAAGGTATGAATTCAATTATTCTCCCTCCAGCTATGGGTAAATAGTAGGACAAACTGGGTTCTTCAGCCTTGGTTAGGCAACTAGTCTAGGAGAAGGAAAACTGTGAATTCAAACCTGTTAAACTCTGCTTAAAAATTGACCTTGTGTCATATCCTGCCCGAGCGGAGGGGTTGGTAAATAGGATAAGATTAATAGAAAAGCGTTGGATAAAAAGCATTGAGAAGGAAAGAGATTATGTTGAAAAATAAATGGTTTTTGCTCAAAATAATTTTCATCATTAGATTTAACCCATTTATCCTTCCTTCTCTCTCTCTCTCTCTCTCTCTCTCTATATATATATATATATATATATATATATATATATATATACCTGCATGTGTGTACGTTATAATAATAAAAAATAAAAATGTATCTACTAGTTATTTATAAATCAAGTAAATGAGCTTACAGTTGGAGACTGACTGAGTCATACATGCAGGAGAGAACATAATTACATTTAAAATTGTTGTTATAAATCTTGTCCCAGATTATCGTGGGTAGGTAGAGACAGAGGTTAAAGTGGTAAGGGTTCCCTGCCTGAAAATGATATCAAAATACAGCGACCACTTATAAATGCTCTGTCTGTGTTTTCATAAACTTTAAAAATGAGTATGTTAACCGCACATGTGGGGGAATGGGTTTACAGGGTAGATGATGCTCTTTAAAGCTGGGGGAGGGGGGCTTGCTTCTTTGTATGGTTTAGCTGTGTGTCGTACAAGTGAAGAGTGTAAAAAAAGATTTGCAGAGAAAGTGGACATATTTTTTTCTTTTTTAAAAAAATCTTTTTATTTATTTCTTAATGGCCAAGACATGGTGCACATATTTGGAGTAAAATGTCGCTTTGAATTGAGTAATGAAATAGAAATTTATAAAAAAAACACATCTGAGAATTAATAAACAAAAAAAAAAAAAGAAAAAAAAAAAAAGAAAGAATTTAAAAATTCTAAAGTAACAATTATTAAACGGAAGTATTTGACAATTTAATTAACGATAATTTAGTAATCACTTTCAGGGTAGGTAACTCGTGTATGAAAAACTGCCTCAGAAAAATATTCAACACCAGCACAGTTCCTGTCGTAAATTACAGGATTATTTACACAAAGACCAGCACTTATTCTCTTTTTCCCTACCTCTTTCTTGCTTTTCCTTTATTTGTTTCTTTATTATAACTTTTTAGACTTCAGTCTTTCTTTGGTTTCTTCCTTTCTTTTTTGAATTTCTATTCACTTCTATATTATTTTTTTTTTTTTTCTTTTTCTTCCCGTGAATTCATTCATTCAAGTAATGTAACCTTATTAATGGAATTTCTCATTATTGTCCATTGACCCATATTGTGTGGCCCTTTTATATATATACATATATATGAGACATGCAATTGGCCAGCCCAGTTGGCTGGGGCCTTAGAATACACCGACTGTATCTCTGCAGAGGGGTACAACTCCATCAGTGAGTGTCCTAGATATGTCATTAAACAATCTGGTGGCGAGATTCCAGTCCTGGAGCTTTGGGAAATGTGGAGTACGTGGCTTGTTCTGTATATGCCTTCACTCCAACACATAAATTGTGTGTCAACAATCTTGCAGTTCTCATCTCTGAGAGAGAAAGAGATCATATATATATGTATATATTTCAACAAGAAAATAAAATAAAAACCGGATAAATTTTACATTGCTGATCTTTCGGTGAGCCACTATCAAAGGGTTAACAATATGAAAACCAGAGCCGCGAGTTTTTATCCTGTTTGTTTCTATCTTATAGGTAAAGATAGTGAGATATTACTTTTCATTTCTTGGCATATAAGTGTATTTTACTTATTAAAAACGCTTTTAGTGTTGGATTATATATATATAACCGAGCCATTGGCCTAATGAGTAAAGTGTTCGCCAATTTCAATCCCAGGTCGAGTCATACCAAAGACTCAAAAATGGTACTTGATTCCGCCTTGCTTAACTTAACACTCAGCATTATAAGGTAAGGATCAAGGGTAAAGTGTAGTAGCTATTGAAAAGGGAGCCTTCAGGTCACCCACAACTACGATCGTCAGCTTATATATATATATATATATATATATATATATATACTACTTTTATTCAAAACTAAAAATACCATACAACAATAAACAATTCATACTCGCTCAAATGTTTGCAACATAATGAACCTGTGATGAACTAAATTTAAAAACTCAAACAAAACTCTACAAAAAAAATTTCAAGTTTTCTAAGTCTATATCAAACTGAGGCTATCTCAGATACTAGAAAGAAAAACTTCACTGAATTTAAAGAAAAAATTGCATCTTCATTAGACTGTGGGGTTTAAAAGGGTTTTGAAGGCCAGGGGCTAAGGGCAAGGCTGTGTTGCCGTAAGATATCTGACTCCATATTTTGGTTATATTATTTTACCCCACGTTGATTGGCCGGTGCAATGCCTTGTCCAAAGAAAGTCCAAAAGAAATATACAAAAAGAAAAGATAGAAACAGATAAGAGACGAAAACATTTCTTCCATACTTTCCTTTATTTACTTAGTGAATGGACTAACCAACGCTACATCCCAAGACGTAGCGTGGTGCCCAAAACACCAGACAGCAAAATGATGTTGTTGGTTTGACGGACACTCCCTGACAAGACTCGGTTCACAGAAAACCTGAATATTTATCTCTCTCCACCGGCTCCAAATTCGCCACTCCAAAATCCTTCTAATTTTGGCGCGACCGCTTCCCATTGGCTACTTTACTTTTTATTATTTTTCTTTTTTTCTGATTTTTAACCGGATGGATGCGTGGAGCCTTATGTGTGGCGACGCGTTTATACATTTTGTATGTGGCAGCTGACGAGTCAACATCCGGTTGGGAGTTTTATTGTTAATTCCTAAATCCCCACAAGACCCATGATAATAACCAATAATAGTGGAAAGCAATGGAAGGAAAATTTGATTAATTTTTAAATAAAACTGAATCAAATTCAAAAAATCATCAAAGAATGGAAGAAAGAAATTAGAAAAAAAAACACTGTTAAAAGGAACCCTGTCTCTGATTGTCAACAAAACTTGTATAAGAGAAAGACTGCCGCCTAAATATAGCTTTTATATACATTTACATAGTATTTCATATACAAGTCCTGAGGGACTAATGCATAAACTCCTATATCCGTTGCGCCATGTGTTCAGCAGCGTTTAGTTCAAAGTACTTCTAAGTGAAATCATCTGGAGGTTGCAGGTTCAATCCCAACAACAGATAAATGACAAAGAATGCTTATCATAACTTAACACTTGTACCCACTCATGGTTAACGGAATTAGAACAATATATCCCTGTGGATTAAATAAAGCATTCGGTGCAAAGTTCTGGGTAAGCTCCCATGTTCGATATGAAATACCTGAAGAAGGCCGAAGACGCATTGACCGAAACATGGTGAATATAACAATAAAGATGAAAACAATTGTCCGAATACTGTAAATGATAAGTCCATCGGCTATGGTTGAAATTGTAGGTTAGACTGGTTGTCTCTAGTGTTAGTAGAAGAAGGAAAATGAGGACCAGGAAATCTCTACCAGAGTAGCAGGCTACTTCGTCATGGTTGAGTTCTTAAGATAACTTAACATTGTGTTCAATCTTGTTCTGTCAACTTCTACAGCAACATTAATTCTAAGTTGGATAGCACCTTGCCCTTCTTTTGGGAAACAGTAATGTGTGTGCGTGAGTGCGTGCGTGTGTGTGTGTGTGTGTTAGAGAGAGTGAGAGAGTTTGTGTCTATTGATACGCGTGCCAACAATAAGGTCGGTAAAGAAATCTGAATCACCAATCCAAAGAGAAAGAATGAAATCAAGAATCAAAAGTCCAAGGGGCAAATAAGTAAAAGAGTAAAAAAATCCCACTTTCTAATCCACAGAATGACCTCACACTTACTCAGGAGCCAAAAATCTCACTGCCAACAGTTAAAAGAAAAATAAAATAAAATAAACAAACAAAAAACAAAAACACTCCCCCCCCAGCTTTCATTGAAGAAACAGACATTTGCAATTGATCATGCAAGATTCCCCATCTTTCATAGAGAAAAATGACCATATTCAAAGCTATTCTCAAAGTTTGGTAGTTGATAAATATCAGAAATTCACCTTTTTCTCCTACGGATTGTGCATAGGGCACGAACGCATTTTGGAGGTCGGTAGCTTTCCCCTCTTTTGCCTAAAAAATGTTTCTATAAAATGCTAAATATTTTTCTTCAGATTTCAGGATTTTAGTGTAAATAACAGAGACTAGTTTGGTTGGATTATAGTAAAATAAAACGAAAGCTGCTTCGCGTTTGTGTATTCTACGACAATTGACCTCAGGGCAGACAATTTATTTTCTAAGGTTTTAAACAAGTAGCTGGTTTGTGACAAATAAAACTCTTGCTTCAAGTATTTATACTTTTGTACGATTTTTTTTTTTTTTTTAATTCGAATCTTTTCTCTTCTTGATTAATGTTATTCGACATTGAACAATCAAGAAAGAAAGAGAATTTGCCTCACTCTTGCAATCAAATAATACACGTTCTACCCATTATCCACAACTATGAAGAATAAGATCATCATAGTCTGGAAGCATATCAGAGTGTATTTAAAATTTAATTTGCTTTATTTGTGAAGATTTTTTTTTCTGTTTGGCTTCTGTTTCATTTTAGAAAGAACAAAGAGAAGAAGAAGAAGAAGACTCAGTATGTGTAAAATGTGTAAAAAGGAAAAATAAACGAAGCGAAAGAAAATGGGGAAAAAAACATTAAAATGTTTATATAAGGTGGAAAAAGGAAAGAAAAAGAGGGAAAAACAGAACTGAGAAATATGAAAAGAAGGAAAAGATTAAGCGGGAAAGAAAATGATATATGTTAAAGGTAAGAAAAGAAAAGAGAAAAATGAATTCGAAGAAAAAAGACAGATAGAAAGAAATAAAGAGGGAGACTGAAAGTGGAAATGCATTAAGAAGGAAAGATGAAGAAGAAAGAAAAAAATGGGGAAAAGTTAAATGGATTAATGAAATAAATAAATAAATAAATAAGCAAAAGAAATAAAGAGATCAGAAAGAAAGTTGATCAAATAAAAAGTGTGAAATAGAAATGAAGAAAAAACAAGAATAAAGACAAAGAAATAAAGAGATATGTAAATAGAGGAAGAAGAAATCAGTGCAAAAGAGATACAGTGAGAGGAACTGAGCAAAAATAAAGAAAAGAAAAAAAAGAAGAAGAAAGAGGCTTGGGAATGAAAGAGAAGGATAAGAACAGAAAAGAGATTAAGATGAGAAATAAGAGATAGATTAAAAAAGAAGAGAGAGATTAGGGATTGAAAAAGAAGCATTAGGAAAGATGACAGAAGAATAGAAAAGGAGAGAGAGAGAGAGAGAGAGAGAGAGAAATGAATTCAAAGAACAGAAAAGAGATTCAGATGAGAAAAGAGAGACAGATCAAACAGAGAATAGAGAGAAGAAAGGAAATCAAAAAGAAGTACAAGGATAGATAACTGAAGAATTAAAATATGGGGAAAAAAGAGGGGAGAGAGAGAGAGAGAGATAGAGAGTGAGAGAAATAATGATTATAAAAAAGAAGTTTAAGAACAGAAAAGAGATTAGGACGAGGAAAGAGAGAAAGAGATAAAAAAATGTTTAAAAATAAAGAAAGAAAGAATGATATACAGAAAGAAGGCAAGGAGAAGGATTTGTAGAGAGAACATTAGTCGGATTAACTCTTATGCAATCACAGGCTTCTCTGCCCACATTTTAGGATATGGATTTAAATAATCTGCCTGTTTAAGCGCACAGATAAAAAGGAAACGTCTTCAGACTAGATTGAGATATCAGAGTTGAAAAAAAAAAAAAAAAAAAAATATAAAGTAAGCATTAATTAGAAGAATTGTTTTAAAACTTAATACAAAAGAATGCAGTTGTCAGTTTCAATGTAAATGATTCTAACATGAAAAAAACAAAAAAAAAACAAAAACAAACAACAATCTGCTTAAGAAAAATATTCAAGATATTAAAATAAATTAAGTGATATCTGTTATTGAATTCATGCAGATATGTGTGAGATTATTTTTTTTCAATGATGCTACCGGTTTAGTGAGGAAGTAAAACCTTCTTTGTTTAATGGCATATCAACCTTTGTGGGTTATTTAATACTGAAACCATCTGAAGAAGAATAGTAGTGAAACTATTTAACCCCTAAATCTGGTTGTGGTGAGAGGGTCCATATTTTTCACAAGGGTATTAATCCAAAAGGGCACGCAATCATATAACTAGAGTTCCAAGTTACTTACTACAATGTTGCAGTCCCGCACATTACCCATTACACCATATATATATATATATATATATATAGACGAAAATTTTCAGAGATGAAAAACACAAGGTTTTTAGTGGATGGTTTTATTTGAAGAAATATTTACCAATGTTAAAGATTTCGGTTTTTAAACCTTCATCAGGGTTGCCTGGTCGGCTGGGGCTGTAGAATACATCGACTGCATCTTTGTAAAGGGGTAAGACCTCTCTCAATGAGTGTCCTGGATATGACACTAAACTATCTGATGGTAAGGCTACAGTAATGCTGCAGCTTTGGGGAATGTGGAGCACCCCTTTATTGCCATCACTCTCAGGTCTACTCGGGCCCAGAGTAGTTGCACCTGATAGGGTCCTATCTATAGGTCAAATAGCACTAAACCGTGTATTTATGCTAAACTGAATTTTTTGAAATAGAACTATTTTTGACATTTAAACTGCATACTCATGCTAAATAGAACTGTTTTGACATTTAAACTGCGTACTCTTGCTCAACTGAATTGTTTGAATTTGAACTGTTTGACTAAACTGGATAGCTTGAAATGGAAATGTTTTTAACAATTAAACTGTGTACTTATGCCAAACTGAATCGTTTGAAATAGAACTGTTTATTTGTATAAAAATCGATTTGGCATTAAATAACTGGCAAAAGTTGATATGCCATAAAACCCAAACAAACAAAACTTCATCAAGGTGTTTAAATCATTAAATTAAATGAAAAAAGATGAGAAAGTTTTAAAACATTCTATTTCTGTTGGTAGCCTTCTGTTTCAAATTTGTGTGATGTAATTAGTGTTCTAAGATTTATTTGTGCATATTAAAAAATCTATCTATCTATGTTAATATTTACATCATCTAGTTAATATGAACCAATTATAATATATCTATCCATCTTCATCAGTGTTAACCTTCTTTCTATCTTTGTTATGTTCTAAATACATATAAACGATGCAGTTGAATTATTTTGAATAAAGGATTTAGTGACTTTTCTGCACCAATATGACCAAGTAATGAGGTTAACTGAAAAAAATCTGTCTTTGTTTGAGAGTATTTGTAGTTTGAAATGATACTAGATTCAACTATTTTCGGCGTTTTCTTATTATTATGAGTCTCAACAAATATCTTGGAATTAAAGTTATAAGTATCTAAATTATGTTTGACCAAGCGTTATTTATGTCTGCTCTTTTTAAATCTCTTCTATGCTCATAAATTCGTTTATTAATACTACGGGAAGTTTCCCCCACATCTTTTTATTGCAATCTAGACATGAAATTTCATAGGTATTATTGTTTTTATTATTTATCAAATTTCTAATTGTATTTGATGAGTTAATGAAAACTTTCATCCCAAAGTTGCTTAGTTTTTTCAATGTCCTAATTCATTTTGCCGATTCCTGTAATAACACAAATGATAAGTTGTATAGCACTTTGGAGAATGTCAGTGTAATTTAAATGGGAAACAGGAGCAAATCCTTACTCTTGCAAGACTGATGGATGCAAAAAGGAAAGAAAACCAATGGTCTGGGAGACTGGGGTTCAATCCCAGGTCGAGTCATAGGAAAGACTCAAAAAAATGGTACTCAATGCCTCCTTGCTTAATACTCAGCATTATAAGTTACAGATCAAGGGTAAGTGGAGAAATTCAGGGAAAGGAGTACCACCCTTCTCTATACCTTGGTATAGTAGCTATTGAAAAGGGGAGCCTTTGGGTTGCTCTTGATAATGATCGGCCAAAATATATATGAACACTGAACCTTCTGTATCCAAAGTTATGATGGTGAATAAAAGATGTCAAAATTGTGGACTCTTTCAATTTTTAAGAATTTTTTAAAACTAGTCCTATTAACTGCTGAGCCTGCTAACAGAATCCGGAAAGTGGAAGGAAATTAAAACAATATCTGACTGTACTAGCCAAAGTTGATTCAAGTAGCGTAAAAGTGGTGATTTTTATATTGAAATAAAACCCAGAAGTAGATGAACATCACTTATTGATTACAATGCAATAAAATGTCAGGTAGAGTAAAATCCAATCACCAGCACTCAAAAACTTTCCAAAAAAGCTTGTATTATTAAAAGATACCATGTGTAGAGCAATACATATTAAACTCAAAATAAAATAAATAAAATAAAACACAGAAATTTTAAAATGGTCCCTTAATACAAAATCTACTGCAGCAAATTGAAATATTTTGACAAATTGTGTACATAAAATATATAACAAGAAAATCAATTGAGCTATACAAATATTTTTATATTACTATATATATGTATATATAGATGATATTTGTTTAGATATTTTGGCATTATAATTGTCATATAAATTGTTTAGATTTGATAGATTAGTTTGCAAATTTGGATTTAAATTATTTTCCAAGTTCATCCAAACAGCCATCTTGAAATACCAGTTATTGACTGATCAATAATTTAAAAGAAATATTCAAAACACATAGATAGCTGATCAATAATTCAAAACACATATTAAATTAAAATAAATTCAATGAAAAATCTTGCTCAAAAGTAATTACTTACTGCATGAGGGTTCATGACAAAAATGTGTTCATAGTTTGTATCAAATTGCATGTCAGGTAAAATTGGTTGGTTTGGATCTAAAACAACATTTTTGGCGTACTGTTTGGCATGGGTCCTATTTTTTAGAACAAGCTGCAATAGAAAAAAAAATACAAATTTTGTAAGGCAAGAATTTTGCATTTGTAAAAATTATAAAAAAATATAACATTTAAAAAAAAAAAATACATGAATTTCAGGCACATCAAATATATTTTTGAGATCCTCTGAATGAAGATTAAGGAGTAAAGATGAATATAGTTGTTTTGGTTTTTTTGTTTAATGGTATATCAACCTTCATGGGTTATTTAATATCAAAGCCATCCTTGTTCAAGAATGCTAGTGGAACTATTTAATTTATCATATTTACCCAACACCTCCACTCGGGCAGGATATGACACAAGGTCAATTTTTTTAAGCGGAGTTTAACAGGTTTGAATTCACAGTTTTCCTTCTCCTAGACTAGTTGCCTGACCAAGGCTGAAGAACCTAGTCTGTCCTACTATTTACCCATAGCTGAAGGGAGAATAATTGGATTCATACCTTTCCCAAGGGTATTAGTGCTATGTGAAATGCAATCAGTCCAGTATTTGAACTCGTGTCGCCGTGTCCAATTCCTGCGACGATAACCATTACACCACGGGCACCTCTAACTATTTAATTTATCGTATTTACCAACCCCTCCGCTCGGGCAGGATGTGACACAAGGTCAATTTTTAAGCGGAGTTTAACAGGTTTGAATTCACAGTTTTCCTTCTCCTAGACTAGTTGCCTCACCAAGGCTGAAGAACCTAATCTGTCCTACTATTTACCCATAGCTGGAGGGAGAATAATTGGCTTCATACCTTTCCCAAGGTATTTGATTTATAGGTGGAGAGACAAGGGGGTTCATGCCTTTGTCTGAGAGTGAATGTAATCGCGCAAGTGGAGTTAGAACTTGCAAACTACAATCATGCAGTCCTGCGCAGTAGCCAATATGCTATAGGGACTCCCTCTTGAGTACAATTGAAAAGATATTTTAAAATTTTGAATAGACTTATAATATTGATTTTTCTTGTTTAAACTCAAATTCTTATACATTATTTCAACTACCCCACCCCTTGAAACTCTTAACACAACTACATCTACCACTAATTTTTATCTATCTGTATCAATAATAAGTATTAACTCTTTTACAAACTGATAATGTTTTTAAATCTTTGTAGAATGGACAAATTATTTTTGGCAAATTTTCAAAATAGAGGGTATGTTCAAACAAGTCAATTAATCATATGTATAACAAAAAAAACCCCCAAAAAACAAAAAAAAAACAAAACAAAATATGATAATTTGATCAGCAATTGTGTGTCTCTTAATACAAGAGCATAAAAACAATAAAACAATCCCTTTTGATCATGATATTTTGCAAAATGACCTTCACACAATCCTACAATACAGTAGTGCCTCCTAGGGATGTTTCTAAACATTAACACTGAATTGGTCAATGATGAGCAAATAGGAAAATGCCTTACATTGAGTTGCAGCTAAAAAGTCAAAAATGTTGCTCTGCCTGCTAAAAGGTTAGCTACATTGAAGCTTTGCAAATTTTGATTCTGGTTTGTAGCAACGATACTACATCTAATCACCAGTGAAGCTGTCTTGGAATCTAACACTTTCTGCATGGCTGCAGTTCAAGTCTTGACTGAATTGCATTTGGTGGTCTTTCTCTTCTTGTGTGAGCGTCTGTGGGATTTACACGTCATAAACATTGGATACTCCTGATGTTGGTAGTATGGTGCGAATATAACAAATGAATTCCACAAGTGATTTGTTTTTAGTGGTGAAGATTTTTGCAGAGCCAGCCACATTTTTTGGATGAACTGATTACAGATTCTCCCAGAATAATTCTCGTCAGGTTTTTGAATTTTACTTTCTTTTACACAGACTGCTCTACCAAGATGAGAGAGCCCAGTCTACCCTTTTAGTGTGTAAAACAATAACCTCAAATATGGCACCAACTAATGGCTTTATAGGTATTATTTGGAATTTTAAGATACTATCTATGCTCTTGTAGCTGAGTTGGTAAAGAATCTAATATACAGAACCAAGATTCCCTAAGACAGTGAGTTCAAGTCTCACCAGGAACTTATTTTTTTGTTCTTGTTTCTGATGAGTGCTGTTCTTTGCTGCTATAGAATTAATGACTCAACTAAAAAAGTAACAAGAATTAAGAAGATAAAGGATAATCCCAAGGAAAATTATTAATAATCCGATAAGTTATTTTATTTGTCAGTCTTTGAAGTAATAAGACTGATTACTTAAAATTTTATATCGATTACAAATCAACTTTACCTTTTTCCCTTAAAAAGACAACTGGAAACAGCACCGAAAGTGTTCAACTGACCCTGGCTAAATTTTGTTCCTCACAACCTGTTACATGTTCTCAACAGTTCTCAATTATAAAAATAAAAAACTTACAAAGCATTTTGAGCAGAGATGGAAAATGAACAACCACTGCAGTTTCTTTGCTGACGAATAAAAGTTATTATCTAACTTCTAAACTTCTAGAATCTAGTCACCTGATTTTACTTTATCCAATGAAAGCCAAGCTTTCAACTGTCCTTACACTGTCATTCATACTGTGTTGACCCAAGGATGAGACCTTTTTAAAACTTATCTATGTTAAATGACAAATCAAAAATTCAGCTAATCTATTATTTAACAATTCTTCTTCTAAGAAATTAAAAGAATTAAGCCTTTAAGTAATGAGCTTTAGTTTTTGAGGGTGAATAATCATGGTAAATTACATATTTCATAATGTATTTAAAGCAAAACTTCCATTTAAAAGGTTGCCTTTTATCAGAAATTTATTTATGTTGTTGTTATTACAAACCAGGAAATGATAATCAATATGTTCATCTCCTTAATTTTTTGTTTTGTAGCCTCCCCCCCCGCAACGAGTGTCCTGAATATGACACTAAAAAATCTGATGGTGAGGTTCCAGTGACACTGGAGCTTTGGGGAATGTGGAGTACTCCTTCATTGCCTTCGCTCCCAGGTCCATTGTTGGCCCGGTTTGCACCTGATAGGGTCCTATCTATGGGTTAAATAGAACTAACTGCATACTTATGCTAAACTGAATTGTTTGAAATAGAAGTTTGACTAAATTGAATAGCTTGAAATAGAAATGTTTTGGACAATTAAACTGTACTTACATTTAAAATTGTAGTACCGGACATTGGCCTAGTGGTTAGAGTGTTCGCCAATGGCCCGGGAGACCTGGGTTCAGTCCCAGGTCGAGTCATACCAAAGACTCAAAAAATGGTACTTGATGCCTCCTTGCTTAACACTCAGCATTATAAGGTACGGATCAAGGGTAAAGTAGAGCAATCCAGGGAAGGAGTAGCGCCCTCCCCTACACCTTGGTGTAGTAGCTATCGAAAAGGGAGCCTTCGGGTTACCCTCGACTATGGTCGCCAACTTACATTTAAAATGCATGCTTATCTTAAACTGAATTTTTTGAAATGGAACTGTTTTTGACATTGAAACTGTACTTACACTAAACTCTATCGTTTAATATAGAACTGTTTTTACATTTAACTGTGTGCAAACAAAAAACTGTATTTAAACAAATGACTGTGTGTAAACAAGAAACTGTGTATTTATGCTAAACTGAATAGAAATAAGTGAAACCATTTAACTGTTTGCAAAAATATTAACTTAGGCTCATTTAAATATGTTCGTTACAAAATGTGTTGACTATATTGAATATATCTGTATAAAAAGGATTTGGCATTAAATAATCACACTGGTTGATATGCCATAAAACCCAACCAAACTAAATCATATATATTTGGTATATCTGTATAAAAAGGATTTGGCATTAAATAACCTACAATGGTTCATATGCCATAAAACCCAACCAAACTAAATCATATATATTTGGTATATCTGTATAAAAAGGATTTGGCATTAAATAACCTACAATGGTTGATATGCCGTAAAACCAAACCAAAACTTGGTTTACACTCATACAAAGTATAAATTACTCACCATATCTTTTATTACTATAAATATAAACAAATTAATCCATAAATTTTTCATGATATTTCAAGAAAAAAGAAGAAGAAAGAGAATAACACAAAGAAAAAGAATAAAACAGATGCTTTGAAGATGAGGATATTAGTCCAAATGGATTACGATGTAATAATGGCATATCATCACACAAAGAGAGTAACTTGATATTTACTTATGTCCCATAGATTCAGAAATTGGTTTGAGGCAGATATAAATAAGCCATCAACATTTCTATTTCCATGGCTCTTTCCCCTCCCCACTGCGGTGCAGTCTCCGTCTTTTGTATCAGCAAGTTGCTTTTGTTCTGCTGAAGTACAAATTTGCTTTAGATCAAATTCTTCATCAGGAGACACTGATTCCATGAAAGGTATCAGCTGTCATTGTATCTGTCAATCATTTACAATTAATATAAATAAACATGTTTGGTCAATTTCTGATTGAGCAAATATGGAGCTATCAGTGCCAATGCTGAGGATCTACAGTCATAGCATGATTTACAGGATAGCGTGTAGTTATTGCTGGATGGATCTGACTGGGCAGTTGGAATCTGATTCGGATATCCTGGCCAGGAGTGACTAATTGATAAATTATCTTATGCATGTATCATTAATATGTGACTAGTCAAGTAAGAACCAGTCATAATGCTGTTTTGCAACAAGTTTTTAACCGAAATATAAAACTCAGTAATTTTATAGTCTGAGAATTTGACCTTACCAAAAGTGAAATTATCGTTTATGCATAAAAGATTATTTTTTTTCATGGTTGGGGGGGGGAAGGATTCAAAATGTGCCCACTGTAACTTTTAGTCTCATTAGATATTCTTAAAGAAAAAGCCCTCATAAGATTGGTTGATTTGGTTGGTTTCTTGATTTAATGGCATATCAACCTTTGTAGGTCATTTAATGCCAAAGCCATCCTTCTAGGACAACAGTTGTGGAGCTATTTAACCCATAGCTGAGAGGATAAGGGGGTTCATACCTTTCCCAGGGTATTTGTTCAAAAGTGAATGTAATAGCGCAACTGGAGTTTGCACTCACTTACTACAATCCCGCAGTCCAGCGCTTTAACCATTACTCGACGAGGACACCCTTCACTCTCATAAGAGTTGTATTTCTTCACATAATGTTGATGCTAAGTGAAAGGTGTTGTAATTTACTTAGCTTTTTACTTAGATGTGGCACAGAACCATATAAATGGGGCACCCAATGAGAATCAAACTCACTTGTGAAGATTTGCTAGTTGAGGTTGCTAACCATCACACCGCCCAAGGTGCCCTCTTAAACAAAGTATTAGATGTATACAAAAGTTCCCAGCATACTCGGCTGAAAATTAGAGATTAAAGACACAGTTGAAAACCTAAAACTGAACATTTCTACTATTAAATAATCAGCTTTTTAAATTTGTACTAAATGGACTTTTGGAAATTCCATGGCTGTTGAAATCTGAAATTATCCCTCATCTAATGCCTCAGCTCTTCTATGATCCTTTCCCTATACCTTCTTATTATCTCTCCTTATCCCTTCCAATCTTGGTTGCCCATCAATGTTTTAATCAAAATATCAAACAAGCATGGATAAGTTTCATTTGCAAAAAAAAAAAAATAAAAAAAAAATGATGACGGCAAATATTTTTCTGCTGAATCCTCTCTTTTATATTTCTTTTGCTCTCTTTCATTCTCTTTCTCTCATGAATTTTGATGTATTGCAATTTTTTTGTCTGTCCCAACCTGCTTTTTAATTTTTCCCACATTGTCACTTAATATCCAACCAGCAAGCTGGTTTTTAAATCTTTCTCTTGTTTCTTTCTCTCTCTCTCTCTCATATATATATATATATTATTATTGTGATTATCATAATGATGATAATACACTTAGTCTGAAGATTGCATAGGTGAGAATCTGACAGTCATCAAGTAGTGTTGACTGTGTCTACACTATCTGTCTCTTTTATATATGTATATATATATTGAGAGAGGGAGAGAGCTTGTTTAAGTGTGTGGGTTTATTTTTTCTCTTCATCTGGTTTCCTTGTAATTTTCTTATAAGTTTATGATTTCTTATTTATCTTTCTTTGTACCCTTTTTTCTCTCTTCTTCTTTACTTTGATTTTCCTAATCTTTTTATATTAGCAATTAGGTTTATCAGTAAAAAAATTTGATAGACTCCAGTTTGGAGGGACTGGGAATCAGTCAGATAGAACACTTTGATTCTTAGTAGAAAAGGATATTTTGTACATACCAAATATATATATATAGATGACATTCTCTATGTCTAATCACAGTAAATGTCTGATGGATATTTTGATTTCAATTTCTGTTGTTGGAGTGGCGTATCAACCTTCATAGGTTATCTAATACCAAAGTCATCTTTGTAGAGGAATGGTAGTAGTACTATTTTTACTTATAACTGAGGGATATTTTGATAGTGGGTAGAGTGTTCACCAATGGTCTGGAAGACCTGGGTTCAATCTCAGGTTGCGTTATACCAAAGACTTTAAAAATGGTACTTGATACCTCCTTGTTTAACACTCAGCATTATAAGGTACATATCAAGGGTAAAGTGGAGCAATCAAGAGAAAGGAATGGTGCCCTCCCCTACACCTTGGTGTAGTAGCTATTGAAAAGGGAGCCTTCTGGTCGCACTCGACTACGGCCCCCAACTTTACTTTATTTGTTTTCTTTATTATATTTTATTAATTTCTGCTCAAATTTTTTAGATGGGGAATTATCAATAGCAGTCCAGATTAGAAGTATGGTAAGAATAACTCAAAGCCAAACATCTTTAAACCTTATTTTTCTCATGTAATTATCAGTGGGGAACAAGAAAAGTTTTGTTTGTTTCTGGTTTCTTTGTTTCATGGCATATCAACCTTTGTAGGTTATTTAATGCCAAAGCCATTCTCCTAGAAGAATAGTATTGGCACTATTCAACCAATAGCTGGGGGGATAAGGGGGTTCATACCTTTCCCCAGAGTATTTGAATGTAATAGTGCGACTGGAGTATGAACTCGCTTACTACAATTCTGTAGTTCATCGCTTTAACCATTACACCACGAGGACACCTCCGAAAAGTTTTGTTAAATGGGTCTAGTTTTGGTCCATTTACCAAAAATTTTCTTGTTCCTCAATAATTGCATGAGAAAAATCAAGTCCAAAAATGTTTGGTCTCTGGTGTACCCTTATTATGCTTTTAACCTGGATGAGGCACTGATTTATTTGAAAATTTTCCATATAATTTGTTTTAATTTTAAAGTTTTGTTTTTTTTGCTTTGTTTCCAGTCCCAAAAATGAAAGCTATGATAATGATAATGATAACAGCAGTTAAAATTCAAGTTCATGTCTTGTTTTAGATGTAGTTTCTCTATTGTTTGACAGTATAGTAAGTTGGTACAAAGTATAAACAGATGGATTTTAATGAGTTGTTTTTACATCAACTCTTGAAGCCAGTAAATGCAGCAAATGTGTTTATTTGTTTTGTTTTTTTTATCTTGTCCTGAAACTGAACTTTGAAGTAATGTTATTAAATTACGATAGAGAAAGTGAATTAGTTATCTTACTGCCAGATCTTTTGGGGAAAAAGATTTGGGTGGGGAAAAAAAGAAGAAAAAGCCAGAATGAAGATGACTGTAAGTGTCTGCCTTGATGTGTGGCTATGAAAACATTTTGGAACACTGGGGAGGTGGTAAAGAAAATTTATATAATTTATCTATTTTTTTTTTACTTTTAGGTTATATAAAAAATTCTATTTTTTTTTTTTTTAGTTAAAAGAAATTCTGATTTCCCAAAAGCAAAATAATTCCTGATAAGTCCAATCAATTTGGAAGCATTCAATTGTATTGGGTGAGATTGAAAAAGAAAAGTGTATAAATTTAAAAGGTTCTAAACGATATTATAAGTTTATTCAGTTCAAATAAGAATTTGGTATGATCTTATGGCATAGAATCCAAAAGGTGCCAAACTGTCTGCTAGGTAAACAGATCAAAATATTTCCAAAATTAGAAGTTTACAGTCAGGAAATCACAGAGATTAAAAAAAGCTTAAAATGATAAGATTAACTGATTTTAATGGCATGTAAATCCGCGTAAGGTTATTTTATACTTCGAGGTTAGGGAATCATGTTCATTATACATTTACATATTTTGTGTATTTTTTTTTAAGTGTTTTTTTTTTTGCACAGTTATACAATACCAAATATTCCTGTCAAATATAGATCATTTGTACACAGTGGAATGATTTCAAATATTCCTATCTAATATTAGTAATTATGTAGTTTCAATGAATTGGTTATATTTAATAATTATCATTCGTTTGCACATAGTTTCATAGTTTTAAGTAACAAATAATAATAATCCTTAGTAAACTATTATAGCTTCAAGTAAGTCTTCTTAATACAAATAATTTATGGTTATAGGATTTCAGGTAACTAATAATGTAAGTAAAGTTGATGACCTTAATCAAGGGTGACCTGAAGGATTCCTTTTCAATAGATACTACACCGAGGTGTAAGGGAGGGCATTGCTTCATTCCCTGGATTGCTGCACTTTATCCCTGATCCTTTCCTTATAATGCTGAGTGTTAAGCAAGGTGGCATCAAATAGCATTTTTTGAGTGTTTGGTATGACTTGATCTGAGACTGAACCCCGGTCTCCCAGATCACTGGCGAACTCTACTCATTAGGCCAATGGCCTGGTTAATTAATCCTTATTAAACAATAATAGCTTCAAGTAACTATTCTGAAGACAAATAATTGATGGTTATATGGCATCAAGTATTCCTACTAAATACAAATAATTTTTGAATAGATCTATTTGATCCATAGATGGGACCATAAGAGCGACCTAGAAGTAATGATGATGAAGGGGTACTCCATATGTCCTAGATCCCCAGAATGAGGGCTTCACCATCAGATGCAGTTTAGAGTCATACTCAGGGCACAGGACACCCCATTTAGGGTCCGTCTTACATCTCTGAAAGAGATTCAGTCAGTGAAATACAAACATTTTTGTCCAGGATTTGAACTGAGGTTGCTGTATTCATTTCCTAAGATAACAACCATTAAACAATGTACTGCCACTCTATTAATACAAAGTAAGAAGTGGAAGAAAATAAAAATTCCAAATTTTTGGTATATCCAAATTCTAGAATATTGAAAGGATAACAATACTAGAATTGTGAGTTTTGAAATGAGAAAATCATGAATTAGTCCATTATATCGACAGAACATTATTTATTACTTATTATTATAAAGAATCATTCTCTGTCTATATGTCTGATAGAGATATACTTATTTTATAGGTGTAGTTACTTTGAGCTTAATTTAAGGTGATTACTATCATCCATTGAAAAAAGCTTTCAAACTCTGTATGGGTGACATTATATCTCTGCCTCTGTACACATATGTTCCCATCTCTATCTATCTATCTATCTATCTATCTATCTATGTCAGTATATCTCAACCACAGTACACATATGCTTCCATCTCTCTGCTGCTTTAACTTTAAGATAAATTTTCTTACAAACTCATATGTATAATTTGCTAAATTCATGTTATCCTCCTCATAACAGTTTTTCTGTTCTTATCTTTAAATGCATCAACTTCTTCAAGGGAGATAATCAAAAACTTACTGGACAACTGTAGCAGAAAACAGTCTCTTCTGAAGCATGGCAGACATGTCTGTTCAGTAGATGGATTTTAATACTATAACAGACTCTGGTTTAGTGCACTTCATAATACACCAATCCAAATTATGCTAAGCATAAAAGCTTGCTGTTGTCCCAATAAAAACTTGCCTCTTTTATTCATTTTGCCAGCACTTCCTGCTCACCAGAAAATTTAGCATTTTGCACATGTTGCCAACCTTGGTCTGGTTCAGTGATGCGAGTAACATGTCATTCCAGTGCCGATGCTTGTATGGTTCACTTTGCTCACAATTTGCTTGTTTTATATGTAAGTTTAAGGCTATGCCACTCCGATCCTTTTGGCCCTCTGAGGTAATTCTCCAGCACAACAATATTACCATGTACATTCTGATGAATTTTAAGAGATCTCCTCCGAACGAGATTAACTGCACTTTAAACATCTAATCAAATGAGTTACAGTTAACTCATCAAAATTAAGATGGAAGAATTGGCAAAGCAGACAATTTAGTCAGAATATTAAAAGAAGAATTAATACTTAGCTTCAAGGGGAGGTAATTTAAAAGTTGAAATAACCATAAAGATTTGATGTTCCAAAATATCCAAAGGGAGTCACATTTTGGAATGTTTTTAAAATCAAAATTCAAGAAAATGGGATGGCTAAATATTAGCAATTTGGAAAACTAAGAGAAAAGTTATGAGTACAAATTAATATTGTATTGTTTAGTTCAAAACACAATCATATTGAAGAGATTAAAAACTTTCATATATCATCAATTTATTTGGCTTAATGGCATATCAACTGTTGATGGTTATTCATTTGTTTGTTTGTTATTTAATGGCATATCAACCTTCTTGGGTTATTCAATGCCAAATCCATCTTTTTAGAAGAATAGTAGTGGTACTATTTAACCAATCCATGGGAGAATAAGGGGGTTCATACCTTTCCCAAGGGTATTTGTTTGAAAGTGAACATAATAGCACAACTACAGTTTGAACTTGCGTACTACGATTCCACAGTCTAGTGCTTTAACCATTACACTATGGGGACACCCTCGATGGTTATTTAATGCCAAATAATGTTAATACATATATATACAGGGTGGAGCGATAAAATTGTCACCCTAGAAAAGACGACATTATTCCATTTCCGTTTAATGAAAACCATTTATTTTTTTTTGTTGCTGACCATCTACTAGTTGGCCAGTTGTGTACAAATACCAAGAGTGATAGGAGCCTTCTATCATGTCTGAAAGTGACACAGTGTTCAATGAGCAAGATTGGAGATGCATCGCTGTACAAATCATGCTCTCTACCGATCCAAGTTATGACAACAGGACCATTGCTAGCACCCTCAAAATGCAAATCTGGATGGTTCAACACTTGGTTAATTTGGAGGTGGTGGAGCGGATGCCAAAGGCTGAGGACACTACCAGGAAGGACACTACCAAGGAGTTCATCGAAAAGGTCCAGACAATCATTGATGAAACTCCCCAGTGGCATGGTGATCCCCTGGTGCAATCAGGTGGCCAGAGGCAGACCCTGGGTGTGGCAGCAGGACTCAGCGCCGGCCCACAAGTCCCAAGAGACCCAGGCTTGGCTTCAGAAGGAGTGCTACGACTTTGTACCCTTCTCTCACTGACCCCCTCCTTCCCCGACCTGAACCCACTGGACTACTTCGTTTGGTCATACGTCGAGAACATCACCAACATGACCTCCCACAACACCAAAGCCAGCCTGATCGCCATGTATTTGCCGAGCTCCCACCGGCACTTGTGAAAAAAGCATGCTCCCAGTTCCGGATCCATATCAAGGCGGTGATTGAGGCTGAAGGTTGCTATATTGATTAGATGTCAGCTCTACTACATAATCAAGTTACCTGAATTGATTTTTTCAATAAAAGTTTTAAAATAAAGCTGTAGAGTTGTTTTTTTTAGGATGACAATTTAATCATTCCACCTTGGTTTATATATATGTATATGGAGGTATCAATGGTGTAATGGTTACTGTCATGTATATATATATATATATATATATATATATATATATGGGATTAAGAAGCCAGGCATTACAAATCGTAGTAGCTATGGCAGTAAATGTTATACTACTGCAGTTCTTAGAGATTCCAAGCTCGCCTTTCTATAGTAAGAGGAGAATGCAACCTTTCTTCCAGAAATATTTTATCAAATTTCTTTGTCTTCCACACTTCAGGAGGTATTCATCAATATCAGCAGCTTTTTTGCTTTTGATTGTTTTCAGACAACTTAGCAAAAATAATGGTCAGTATGGACAGATAGTGAGGGAGAGTCATTTAGAAAATGTTTCTTCTATTTTTCTTTTTATTCATGAAAAATAAACTAAACACAGAACATATTTCGTTTGTCCAAGTCTCAAATAATGAAGACTGTTATAGAAGCCAGGGGGAAGGAAAATGAAATACTGGTGAGGTTTTTTGTTGATTTCATAATTTAGTGATTCAATAATTTGCTCCTCTATCTTATGTTGAAAAAATCTTAAATTCAGAAAATTTGGCTATCAGATAAGATAGGTTTTCCTACAGTTGGTACACATTTGTATATTTTTTCTTCTTAATAGCATTGTCTATATATACTATGTATATAAAAAGTCAAATGTTCTTGTAAGTATTAATGTATTTATCTTGTCTTTCCTTTTGTTGTATTCAGTCTCAGCATATTGTAGATATAAGTAAGTAAAGTGGGTGACCTGAAGGCTCCCTTTTCAATAGCTACTACACCAAGGTGTAGGGGAGGGCACTACTCCCTTCCCTGGATTGCTTCACTTTACCCTTGATTCGTTCCTTATGATCCTGAGCGTTAAGCAAAAAGTCATCAAGTACCATTTTTTGAGTTTTTAGTACGACTCGACCTGGGATGGAACTCAGGTCTCCAGGACCATTGGTGAACACTCTAACCATCATGCCAATGTCCAGTATTTATAGATATACTGATGCTAATATTGGTCTGTGGTGAGTGTGGGCGTAACTAAATATCTTCTGGAGAGGACACCCCATGGCCCAGTGGCTAATTTGCTGGACAGTAACATTTTCAGATTAATATCTTTGGAAGAGGTATGAACCCTTAATCCCCCTAGCTATGGGTGAGAAGGTACCAGTACTGTCCAACAAGGATGGCTTCGGCATTAAATAAGCTATGAAGGTTGATATACAAAATGAAACCAAATCATCTTCCCAAGTACCAACCATACCGATACATCATTATCACTAATTTAAAATATCCCAGTTGTACCTTTACAATACTTGCAGACTGTGTATGAAAGAGAGATATGAAGAGAACGGAATTGTTATATGCTAAACTATGCAGGAAGGATGAAAATTACAAAAAATAGATTCAATAATCTGCATTATATTTATAACACAATCACTTTACATATATATATATATATATATATAAAGTAAGTTGGCCGACTGTAGTTGAAGTTGACCTGAAGGCTCCCTTTTTCATTAGCTACAAAACCAAGGTGTTGGAGAGTCACTACTCCTTTCCCTGGATTGCTCCATTTCCCCTTAATCCCCTACCTTATATTGGTGTATGAAGCTGGTATCAAGTACCATTTGTTGAGTCTTTTGTATGACTTGAACCCCAGTCTCCTGAACCATTTGGCAAACACTCTACTCACGATACCAAATGGCTGGGGTGTATATATATATATATATATATATATATATATATATATATATATATATATGTAATGAGAGAGAGAGAAGACAAGCTTTGTCAAACACAGACCTAAATTAAGAGAACTTAAAGAGGTTCAGAAGATTATTGCTTTAATCTCCCAAACCAATAAGGGCTTGTCTACCCTGAAAATCAGCATTCTATGTTTTTTTTTTTTTTTTATCTTAACTCAACTTCCAGCCACTTGTGCTATGAGGAAATATACAAATATCTTAATCATTCAGCAAAACCCTCCTCACCAACACATTTTTTTTTTTTTACTTTAGAAACTGTTTTAAACAACTCCTGTTTAGCTAAATCTATTGTGGTCATGCACTTGTTTTCCATGCCTACTTCAATGTAGATATTTTATCTGTTCTGAAATCATTCCAAACATATCCACCCACCTACCTACTCAAAAAAAAAAAAAAAAATTGTGTGTGGAGGGAACTTTTAAAAACAAAGTTAGAAGAAAAACTAAAATCTCACCCATCCTTAACAATGTGTCCATTTACAGTCAACATGTTTTTTTTTCCTCTTTCTTTTAATCAGCATTCTACTGTCTTTATTTTTTTTTTTTTACTCTACTGACATTAAAGGATTCCTTGTAGATCGAAAAAGTACTTACTGCTTTTAAGGAAAACTGTACAAAAGAATAACTGCAAAATCCTACAAATGTCTGATTAAAGAGGAAAAAAAAAAAAAAAAAAAAAAAAAATTGGTGCAAATTCTTAAAAACATGTTTTTTTCAGTGAAATGTTCCATATTTTATGCTTTAACTATTTGAATATTATCTCAATACAGAAGGAAATATAGACAAAGGAAATATAAAAACTGGTGACTTCCTTTTTACCAACTTTAAAAAATGTTTTAAAACTGTTGTCTAAAAATTCTTCTAGTTCCTTTTTTTTTTTTTATTTGTTCAATGCCTTTTTGTGTCAAATGGAAGATTATAGAAAATTTGTGATTTCAGGGCTGAAATGTGCAGGTTTCACATTTTCAGTTTCAAATATCCTTTCAGGTCCAAAATGATGGCATATTTTTTATTTACTTTGTGCCCCACTTGATATTGAAAATGTTGTATATTTTTTAAGAATGTATTTACTGTTTATAGATTCGTAATATAATGGTAATTTTTATCCGTGATATGGCTGCATTTTATTAATTTTATATACATGAAAAGTAGAAAAATCAAAATAAGCCAAATTAGATTAATTTATTATGAGAGACAACGCTGAATGTTTTGGTTATGATAATTTTCTTCAGGATTTTGAATTCGGGAAAAGTTTTGATAAAATAGCAGATTTCCTTTTATTTTTTCTACTTTCTTCATAATGTCAGATTTAATTTCCTTTGGCCTAGTGGGTAGAGTTGTTTGCCAATGGCCAAGGAAACTGGGGTTCTCCTCCAGGTTGAGTCAAACCAAAGACTCAAAAAATAGTACTTAATGCCTCTTTGCTTAGCACTCAGCATTATAAGGTATGGATCAAGGGTAAGTGGAGCAATCCAGAGAAAGAAGTAGTGCGCTCTCCTAATAGTCGGTGTAGTAGCTAATTGATATACACCCTACCTAGGAACATGAATGGGTATGTCCCATTCCTCATAAATATGTTGGACACTATTGTATCTTTGCTGACTAATTAGTCACCACTAGCAGTGTGTACCTTCTTCACCACCGCTAGCAAGTATTGTATTTTATTGATGTTATAAAGGTTTCCATTAATTTACATCCTCTGTTTTGGTTATTTCTCATTCAGTAACCTTTTGGTTAAGTTACAACACTAATGAAAAGGGAGCATTCCGGTCGCCATTGACTATGGTCGGCCAACTTTTCTTACTTTTATATATACATGTATATACACCCAACCCTTCCACACAAGCAGGATGCAACACAAGGTTACTTTTAAGCAGAGTTTGACAGGTTTTAATTCAGTTTTCCTTCTCCTAGACTGGTTGCCATCCCAAGAGCTTTGTCTGCTCTACAATTTACTCATAGTTGGAGGAAGAATAGTTGGATTCATACCTTTGCTAAGGATATTAATACCATGTAAATACAAACAGCCATGTACAAGATTTGATCTTAGTTTTTATGGCATATCAACCTTTTTAGGCTATTTAATGCCAAATCCATTTTTTTGCAAAATAAAATTCTATTCCAAACAATCCAGTTTAGCATAAGTACAGGTTAATAGTAAAAAACATTTCCATCTCAAGCAATTCAGTTTAGCATATACATAGTTTAGTTCTATTTGACCCATAGATAGGACCTTATCAGGTGCTAACTCCCCAGGTCAGTGGACCTGGAAGTGATGGCAATGAAGGAGTACTCTGCAATCTCCAATGATCAAGCATTATCAGAACCTCGCCATCAGATTGTTTAGTGTCATATTCACAGATCTAGGATGCTTGTTGGGGGGTGTTACCTCTCTGCAGAGAAGCAGTTGATGTATTCTACAGACCCAACCGAATAGGCAAGATTTGAACTTGGGTCATCTTGTCCATTTCCTATGATAGTAACCATTACATCACAAACACCTTCATATTCACTTATGATATCATCATCATCATCATGTTGTGCTGCTAGCACAGATTTCTCTGACTCTCTCTTACTATCTGTCCCTATCATCCATTGCTTCCGGCAGGTCTTCTAGACTACATCCTGTCTCTGTTCAGAGCAATTGTTGATAAGTTCTAATCAGGCGTCCAACTCTTGCACATTTGTGAAAAGGGGTCCATAGGAAAACATTGCTTATGAGTTTGTCTTTACTTTTCTAGCAGTGTCCTGTTCATCTTATTTGGATGATTTTAGGGATGGGAGGTTGGTGGCCATACAGCTGCTGCTTTGTGGGATGTTGCTTTCAGGATTTGTTCAATATATCTCAAAGCATTCTTGTGCAATTGCTGTCATGTTTTTTCTCAATACGCTTGTATCTGTATAGTAGAATTGACATTACTGCTGTTGGGAAAAAATTGCATTCAATAACCAATCGACTGCAGTCCATGCTTTTCTAGTTGCATATTGATGTCATTTTCAGTAGATGAGATGCTGCTTCCAAGGTAGGTGAACTTGTTCACTTATTTCAGATGGACATTTATCTTTGCATCTACATGAAAAACCTGTCAATACCGTCAGAGGGGGTGTTCTTCAGTCCTCACTCCCTAAAATTAATTGATAGTATCATTCATGATATAGATGGTTTGGTTTGGTTTCTTTGTTTAATGGCATATCAACTCTTTTTAGGTTATTTAATGCCAAAGCCATTCTCCTAGAAGAACAGTAATGGTACTATTTAGCCCATAGCTGGGAGGATAAGGGGGTTCATACCTTTCCCAAGGGTCATGATATAGAGTTTTTATTTGTGATGCAATTGCAATTTCTATTGGTTATATAATGGCAAATTTTATGGGGAGGTATCAAAAAATACATAGCCAAACCAAGAAGAGAATGACCATTTTTTTATTAAAGTTTTTTGGAAGGATTAAAAAAACTTATATGAAATAAAAATATAAATTGATAAAATTCAATTTAAAATTTGATTCAAAATACTGACTATTTACTTTTCAGTACATGATAGTTTATTTTTCAACATTAATTTGTAACTACTATGTATATTTGAGGAAGAGTTGAACAGTTTTTGAGTCTAACAAGGCGTGTATGACAATTTTCATTTTTTTTTTTTAGAGGGTGAGATTAATGAGACCTTAGAAAAGATGTATGTCTTAAGGATTAATATGTTTCATTATAGCTCAAGGTCATCACCTTCTTAGTTGAGCTGAGAAATTTTTAGCACCTTCTCTTTTTTGCAATAGTCAGACTTTTTTGCACACTTTAATTTGCAATGTAACAACATCTTTTTTAATTTGTGATAAAAATGCAATTTTTAACTTTAAGTTTATGATTTTTTATTCCCCATACAAGAAATGTTGCATTTGAATAAAAGTCTAAGGACATGGGTTGTTTTTTACATATATTTTGATAATTTTGATTATTTGTATTAACAAATAACCAGTTACATGTAATAATCCAGCCCCTTTTGTAAATGGTCAACCCACGTATATGACCATTTTTGCTTCAGCAGAATGACTTGTTGTGCTAATTTATTCCCTATGAGCAGCCACACAGTATATAATCTAAACTTGGCATATTCTGTCCATAGTTTAAATCAATAACTGCATCTATATGGATTCTATTACCATGCAGAAAACTCAGATAAAGATGTGTCTGTTAGAAGAAGGATTATAAGGAAGGGAAAATGTCACATTGAATACAAGACTGCATTATACATGAATATATATGGTAGTATTCCTCATGAAAATTTCATTATGTAACTTTCTAGTACAGACATATAATTAATTAATTCATATCGTTTAATAATACAGAAAAGGAATAATTATATTGTTTATATTGCTGAAACTCTACATCTGATGATCATATAGGCATGAAACTGACAGTCACCAAACAACACTAACTCTATGTTTACACTATCCCAACTTATATCTTTAAAAAAAATATCTTTGATTTTAATGGCATGTCAACTCATCAGGGGTTATTTTATATGAAGAGGTTAGGAAATTCCGTACATTGTACATTATATTTACATATTTTGTATAGTTGTTTCTTCGAAACATTTTGCACACAGTTACATGATATCAAGTATTCCTATCTAATCCTTATAATTTGCATACATATCTATTTGATCCATTGATGGGGTCCTAACAGGTACTACCACTGAGTGTAAGAGTGGACCTGGGAGTAATGGCAATGAAGCGGTACTCCCCACAGCTTCAGAACTAGATGCAGTTTAGTGTCAAGCTTATATCTACACACACAAAAACACACACACATATATATATTATAGTAATTAACAAAGCTTTTTGCTTTGATGTGGCACAAGGCTGAATGAATGGGGCACCCAATGAGACTCGAAATCTCTCGTATAGGTTTGCTAGTCTAGCTTGCTAACTGTTACACCACCAGAGGTCCCCACACATATATATATTATAACAGTGTTGGTTGTCACTAAATCACTTTGTGGGTTTGTGCCGAACCAAGTGCAATATAATATGGAGAGTGCTCAATATCTAGGATAGAGCTATTATATAATAATAATAAATAAATATATATTAGATATATATTTAATTCATGGAATTTAGACGGCGACCCCTGAGTTTCTTGGAGTTTTTTGCAAAACAATAATCATCAGACAGTTTTCTTAAACTCCATGAAACCCAGGGGTCGCAGTTTAAATTCCACGAATTAAATATATATATCTAACCCAGAGGTCGCAGTTTAAATTCCATGAATTAAATATATATATCTAAGATATCTTTTTGCAAAGAAATCCATGAAACCCAGGGGTCGCAGTCTAAATTCCATGAATTAAATATATATATATATATATATATATATATTCATGTTCCATATTGTAATCATAATTAAGCTTATAATGATAAATGCTACTATAATTAAAACTGAATGAATTTAAGACAAAAATCACTCTTGTCAAACCATTTATCCTGTAATTTTCATTATTTGGATGTTTAGTCTATATACAACAAAGAGACTGTATCATGAGTTTTGTATATAGCTTATCTTTAGTAAATAAGATGCTTTCAAAAATTAACTCAGTAATTGTAACAATTTTTCTCCTACTTGATAATTTTGTTCTTTAAGAAGCAACAGATCTCAGAAAATGATATTCATATATTTGTTTATAAAATTACAATTTTCATGAAATATTTCTTCTAAAATCTGATCACCTGTCAGTGTTTTTCACTTTTCAATTAATCTCCAACCCAAGTGAATTTATATTTATGAGGAGTTGCAAACCCCAAATCCAGTTGGTCAGTCAGCTGACAAATCCTAGTTTATGAAAACCTAACTGCATACATGAGGAAAAATAAAAAAAAAAAAGAAGAAAAGCTGATGAGGTCATCTCTAAAGATCATTTTTGACAGCTAATGAGCATAAATATTCATGAATTTGTCAAGTATTCAACAAAACAAATTATTAATATTTTTCTTCCAATTTAAAAAAAAAAAAAAAAGAAGATTTTTATTTCTTTCTCAAACTTCATTTGCCAAGCTTTGAGGCTAGTTTAATTGTGCCTTAATATTAAAATTCTGTACAATCCATAGAATATTTTAATGAATTACAAAATGATTGAATTTTAAATACACACCAAACAGCCTGTTCATTGAATATCAAGTAAGATTTCTTTGGGTTTTTTATAGTTGATTATTAAGAAATATTTATTTTATTTTATTGATATCCACTAATATTTCTTCATTTCTTTTATTGAATATTGAATGATATTTGTTTCTTTTTATCTTCTATTCTTCTTCATTTTTTATTTTGTTTTAAAATTGTTTTTGGCATGGATAAAACTATCCTATAATAGAAGCTCATTCATGAGATGATAAAAGATAGCATCAAATGAAGCAGAAAGAAACTGGTCAAGCTATTTTTCCCGTCTCAATAAAATGTGCAGTTATTTCCAAATTCATTGCCATCTGTGTGTCATTAAATATTGTAAAAAATGCATTTTTAAAACAATTTCAATTTTTTTGTTTTCTTAAAGAAATTTTTTTCTAATAAGAAAGGGAAATTTAGAATTTTCAATTCACCCAAATGTTATCAAAAATAACAGAATGTTGAAAATGGTAATACATTTTTGAGATGAACTGCAATGATAATTTAATTTAAAAAAAATTTCTCATGCATCTACTGCTATAAAACTATTGAAAGTTTGGCCAGCCATGAAAAACAGTGATATGGCAAGTTATTATCTTGAGTAAAATTATGAGTCTCCTAATTTTCCCAAGTCTTAAATAAGCTACTATAGATTGAAGGCTAAGGGTAATGGTCACGATCATAAGAAATGGAACTTGCAACCAGAGTTCAAATCCTAGATGAGGCTTTCTGCATTTTACTTTACTCTAATGCACTTGATAAAGCATGTGTCTAATTAATATCCCTTCAACTATGTGAAAAGAGTAGGACAGACTGTGGTTTTTAGCCTTGGTATGGCAACCAGTATAGGAGATGGAAAACACTGAATTCAAACCAGTTGCATCCTGCTTGTGATAGAAGAGCTGAATAAATACATACTTTAGGCTGATATGTTAGGTAATGGCATAAATCGATCTTTTCATTCTCAAGTTATTGGTAAATAGTAGCACAGACTGGATTCTCTAGCCTTGTTGGTAGGCAAACCAGTCCTGGAGAAGGAAAAAATCCCCTACCAATGTTACAGGTCAGGGATCATTTAAATTATCCTAGGGATTGTTTCTTGCTACTGCTACCAAGTGACCTAGTACAACTTGTCAAATGTTGGAGAGGAAATCGGCACCATGAAGAGAAATTATTTGGCATAATGACCCAGAGACCTCAAAAATATTATCAGACTCGAACATTAATTATAAAGGAGTTCATTTTTTGTTCAAGAACATCACATTGTTAACCATTCATCTCCTGATTATCAGATATTTCGTCATCGAAAAAGCAATATGAGGTAGTGCTGTGATTTCTTTAGCAAGTAGATTTTTATGGGTGTAAGTTAAGTTGGCGACCATAGTTGAGGGTAATCCGGAAGCTCCCTTTTCGATAGCTACTACACCAAGGTGTAGGGCAGGGCGCTACTCCTTTCCTGGGATTGCTCCATTTTACCCTTGATACATACCTTATATTGCTGAGTGGCATCAAGTACCATTTTTTGGAGGCATCAAGTACCATGTTTTGAGTCTTTGGCATGACTCGACCCGGGATTGAACCCAGGTCTCTAGGACCATTGGTGAACACTATGGATGTGGTTGTTTTTAATTCAGGGTTTTTCCTTCAAGACCATTTTGCCTGCCAACAAGGTTAGAGAGCCCAGTCTACACTAATATTTATCCATAGCAAGTGGAAGAAGAGATGGATGATCATGAAGTGAAATGCAAATAGCCATGACCAGGATTTGAACTCACTAACCATGATACCAGATGAATTGCTCTAAACTAATTATAGCTTATATTTAGTATAAGGCTGCAAGTATGGAGCACCTATTGAACTCATTACTTAGTAGTAATTAATTTGCAAGACTAACTTGCTTCCAATTACACTGTGACAAAGTGCCTATATCACAAGTATAGAGTAGTATTAGTAGTAATATTAGGTTGAGTTTTATTAGATCAAATAGTGACAGCCATTATAGTCACAGTAGAAATTAGATGGTGTGACATACAAGTCAAAAATTAAATCTGCACGACAATTTCTCATCAAATAAAAATTCAAGATATAAAGAGAAATATCTTTTTTGTTTTTTTTATTTTATTTCATTTTTCCTTTGAATATTCAAACATTTTGGATAAAGCAGCCGACAGAGATATATTTTAAAAAAGAAAAAAAAAAAAGTGTGAAATGAATTAAAGTAGATAGAACAGTTTCAAACTAATTCATGCTAATAGGGATGTTTGACAAAAGAGAACCTTTTAAAGTTAGCTCATGCTCTTCTTAAAGTGCATAAATTTTGAATTTCATTTAAAGTAAATAAAGATGTTTTTCTTCTTTTTTTCTTTCTTTCTTACCCTTTCGCAGGAGCTGTAGTCAACGTATTCTCGGCTCCATTGATACGGTACAAAAATATATCTTCACAATCATTTTAAACTGATGTAGAGATTACATCCCTTGCTTTCCAAAATAGTACTTCTAATGGCCACTTAGTGGCATGCCCAAGGTAGCATTATAGAATGTGCGGCAAAGCTGAAACTCTCTCTTTTTATTCATACCTCGATAACCAGAAAGGATGTATAAGTGTGTGTCTCCCAACGAGGAGGGGGGGGACTCATCTCAATAAACCTTGGGTCGTACCACATACTGTATCTTGCTTTGATGTAAGTCTTCATAAAACAACTTTCATTCTATAAGGGGCTCTTCAACTAGTCGATAGGACTTTCTTTCCAATATGCACTCTTAATATTTCATGTCATTCCTGTATCCTTTTTATCAAGTTTGCTTGGGTCATGAGTTGTTTTATATTGTTTGACACAAGGAAATATCCAACCATAATACATTTCCTCTGCTACTAGTGTTCGAATTGTGTTCCTCGTTCTTTAATAATTGTGTCAGTGAGTTTTGTTCCTCAGATCTGACAAATATCGGAAGACAAACCTTCAAGTCTTCAATAACAAAGCCAACTTGATACTCCAGTGTAACCCGGATATAAGAGAGTTGTAAGGACATGAGGATGTCTCTTATATCCGGGTTACACTGTATCACAAACAGGTAAATACTTCACCTCAAATAGATTTATTCAACCCATAGAACAGACTCTAACAAGTCAGAGTGGATCTGGGAGTAATGGCCATGAAGGAGTGACTTAACACTGTTCAAAGCTGCAAAAGTGGAGCCTCACCATCAGATGCAGTTCAGTGTCAAATTCAGGATACCATTTTTTTGTGGGGAGGAAAATGAAAAGAAGACAAAAGAGAAAATATACTCCTTTGGGCAACTTAATGTCTAGCAGTCTCATACAATCCAGGATAAACAAACAAAATAAATACATTAAGATAAAAACTAAGAAAAAAAAATTAATCCTATTTAAAAACAGTTAATGATGATTACAAAGAGAACTTTGTAGAAAAATTGCTTATGATTATATAAAAAGAATTGATTTTTTAAAAAAAATTAGACAAAAGAAAGAACATACTTCTTGTAAGAAATTTGGGCAACTTAAAATTGATATGTCTAGTAATCTCATTAAACTAAGTATAAACAAACAAGACAAATACATTCAGATAAAAACTAATCAAAATAATTAATCCTATTAAAATAGTGATTATTACAGAGGTGACTTTGTATAAAAAGGATTTTTTTTTTTGAAAAGCAAAACGCAAACAAACCTGTTTTAAATGTCCAGTAGATGTTCCAACTATCATGACCACATGAGTCACTGTTTTTGTGAGAGCAATGGAAGTAAGAGTTTCTTTTGGAAAAGTGATCACTGGTTCCGCAGTGACTGATAAATGGCCAACAACTTTGGCATAGGATGGTAGTGGTTGGGAATTACACATGTACTGCTCCTTGGACATTGTCATGAGCTGGAAAAAATAAAATAAACAAGTGACAAGAAGGTAAAATAAACAGTTTTAGAAGATGTCTTTGAATGGATTTGGGTACAATATAAAATATATAAGTAAAGTAAAGTTGTCTCCCTTTAGTCGAGGGTGACCCGAAGGCTCCCTTTTTGATAGCTACTACACCAAGGTGTTGGGGAGGGTGCTACTCCTTTCCTGGGATTGCTCCACTTTACCCTTGATCCTTACATTATAATGCTGGGTGTTAAGGAAGGAGGCATCAAGTACCATTTTTTGAGTCTTTGGTATGACTTGACCAGGGATTGAACCCAGGTCTCGTGGGCCATTGGTGAACGCTCTAACCATTATTCCAATATAAAATCTTTAACTTTCAACTATTTCAAGTAATTACATAATTTCTATTGCTACTGGTCCATTGTCATAATGATTAGAATGTTTGCCAATGGTCTGGGAGACTGGGGTTCAATCCGAGGTTGAGTCATACCAGACTCAAAAAATGGTTCTTGATACCTCCTTACTTATCAGCATTATTAGGCATGGATCAAAGGTAAGTGGAGTAATCCAGAGAAAGGAGTAGTGCTGTCGCCTACACCTCGGTGTAATATCTATTTTAAAGGGAGCTTTTGAGTTAACCTCAACTACAGTCGGCTCTTTTGCAATGTATAGTTTCAAGTAACTAATAATAATAGTCCTTTAATCATATTTACCAACCCCTCCACTCAGGCAGGATATGACACAAGTTCGATTTTTAAACAGAGTTTAACAGGATTGAATTCAGAGTTTTCCTTCTCCTAGACTTGTTTCCTAACCAAGGCTGAAGAACCTATCTGTCCTACTATTTACCCATAGCTGGAGAGAGAATAATTGGATTCATACCTTTTCCAAGGGTATTAGTGCTATGTGAAATGCTATCAGTCTTGTCTAGGATTTGAACTCCTGTCGCCGTGACCATTTCCTACAATGATAACCATTACACCACGGGCACGTCGTTTAAAAACACTTTAAGCTTTAAGGTTAGTTGGATTTGAACAAGATTCATGGTGTATTAATTATTGATGTAGGATGTGGACTATGCTACCAGAGTTCAAACCCTGAATAAAGCTGTTTGCATTTCACATAGCACAAATTTCCCTGAGAAAGGTATGAATCTAATAATTCTCCCTCCAGTTATGGGGAAAATTGTAGGGTAGACTGGTAACCAGTCTAGAAGAAGGAAAACTATGAATTCAAACCAGTTAGAGACCTGGAGATGAATGGGTTCTTCCTAATATACAGCCAAACTATGTTATAGGACCAGTGAGAATAAGAATTCAAGTACAAGTTATTTTCAAACAGATCTATCTGAATTATTGATCAAATCTTGTCAGAGTGGGCCTGGTATTAATGGCAATAAAAGGGTGTCTCCACACTTACCAGAGATTCAATGCTTTGGCATTCTTGCAAGTTACACACTAAACACACATGCTATACATTACAACCTATTTAAAAAAGACAAGTTTCATATTTAATCCAGAATGCACACCAGCAACAATGAAAGGAGCTCTTCTAAGATGTGTAAGTCTCTCATGAACCTTCACAACTTTTTAGTTATTTCTCCACACATGTAATGTATAAAAAAAGAACTTTCTTTCATACACCATTCACACTTTTTGTATTTTCTTTCTTGCTTTGTTTACACACTGGTTAATTTTCAAGAGTTTCACAACATTTTTTTTAGTAATCTATTTTTCTATCTATCTACATATTAGTCCCTTTTCAAAGGACTATTGAAAAGGGAGTTTTCGGCTAGACCTTGGCTACGGTCGCTGACTTTACTTACTTTACATACTAGTCACACAGTTGCTTTTTAATGCAGAAAACATTGTCATAAAATGTTTTTACATCTTCTTTTATATATGTGATGAAAGTCTGCTTAGATTTACAACCAATTCATGGGGAAGTTCAAGTATGGGTGATCAAAAATGACAAATGTAAAATAAACTCGTAATTCTTCATTATTCTCTCTACAAAGTAAAATATTACTGTTATAAGAGTTTTTTTTTGTCACCAACATAAATTTTCTCAACTTCCAATAGTTTGACTTAAGAATCCTGAGATATTTGATTGTTTTATTAAACAGTTAAAATGGCCTCCCAGCAATAAGAATTATAGTGTTACGGCTTTCTTAAACATCTGTGTTAGAAGGCTGTGTGCTTATTGCACCTATCAACTAAGAGAGAGATAACAATTTTTTTGTATATGCAGGATTTCTCTCAACTAAAATTATCTTCACTGTGCATATTTTTAACATAAGATAAAATTCTTTTTTCGTTTTAAACTGCTTGAAAAATTAAATCAAAGACAAACAAAAACTTGGGCTTTCTTCAACATGAAAAAAATACTTTGTTTCAAAATCAAATTAGCTTTTGTTAGGTTGGGGATAAAGACCAATAATGGGTTTATCACAGGCAAACATACGAGGGTAGACTGAAAAGCAGATATGATGACATCATGTCTGCTGTTGATCACTTTTTTTTTACCAATGGGATCCAAGTACTGCAACACCATTGGAATAAGTGTGTGGATTGGAAGGCGGATTACATTGAAAAATAACCCTTCCCTGAGAAATTTTTCAGATGATCCTCATTGAAGAAAGACTGACTCCTCAAGAAATGTTGAATTTTTCCTTTAATTGCAATAATTCCTTCAACTAAGAGTGGGAAAACAGCAGTCTTAAGGTCACATTTGACCTTTTAAACTAGGGTTTCTCAAATTTTTTTACTTTATGCACCCCTTGTAACTAAATTCAATTTCCATTCAATCTTAAATAAATCAATTGAATATTGAATTACAAAGCAATTAATTTACCAGTGTTCAATACTGTTTATAGAAGCAAAGAATCAGTAAGCTGTAACTGCAAATGCCCCTTTAATCCTTGAATTATTCTTTATTGGGAAGGACTGATTTTGGTAAGCACTGATGAAATTACAAATATTAGGTTGCGGGTTTATGATGCTGAAAAGATTTAACAATATTGTGATTGCTCATTTAATTGACTTGTATATTTTGAACAGGTCATATGTGAATGACATTATACATAACCATTAAAACTCAATCGCCTATTCTACCAGGTGTATGATATCTAGCAACTAGTCTACAAGATCTAGTACTTTTTGTTCTCCTGTTGTAAAGGAATTTAAAAATAAAAAACTGGTAAATTCATACCCTGTGGATCCCTATGCTTTTAGACACCCTGACAAAATTTTCTGGGGGGGGGGTGTCTTCATTATATATATATATATATATATATATACACACACACACACAGACACAGACACAGGGTGTCCTCGTGGTGTAATGGTTAAAGCGATGGACTGCAGAATCATAGTCAGCGAGTTCATACTCCAGTCGCACTATTACGTTCACTTTCGGGCAAATACCCTTGAGAAAGGTATGAACCTCTTTATCCTTCTAGCTATGGGTTAAATAGTACCACTACCATTCTTGGAGAATGGCTTTGGCATTAAATAACCTACAGAGGTTGATATGCCTATACCATTAAACAAAGAAACCAAACCAAACCAAACCAAACCAAAATTTTCTTCACTCCCAGGGGTCTATATGGACCACTCTAAAAAGCCTTATTATAAATGGTCAAGTCCTACCTTTCAAAAAATTGTTGAAATAACAATTAATATTGTGCTCTTTCACTTTGGTTTGATTTCTTTGTTTAATGGCATATCAATTTTTGTAGGTTATTTAAAGCCAAAGCCATCCTTATAGAACAGCAGAAGTACTATTTAACCCATAGCTTAGGGGTTAAGGAGGTTCATGTCTTTCTCTTGAGGTATTAGTCCAAAAGTGAACATAATAGCACGACTGGAGTTCAAACTAACTTTCTATGATGTCACAGTTCAGCATGTCTGAGCGACTCCTTCCCCAGTAACTTGCCTTAAGAACTTAATGCTCTTTTGTAAAAAAGTAATATAAAAAAATCAGTAAAAGTTTCTGATTTCTTTTAAGAACCAATTACCAATTAAATTTGGACTACGTCATTAAGTAAAAGTTTAAACTTGAGATTTTGTCGTAAACATACTAAAAATTTATTGAGTGCAGCCATATTAGTAGGCAATAATTTTCAATGTGGCCTTTGAATATAAAAAAGGTTTCCTATCGTTACATACTACAAGTTAGTATAGTGTCATAAAGAATCCTTTCACATATTTTAGATATCTTCCAAGCTTAGTCTACCACAGAGTCACAAGTAAGAGAAAGCAATGTCAGACAATATAAAATAGTAAAAAAGAATGTATTAAACTATGCAATTTATAAAATATCAGCACATTATGTTGGTTTATTTTCAATATCATTTCATAGTAAAGTTTTTGTGTACTATTTTTATATTTCATATGTTGCAATACACATATATACTATAAAAAAAGGCATGAATCTCAATTTCTAAACAACTTATTCCATCACCTGCATTTTATATCATTATTAGTACACCATAGTTAATTTGAGAAGAGAAATCAATGTTTTTGTGTTTTTTCTTTGAAAATATAACAATATCATAAATCCATTTTGATGGATCACTGTGTATAAAAATGATGGCTATATTATTTATTTCTAATCTGATATTTGTCTCTACCTCCCACCAGACAGGACTTGACACAAGGTCAATGACCTGAAGGTTGATTATACTGGGGGTTTAGGAGAGGGTAAGGTCTGGCACGAGCTGCTTGACTTTGCTGGTCATCAGCCCATTTAAGGCCTGATGAGCCAAACATGGTCCAGGCACAAATGCCTAATTTTAGCTTAAACTGGACAGCGAGGTCCAGTGCTATAATTTATTTCTAATCCCAGGTCATAATAATTCAATATAAGAAGGCATGAACCACAATTTGTATACCATAGTTGATTTGAGAAGAGAAATGAGAATGAACAAATACCCATCAATATCATTAAAATCTGGACAAAAATTTTTGAAGACATTGTCAGAAATAAATGATTACAGGTGAAAGAAATATTCATATCTTTTTTAAGGGAAAACTTATTGGGAATATTGTATGGCCAAAAAATATTTCTGTAAGTGTTTTCTTTGAAAAAATATAAACCCATTTTGATATATCAATATATATATTTACCCAACCCTTCCACCACAAGCAGGGTATGACACAAGGTCATTTTTAAGCTGAGTAAAGTTGGTTTGAATTCAGAATTTTCCTTCTCATAGATTGGTTGCCTCAACAAAACTAAATAGCTCAGTCTGCCCAACTATTTACCCATAGCTGGGGTGGTGATAGAGTTGGTTATTTGATTGTTCTATTTTATGGCATATCAACCCTTTTCCAGTCATTTAGTGCCAAATAAAGTCATTTTGATAGAAGTTTCAAACATTTCAGTTTAGTATAAGTACTCAGTTTAAGTATAAGTATAGTCTTTGTTTACACACAGTTAAATGTCAAAACAGTTCTATTTCAAACAATTCAGTTTAACATTAGTACATAGTTTAAATGTCAAAAACAGTTAATTTCAAACAATTCAGTTTAGTGTAATTACACTGTTTAGTTCTATTTGACTCATAGATAGGACCCTCTCAGGTGCTACCACTCCAGGCCAGAGTGGATCTGGGAGTGATAGCAATAAAGGGGTGCTCCACATTCTTCAAAACTCCAACATTACTCGAGCCTCATCATCAGATTGCGGGAGTCTTACCCCTCTGCAAAGATGTAGTCAGTGTATTCTGAAGCTCCAACCAATTGGGCCAAGTGGAGGTGGTGCTGGTGGTGAAGAAAAGATGGTTTCATGCTAATAGTACACTGTGAAATGCAAATAGCCTGGTCACTGATTCTATTTCTTATAATGATTACCGTCACACTAAGTGCACCTCCAAATGCCCCCTTGATGTGTCGGTGTATACATAGATGATGTCCACAGAAGTTTTTTTTAAAAATGGTATGAGGAAGGTTAAATGTAATCTTACTTCATTTTAAAAAAAATCAGTTTTTATTGTGTTGCAACAGCTGTCATATCAACACCAATTTTTAAAACAATTGTTTAAAATGGTGAATTTTTTTTGTTGATTTTAACATTAAAATTAGAAGAAAAGAAATAAAATTTTTGATTTGAAAAAGTTAAAGATTTGATTCAATAATATAAAAAGATTTGTCCAGTTTATTGAGAAAGTCCTGCAATTGATTGAAAATGTCAAAAGTGATTTGTGAAGCTTAATGTCGGAGATTTGTTGAAGAGTGCAGTGGTTAAGGTTAATTACAATCAAATGAAGACATTACTTGAGGGCAATTGTTATAGAAACATTCTATGATGGAAGTAGTAGCTAACATGTGCAAAATATCCAAATCAAATGTCAAAGATCATTTACACCAGTTTGCTAATGAAAAGTGGATACTTTAAAACAAAGCAGAATACAAATGATCTCAGAGTATGTATTTAACCAAACCCTTTCATTATGGGCAAGATGTGACAAAAGTCCAATTTTTAAGTAAAGTTATTTTCAGTTCAGAGTAAGTAAAGTAAATTTGGCGACCAAGATGTAGGGGAGGACGTTACTCCTTTCTCTGGATTGCACAACTTTACCCTTGATCCGTACCTTATAATGCTGAGTGTTAAGCAAGGAGGCATTAAGTACCATTTCTTGAGTCTTTGGTATGACTTGACCTGAGATTGAACCCAAGTCTCCCGAGCCATTGGTGAACACTCTAACTATCATGCCAATGTCTGGTAGTTCAGAGTAGTCTACCTCTAAAACTGGTTGTCTTACTAATGGCTAAAGAATCTTGTTTGTCCTTCAATTTATTCATATATGAGGGGAGAACAGATGGATTCATGCCTTTCCCAATGTCAACAATGATAACTGTTAGGATAAGTGCTCCTCTAAAGATTACAAGATTAAGGAAAGTGAACTGCCATTTGTAAAAGTTGGTCTTCATCCAAAGAAAATGCAACTGTGTATATGGTTTGGTTTGGTTTCTACATGGGTTAATTAATACCAAAGCCATCCTTTTGCCCAGTCGGCTGGGGCTGTAGAATACACTGACTGCTTCGCTGCAGAGGAGTAAGACCCCCTCCAACGAGTGTCCTGGATAAGACACTAAACAATCTGATGGTGAGGTTCCAACAATGCTGGAGCTTTGGGGAATGCGGAGTACCCCTTCATTGCCATCGCTCCCAGGTCCACTCTGACCCGCAGTGGTAGCACCTGATAAGGGTCCTATCTATGGGTTAAATAGAACTAATAGCATACTTATGCTAAACTGAATTGTTTGAGTAAACTGAATAGCTTGAAATAGAAATGTTTTTCACAATTAAACCGTACTTACATTTAAACTGCATGCTTATGCTTAACTGAATTATTTGAAATAGAACTGTTTTCCGACATTAAAACTGTATTTACACTTAACTGAATTGTTACATATAACTGCTTGAATAGTTAGAAATGGAAATGTTTTTGACGATGAAACTGTGTACTTATGCTAAACTGAATTGTTTTAAATAGAACTGATTATTTACATAAAAATGGATTTGGCGTTAAATAACCTACAAAAGTTGATATGCCATAAAATCAAACAAACCAAACCAAAGCCATCCTTTTAGAAGAACAGCAGTGGTATTATCTAATCCATATGAGGTATGAATCCAACTATTCTCCCTTGGAGTATGGATAAATAGTAGAGCAAACTGAGCTCTTTAACCTTGGTCTACCAACTAGTTTTGGAGAAGAACAACTCTGAATTTAAACCTGTTGCTGACCTAGAGAGGAATGGACTCTGCCAGGCTATTCCTGTTTAAGACACATTAGATGTGTAGCATCCCAATGATCAAACCATATTATGGGAGCTGCGAAAAAGACTCATTCAACAATTGTTCCTGAAATAGAAGAAAGAGTAGCAGAAAGAAACATGTATTTTTTGTTTGGCGCGTAATTTAATTTGACCGTTAGAGTCGCTGAACATTTTCACCCAATCAGGATGACCTGTCCTATTCAGCCCGAACCATATTTCCTAGCAGCACCAAAAATTGAAGAAAGCCCGCGAATCTCTCTCTCCCTCAGAAATCCTCAATGGGAACGGATGTCTATTCGTCTGCCCCTGAATAGCAGTAGCAGCATCATACACTATGAGGAGAGCCATCTAGTTTATGGACCTCTTGGGTCTATTCTTCTAGACCAAGGGATCCTAGTTAAAAACAAATTAGATGATACACTATAACAACTTCCTACCTTCTTTCCTTTCTACGAGACCTCGCAGCATACCAGCGTAAACCCCTTTACTTCATGCTGCCATTAAAACCTTGATACAAAAACCTAACGACGTCTTCGTTCTTATCCCCTACCTTTATTTTCCATCAACATTTAGCGAGGGGATAACAACCAATGAATTACCAATGCTACCAACGAAATACCAATGCTACCAATGAATTACCAATGCAACCAACGTAATACCAACCTAACCAACGCAAAATCAACTTAAACCTAAAAACCCAATAACAATAATAATGTTATCCCTATCGCTATAAAAGCATCTTGAAAAAAACTGCAGAAATATATATATTATTAAAATTTTCATTACATTTGTAAATATATAATGATAACAAGCAAAAATAGCACATAACAGCTAGATTTTTCTTAGAGCAATACATTTAAAATGCTTTAACTTACAAGTAAAGAATAGTAATTTTGTGGGATATGCATTGATACTGAATATAACTTTTTAATGATCTACATCCATGATATAAAAAAATCAACTATAAAATGCTAATAAGAATGATTCCCTCCTTAAGTAGAAGCATCAATATCATGATGGACAGTGGTTAGAAGAGGAATCCAATGTGTTCGCTGGTTATCTAGTAAGATATTAAAATCAATCTGAAATACAAAACACTCGTTCTAAAAAAATATTCGCTACTTAAAAAGAAAAAATCCAAAACCTTGGATTTCTAAAAGACAAATATGGTTTTTTATATCTTAAATTTCAAATTTAATTCCTATTTAAAAATTGATATTTTTTAATTTTGTAAAATACTTAAAAAAAGAATTCTTAAAACAATAGCAATAACAATAAAAAAAGAAGATATTTGCCATTTTGCTTCCCAATTTTTTTCAGAGGAAATATTATTCTGTTGCACTCTGCCGTCTCTGATAAGATGTCTATTTGTGATAATTAGTTCGCAATTATGCAAAATTGATCAATTAAACAATACTAAATTTGTTTTCTTTCTTTCTTCTTCAAAAGAAAGAAAAAATTAAGGTTTGTCTCAAGAAATGAAGTGAAACTTTTTTTTTTTTTACAAAAACAAAAAGCAAATTCAGAATCATTGGAATTAAAAGACAAAATGGAAAAGAAATTGAAATAATTGTTTTTGTATCTGTTTAGTTCTTTGTTTGGTCTTTTTTTAAAAAGAAAATTTCATTTGAAATTTAATAAAACAGGAATTTTGGCTGTTAGCTTTCAGGAAAAAGTAAGATTATTTTTTTATCATTTTCATTATGTAACATTATTATTTTTACCAAGTTAATCTGTTTTGCTTGGAGGTTTGCTCGAGATAAAAGATTATTTTGTTGTTTACCATCAAGATACCACCACACATATCTTAATTCCTTGAAATTATATATATAAAATATATGATATAATCACAGAAGAACTGTAAATGAGAAGTGTTTGGATAGAAAGAGTGCTCAATGCTATTAGAGCAGAGCTTACATATATATATATATATATATATATATATATATATATATATATATATATATATATATATATATATGTATATATATATATAATGATAGAAGAACTGCAAAAATGAAAAGTTTTTCAGCAAAAAGCATGCCTAATGTTATGAGAGCAAACCATAAAACTTATATATACAAGGATCATTAAATAAGTTTCCAGACTTTTTTCGTATGGGCACTTTTATTGATAGTAAGTAAGTAAAGTTAGCGACCATAGTCGAGGGTGACCCGAAGGCTCCCTTTTCGATAGCTACTACACCAAGGTGTAGGGGAGGGCGCTACTCCATTCCCAGGATTGCTCCACTTTACCCTTGAACCGTACCTTATAATGCTGAGTGTTAAGCAAGGTGGTATCAAGTACCATTTTTAAAGTCTTTGGTATGACTCGACCTGGGATTGAACCCAGGTCTCCCGGGCCATTGGCGAACACTCTATGAAACTCTAGTCCCCTTCGAAGTAATATCCTCCGGCTGCAATGCACTTGTTCTACCATTCCAACAACTTCTGGAAGGCCCCATGGAAGTCCTCTTGTGTGAGCATGTCAATGACCTTCATCACAGCCTTTTTCATCTCCTCAATTGTCTCATAACGTCAGCCTCTGAGCTTAGGGAATAACCAAGTCACAGGGAGCAAGCCCTGGACTATAGGGAGGCTAAGGAACTGTCTTGATGCCCATCTTAGTCAAATAGTCTGTGACAAGGATGGAGTTTTGTCCTGGTGGAAATGCCACTGATCCGATTTGAAGAGTGCTGGCCTCTTCTGACGGAATCTCTTCCTGAACTCCCTTAAAACCTCAACATAGTAACCGTAACCCTAACCCTTTGGCCAATCAACTCTGGTGTATTGACTTCCTTACTCCTCCCACATCTCTCATCATCCCTCACAGACTCCCTGCCTTCCTTGAATCTCTTATGCCACTCAAAAACTGATGCTTGATTCATGCAAGATGCTCCAAAAGCAGTCTGAAGTATTCTCTACGTTTCTGTAGCATTTTTTCCAAGCTTAAAACACAATTTTATTGCATATCATTCTTCTAAAGTGTCCTCACGTCCAGATTGCATTTTTGAAATTCACCAGCTGTGATAATCAGGTTTTAGTAGGGTGTATTCCAATTGCTGCTGTAGCTGTTCATTTGAACGTGAGATCATAAAAATTAGTCAGTCATCTCATAAGATGTATAGCAATAAGATACTAAATTTTCAAGAGTCTACAACAATTCTAAATACCTGTACAAAAAAGTCTGGAAACTTATTGAAGGCACCACATATATATATGTGTGTGTGTATATGTGTATATATATATATATATATATATATATACATAGTAAAGTAAAGTTGGCGACCGTAGTCAAGGGCAACCAGAAGGCTCCCTTTTCAATAGCTACCACATTGGGGTGTTGGGGAGGGCACTAATCCTTTCCCTGGATTGCTCCACTTTACCCTTAATACATACCTTATATTGCTGAGTGTTAAGCAAGGTGGTATCAAGTACCATTTTTAAAGTCTTTGGCATGACACGACCTGGGACTGAACCCAGGTCTCTTGGACTCTTGGCGAACACTCTACCCACTTGGCCAATGAGCTGATGCTCAATGCTATTAGAGCAGAGCAGGTATGAAATTTACATATATATATATAAAATGACAGAAGAACTGCAAATAAGAAAGATTTTTGAGCAAAAAGAGTGCTTGATGTTATGAGAGCAGAGCATAAAACTTATATATATATATATATGTGTGTGTGTGTGTGTGTGTGTGTGTGTGTATATATATCATCATCATCATGTCGTGCCGCCAGCACGGATATTCCTGACCCTCTCTCGCCACTTCTCCCTATCATTAATCGCCTCCGGCAGGTCTTCAGAGTTACATCCTGTGTCCTCACATATATATATAGTAAAGTAAAGTTAGCGACCATAGTCGAGGGTGACCCGAAGGCTCCCTTTTCGATAGCTACTACACCAAGGTGTAGGGGAGGGCGCTACTCCATTCCCTGGATTGCTCCACTTTACCCTTGAACCGTACCTTATAATGCTGAGTGTTAAGCAAGGTGGTATCAAGTTCCATTTTTAAAGTCTTTGGTATGACTCGACCTGGGATTGAACCCAGGTCTCCCGGGCCATTGGCGAACACTCTAACCGCTGGGCCAATGTCCCGGTTTACATATGTATATATATATACCTAATGACAGAAGAACTGCAAATAAGAAAAGTTAGAGCATAAAAAGAGTGCTCAATGTTATTAGAGCAGAGCAGTTTTCATTATCAAGTTGCACTGACTGCATGGATTTCTTTGACTCTCACTTGCCCTCCATCCCTATCATCCTTCACTCCTGGAAGGTTTTCCAAACTACATCCTGTATCTGTTTAGAGTAGATGTAAATAAATTCTTGCTGCTCAACCATTATTGGCACATTCATGTATGGGGGGACGTCCGCAGAAGAACATCATTTATGAGTTTGTCTTTGCTTCTCCTGCAGTGTCTCACATGTCTCGTTTGCCTTACTAGGATGGTTTTTGAGAGAGGAGGTAAGTGGCCGTACCGGTGTTGTTTTGTGGGGTTTTGCTTCCAGGATTTGTTTCATATAGTTTACAGCATTCTTGTGTAGTTCCCATCTAGCTTTTTCTTTAAGTATTTTGTTAGCATCCATGTGGTGCATCTGTACAGTAATACTGACACAGCCACAGCTTGGAAGAAATCCTGTTTTATTTTATTGGATAAATCAGACTTCCATATGATTGATAACCAATCAATGGCAGTCCATACCATTACTAGGCGTATGTTAACAAGAGCAGCTATAAAACCTATAAATATTAGAATTATGGATATTATAAGTCTATTACTCAAGTTTCCGGTGTTTTACACAATCTTCAGATGAGAAAGTGAGAAAAGTGGCCAGTTTAGTCTCCTGACACCATCATCAGAACCAAAAAAAGATGTTATGAAGTGTGATATCTTAAAGTCACCCATTACACTTCAATATTTCTCTCTCTAAACCAAAACAATACTGTATAGTTTGGAACGAGCAGCTGCAACAATAGGCCTCTATGTCAATGCACACACGGAACCCCTCTTAAACTAGTAGACAAATTCACTTACCTAGGAAGCAGCGTCTCATCATCCGAAAAGGACATCAACATGAGGTTAATGAAGGCATGAACAGCTATCAATAGGCTATCGATTATATGGAGATCAGACCTAACCGATAAAATAAAAAAGCAGTTTCTTCCTGGTAGCGGTCGCATCGATACAGCTATATGGATGCACTACATGGACTCTTACAAAACGGCTGGAGAAGAAGCTAGACGGCAATTACACAAGAATGTAGAAAGCAATCTTGAACAAGTCCTGGCGGCAACACCCCACAAGACACCAACTGTACGGCCACCTACCTCCTATCACGAAAACTATCCAAGTTAGATGAACCAGACATGCAGGACACTGCTGGAGAAGCAGGGACGAACTCATAAGTGATGTACTCTTATGGACCCCCACATATGGCTGAACAAAAGCAGGATGACCAGCAACTATGTGAGGATACGGGATGTAGTCCAGAAGACTTGCTGGAGGCGATGAACGATAGGGAAAAGTGGCGAGAGAGGGTCAGGGATATACGTGCTACCAGCATGACATTATGATGATGATATATATATATATATATATATATATATATATATATATATATACACTCACATATATATAAATGAATGAATAAATGAATAAAACGATTTGGCAAAGTGCATTTTGAATACTGAGGGTATCCAGAACCATAAAAGCCAGTTGTGAATTGTTGTTGCTAGTTTATCACTGATTTTTGAAAAATAGACATGGCCACACACTGCTACACCTATTCAAATAGTTGAACATGTCATTGAAATTTTGTAGCCCTGTCCAATGATTATGGTAATATTTCTTTTTGCCATTATTCCAGTACTCACTTATAGCGTTTCTTCTGTTTCTTTATATATATATATATATATATATATATATATATATATATATATTCTTCGTCTTGTCTCCAATAAAATCTGCTCCAATTTGTTTTTTCCTTGAATGAATACATACGTTTCATCATTGTATTTGTCATTTCAATGTTTGTTTCCTCAAAGATTGCTTCTGATGGAGCTGAAAGTAGTTGGGAAAAATATGGCACCTTCTGGAATTCATTCAATCCAACTGTCAATTGACTCATACTATGACTTGGACAGATCAATTATAAAATAGGTGTGAGCAAACTGTCAGTTTTATTTAATCAAGTATGTTTACAAGAGAAAATACTGCCTATATATATATATATATATATATATATATATATATATATATATATATGTATATGTGTGTGCATACACACATTATATATATATATATATATATATATATTTTTTTTTTTTTATATATATATGTGTTATATATATGTGTGTGTGTGTGCATACACACATTAACACATTATATATATATATATATCTGATGCATTTTTCATTAAAGATCATGGACTTGGTTATTTTTAACAGTTCTAGAGGTGATCAATGCCAAAAATATCTTAGCTTCATTTAGCATTCATTGATAGGGGTAGATAAGGCATCCATCATTGAACCTGATATGACCTCTTTTAATGATGTTCTAGGTGTTACTTGGTTGGAGGTAACACCTTGAAGTTAAGCTCATCAGAAATTTTAGGTAAATATATCTCCTGTAGCATAATGATTAACTTAACATGCAAACCATTTCTAATAAATTTGATTCTCACTGGGTGCTTCAACTTCTAAACTTGAGCCATGACTAACCTTAATAAAGAGCACAAGTAGTGAGGTCATATACAATTCTCACTTGAGAGAACTCTTCCTAGAGCCCATTGATATATAGAATAGACTGTATCCCAATATAGTTTAAATATATGATAGAAGACTAAACATTCATTCTATCAACAACTGAATGAATATTATTGCTATCTTCATTCATTAATTTATTTTATCTAATGAAAACATTTTTTTGTCTTTTAAGAATTTTTCATAATGGACATCACATTTTGCTGGCATCTGGCTATTGAGAAGAGTAGAGTATCTTATAATGTCATTGTAATAGCAGTTGTAATAGTATCCCAGCATGCTTTATCTTCTTCTTCTTCTTTAGTGTCTGTCTTTCTCCCTATCTTTCTTTTCTTTTTAAATTTCCTCTCCCCCTCCCCCCCCTCTATACTTACCCACAATTTCTTCTTCCAAAAACAACATAATTACAGATTTGAAAATATTTCTGGAATTAAAATGTTTGCGGGCACAAATTGAATTTTAGCTTTTCTATAAAAATAATGAAATACCGCTGATTGCATACTTTCTAAATGACAAAACCATAATGAGAAAATGTCATTGTGTTTTATTATATAGAAAATCAAGTACTGTGATATGATACACAGTTACAACATGCTACCTGCAATTATGGCTCTTAAAAATACCAGATTATTTTTTAGAAAAATTCACAATGTATTTCAGTAAAACTTTATTTTCTCTATTCAGATTTTAAAATAACACCCCTTAAAAATGCTAATAAAAATTTTACTAAAATAGTCATAAAAATCTATTACTTAAACCATCAGTCCAAAAAATCAAAACTTTTCAGGGAACCATAGGGGTATTTTGTTGTAAATTAGTATATACCTGAACTAGAAATCCATTTTAAAGACTGTGCCACAATTTTGATGATAAATTTGAACCCACAAATTTTACCAGTAATTTTCGGTAAAATTCTACAAGTGCACACATTCAAGTTTATTTGGAAAAAAAATTTTCTAATAATTTTATTTTGTGCAAATTAGAGCAAATTTTCATTTTTTGAAAAAAGAAAACAATTATTTGACATTTTAAGAAAGGGTCACTTTCACATTTTAATTCAATGTAAAACAATTACCCATATCTGGAACAGTTAGCATAGGAAAAGGCAAATAACCAGACAGGTTGAATAATTTAAAATTTTCTTTTTACTTCCAGAGTGAGGGACCCTTGTTCCAGAAATGGGTGATCATTCTACATTGAATTAGAATGTGTAAGTGAACTCCCAAATAAAATGTAAAATAACTTCTTTTTTCAAAAAAATAAAAATGTTGTGGTGAGTTTCATGGTCTTATCAGTTTAAAACAAACATAGATAAAAATTAACCCCCAATTTTTTTCCTGGTGAAATTGAACCAATGCACATTCAGAATAATACCAATTTTTTCAATGAAAGTGTCAGCTCCAAAACTCAGCAACTTTTTAACAAAATTTAAAAAAACGTGTGTTCGGCCAAAGATTCAAGATTAAAAATAAGCACGTCCTCTTACACAATCTCCAAAAATAGACAATATCCGTCCCCAACCCATAGTGTTGTACCAGTAAAATAACCACCATGACAATGGTAGTAGTAAACCTGAATTCCAGTATCAAATAAGACATGAATACCAAAAATACCTCTCACCTGTGGCCACACTCGGCTGTTTTTATAACATCAGAAGAAATAACTTATGTCCTCTTGTGTCTGCCTCTTGAAATTCCTCATTATCTAATGGAACTTTCCAATTCTACTCTCCAGTACTCTCTAGCTTTCTTCACATATTTGTTATAATCAGTAATTTCCTAAAACTTTTGCACCAAATCCTTATATTTGATCTATGGTGGAAGGTTGTTCTCCTTCCACTGACGATACAAAAGGAAATCTTGTATCAGTAACTAAATCATTTATACTTTTGATGTTGACTGACCCTTCCATTTGCCCAGAATGAGTTTTTAACTCCCCAACTTAGAGTTTGAACTCACAAAGCATAATTAACTGATTCACAATCTCCCCCAAACATTAACAGGGAAATGTGAACAATCTAACTATGTGAATTGAATGACTGATTTTAACGACATGTCGTCAACCTTTCTAGGGAATCATGTTCAATGAACATTCATATTTACATTGTTTTGTTGTTGTTTTCTTCTTTTTTTTGCATACTGCCCAACTAAATACAAATAATTTTTAAACAGATCTTTTTTCACCCATCAATGAGATCCTAACAGGTACTACAACTTTGAGTCAGGGTGGACCTGGAAGTAATGACAATGAAGAGGTACTCCATACACCTTGGATCTCCAAAACTAGAGCCTCATCACTACTCACAGTTTAGGATCATACCCAGGACACTTCTTTTGGAAGGAGGACCTTACCCCTCTGCAGGGGATCCAATTTGCTAATTCTAAGCCTTACAGATTGGGAACATGGGAATTGAATAAATTTTACTGACTACAACATCAATTGAAATATTATGGCTTATGACATTAGATATATATATATATATATATATATATATATATATAGGGTATTATGGGTAGAGTATTTAAATTGGTAAATGCTATCTTTATCCTTGCCTTCAGTTCATCTTTGGTGTTGCATAGAGTTTTGTTGGTCTCTCACCCAATTGAACTCCACACATAATAATCAAGGGGATTGCTACCTGGGGAGTCAAGTAGCCATATGTTGGGTTGGTGTGGTTGCAGAAACTGTTTTTTTTTTGTTTGTTTGTTTGGGTTTTATAGCATATCAACCTTTGTTGGTTATTTAATGCCAAATCCATTTTTATACAAATAAATAGTTCTATTTCAAACAATTCAGTTTAGCATAAATACACAGTTTTATTATCAAAAACATTTCTATTTCAAGCTATTTAGTTTAGTCAAACAATTCTATTTCAAACAATTCAGTTTAGTGTTGTGGCCCTGGAAAGGGTCACTAATGAAAACACAAACACGGATATTAGATAACAGATTATATTACACAAGAAAGATAGAGTCACATAGAAAAGGTAAGAAGTCTCGTACTGTTCAGATAACACCAATATTGATCTGCCTCTGGTAGCGAAATCTCTCAGTACTAATAATGGTAAGAAGAGTCCATCATGGTAAAATGGGTAAGGTTCCCATGACAGTAAGTGCAGTTTCAATATCAAAAACAGTTCTATTTCAAACAATTCAGTTTAGCATACAAAAACAGTTCCATTTCAAACAATTCAGTTTAGCATAAGTTTGTAATTTAGATGTCAAAACCGTTCTATTTCAAGCAATTAAATTTAGCATAAGTATGTAGTTTAGTTCTATTTGATCCATAGATAGGACCCTATCAGATGTTAACTCTCTGGGCCAGAGTGGAACTGGGAGCGACAGCAATGGAAAGGTACTCTGCATTCCCCAAAGCTCCAGCATTTCTGAACCTCACCATCAGATTGTTTAGTGTCATATCAGGACACTCGTTGGGAGTGGGGATCTTACTCCTCTGCAGAGAAGCAGTCAGTGTACTTTACAGCCCCAGCCAACTGGGCAATGCAGAAACATGGTTTTCTTGCTTGTGTGGTATGGTACAGAGTCCTTTTGCTCAATCCAGAGCAGAACTGTCTCCTCCCAGCATTTCATGTAGACCTTGATGTTGAGTGTGAAGCCACGTGGGAAGATGAATTGAAGCATAATATCACCATCACAAGTGACCACTCCAAACACCATTTGGTGGACTGGCTGTTTGGTTTTCATCAATATGAATATGTCTTCAGACTGACACACAAATACTGAATTCTTCATATTGGCACTTCCAGAATGAATGCCAATCAGCACAGTATGCTATTTCTAAATTTCTATAGGAATAAATTGTCATGGTGCTTCTTTCCTTACAGACAGTGTTCAACTGACTCTAGTTTGCTGTACAGTAGACAAAAACAAATAAAGCACATGTACAAAAATCAATCATTTAAAATGGTGACAATTTACCCATCACAGTCTATATATATATATAGTTGAATTCAAAACCACTTTAGAAATACCAATAAACTTTATAATGTATCAACTATACACAAACATAGATACACAATGACTCAGAATGAAACTAAGAAAAAATTTATAGCATATCAAATGTCGAAGACTAACTAGGGAAATAAGAATGTATGAACAATTAATGAAACGTTCATTTTTTTTCACAATAGTCCACTTGACCCTCAATACACTTATTCCGGGGGTGTCATCGTGGTGTAATGGTTAAAGTGACAGACTGCGGAATCGTAATAAGCGAGTTCGTACTCCTGTCGTGCTATTACGTTCACTTTTGGGCAAATACCCTTGGGAAAGGTATGAACCCCTTTATCCTCCCATCTATGGATTAAATAGTACCACTACTGTTCTTCTAGGAGAATGGCTTTGGCATTAAATAACCTACAAAGGTTGATATGCCATTAAACAAAGAAACCAACCAACAAACCAACACTTATTCCAGTGAGTTTTCCATTGGTGATAGCACCAATAAAACTCCTCTTTTCATGTGGTATGAATCTGTGTTGTATTTCTTTTAATGCCCTCTATATTCTGAAGCTTTAACCTGACAATGAATTGTTTAGGAAACAGGAAACTGTTGTTTAAAACTGGCTCAGGTGCTGCACTTGCATAAATTTTTGTTTTACCAAATTTTCATATTTTTTCTCAAATTGACGCTGACTTGTCGAGACATTATCACTTTATTATATATATTTAGAGTCCTGTGCGGTCACCGACCTCCCATCTTTAAAACTATCCAAATCAGACAAACAAAAAATTTTAAGCTTCAGTCTTGATGGAATTTGAACTCATTTTGTATATATGATCATGTTCTTTATCATTAATCTTCATCATAATTCTAATTAGATTAAATCAAATATCATAATTTTTAAGATTTTAAATTCTTAAAAATATCTTTATTATTATCATTATTTGTTTTCTTATGTCTGTTTAGGCATCTTCACTTTTTACTATCCTTTCATATCAACTTAAAAAAAAGAATCTTTGTACAGGACATAAACACCATCTATTAATAAATCAAATTCTGTTGACTAATTCATCCAATAGTTCCCAAAAATGTCTTCAAAAATTCTTTTTCTTACCATTTTAAAAAAAAAAATCATCCAATTTCATCTTAAAATTTTCCATACTATTGCTGTTTTTGATCAGATTAGGCAATTTGTTCACAAAATATATTACTCTATTAGCAAAAAAAAATCCAATTGGTTAGTAGATATAGTTTTTGAAATCTGTCTTGACAGTAAATTTCCATTTTGTGGAGAAATATTGAAAAAATGTCTACCATAATTAGAAATTCCATTAATTATTTTGAAAGTTTCAATTAGATCATTTCTCATTCTTCTTTCTGATAGGTTTACAGTTATCATTTAGATTTTTGTGATATGAATTGTCCTGGTCATGTAGTTGGTATTGATAACCAGATATGCTTGAGCAAAAAGAGGATGAAAGTTTATGTTTCACGGAGAACAATATGTTCTTGGATAAGCAAGGAACTTCTCACCAACTCCTTATATATACATATATATATATATCATCATCATGTCGTGCCACTAGCATGGATATCCCCGATCCTTTCTCGCCACTTCTCCCTATCGTTCATTGCCTCTGGCAGGTCTTCAAGGCTGCATCCCGTATCCTCACATAGCTGCTGAATATATGTTCAAGCTGGTCATCCTACTTTTGCCAGGCCATATGTGGGGGTCCATAGGAGTACATCACTTATGAGCTCATCCCTGCTTCTCCAGCAGTGTCCTGCATGTCTGGTTCATCTAACTTGGATAGTTTTCAAGATGGGAGGCAAGTGGCCATATAGTTGGTGCCTTGTGGGGTGTTGCCGCCAGGATTTGTTCAATATTGCTCGCAGCATTCTTGTGTAATTGCCGTTTAGCTTCTTCTCCAGCCGTTTAGTTAGCATCCAAGTATTGTATATATATATATATATATATATATATATATATATATATATATATATACTTTAGATCTGCAGTGTATAAGGAGATGCTCCAAAAGTAATGCTTCCAATTTATTTCCACCAAAACTACAGCAGATACCAGGAGTACAACAACTCCATTGGATAGAACAAGTTTCAAATAGTCCCCACGTTCAACTATGCGATTTTATCTGTGATGAGTAAGAACCCTTAGACTGTGCTTGTAAAAATCTGTACCAGTAGAGGTGCCCACTTTTGCTCAGCAGTGATGCAGTTAGATAATACATTAGTAGGATCTATTTTTTATATATTATTTATTGTGTAGATAATTTTAGAAGATTTAAATGGTTGTCCCAAAGCAGAAGCTGTTAATGTCAACTCAGTTTAATTGACAGGTGATGACCCTAAGATCAGTTTGAGAACTTGGTTGGGAAATCTCAGTCAAGTGAATGAGGAGTTTTTGAAGCTAAAAGTTTGATTACAACTTCAAGTTAGTTTAGAACTGCTGAAGCGAGTAGTTAATCCTTTCCATCTATAGTGGCTAATTTGTGGTAACATACGCCTGGTAATGTATGTATGAGATGTTACTGAAAAATGAATAAAGAAGGTGCACAAAAAAATGTCTTGGTTATTCATCCCAAAATTAAAGAACATGGACAATGTGGAGCAATGCAAAATGGCAGCGAATGAAGAACCGTCCCCTGGTTGAGAAAAACAAGATGAGAAGAAGACAACGTAACAATGATTTCATCGTTGTCAGAAAATATCTTGTGGAAATTACATAACCACTGGTAGTGACTATTTGAAAAAAATGATACATTGTAGCTGAAAATTTGCTCTATCCAATAGTGTTAATGTGCTGTATGTATTAACCAACCCCTTCACTACAGGCAGGATGATGACACAAGGTCAATTTTTCAGCAGAGTATTGGTCATTTGAATTCAGAGGTTTCTATCTCCATACCAAAGTTAAAGAGCCCTTTCTGCTCAACTATTTACTCATAGCTGTGGAAGAAGAGATGGATTCATGTAATTCCTAAAGGCATTAGCTCAAAATGACATGCTAACAGCTTTGTTAAGAATTTGAACTCTGCTTGATGTGTCCAATTCCTAAGTGAATTAATCTTATGCCACATGTTATGCCACAGGTCTCTAAAGTGTGTTTCCTGTGGCAGTGATAATTTCTGTGGAATTAAATAGCAGGCATTACTTCCTTACCCTCCTTTTAAATTAAATAGCAGGCATTACTTTCTTACACTCCATTGTACATCTGAAAAAAGGAAGAGAATAGATTTGGTAAAAAGTTATATTCAAAATAACAAAGATGAGGATGCTAGTCCAACTAAGCCATGGAATAATTAAGCCTGCACTTATATGAAATTATTGCAGAATCAGGATGACCAGACAAAACTGACAATATGGTGAATCATCAATGAACTCTGAAAAATTCCTTTTTCTTCTTTCTTGGTGAGGAAAGTTGCAGAAGTAAGTCTTGGCTTCCTGCCTCAAATGATGTAAACAGGCAAAACGTTTTGCAGGGGCCTCTTTAAAAATGACCTCATCAAGAATATCTTTTCAGTACCTTAAGTATTTGGCCAGCTTATTTTTTTCTTCCTCCGGATTCTTTCTTTCTTCTCTATCATGATTATCATTAGCATCAACAAAGCTATCATCTTTTTATTTTCTTCTTCAAAAACGAAACTTCTTTCAGTTCATTTTTCTTCTTCCTCCTTTTTACATCTTCCTTTACAAACTTTATCTTTTCTTTCCCTACCACAACATTCTTCTTTTCCCTCATTTATTCTTGTTTTCCCGTCATTCATTTTTCTCTTCTTATTTTCTTTGTTTTCCATTCTTTCATTAAATCTTCCTTCATTCTCTTTCTTTTAGATATTTCTTCTACTTTATTGCTAAAATCTCTTCCCTTTTCTCCACTTTCTCTATATTTCTTCTTTTTCTTCTTCACACTTAATCTTTTTTTTCCACCTCTCCTCCGATTTAACATTTCATAATCCTCTTCTCTTCCTTCTACTCATTTATCTTCTTCCTATGCCAGATTTTGTTTTCTCCTCTTCCCACTCCCCGTTTAATCTCCTCCTATTCCACATTTTTGCTTCCTCTCCATCTCCAACTCGATTTTTTTTTCTTCTTGAAGGAAATAGAAACAAAAAAAGATCAAGACAGAAGGGAGTAAACATGTAAAAAAAAAGTGGTAAAAACAGTAAAAAAAAAGAGTAAATTCTTTTACTGTTTTTACCACTTTTTTTCATCATGTTTACTCTTCTTCTTCTTCTTCTTCTTCTTCTTCTTCTATTATCTTTTCTTCCCTGATTGATTTTTCTCTTTCTTCTATTCTCCTGCTTTAGCTGCCTCTTTCTATCCCAGCATTCTTTTTCGTTTTTTTTTTCTGATTCATTTATCACATATATTAAGTGAGCCAATTTATAAACACCACTGGAAGCTAATGAGCAAATGGCAGAAACCTTCTATTTTTTTTCTTTTTTTGGTTGAAGATATTTCTTGGAATGGCAGCTTCTGAGATTTCTCCTTCATTACCAAAGAAGAGACCACTAATTGCCTAGATGATGATCATTACAATAAAGTTAGGCTGCAAACTATTCTAATAAGATAGCATTATTATCACAGTAATGTCATGACGAAAGACTACAGTAACACAACGACCCGGTTACTATTTGAATATACTAACTGCAAACATTTTTTGATTATATTATTGTCATAAATATTGTTCTATAGTAATCACTACTAAGTTTAGCTTTATACAGTACAAGACTTGATGAAAAAAAAGTGTAATGATAAGATCATGTTGCACCAATCCACCAAATAAGGTCTGCTTGCCTAGAAAATCAACATCCACAACTCAGAAATCTTACTGAAGCTGTGATATATAACTTTCCCAGTCACAAGACAAGCCATTGGTATATAGAAATCATTATAACTACTAAAGCATTGTAACTAATTTTTAATTATTTTATTATGATTATTTATTTCATTATATATATATATATATATATATATATATATATATATATATATATAACCCCAAAAATATGTTTAATCACCTCCTTATGATGGTTTCATTATTTTTAGTTTTATATATTTTTAAACAAAATTACTATCATCAGATCTTTGTAAAAATACTTAAAACTAATAGTATTGAAGCTGTCAGTATTTGAACTCTTTTCTGCTTTATGAAAACCCTTTTTGAGAATTTTATATATATATATATATATATATATAATTATATTTGGTTGGGGTCTTGCCCCTCTGCAGAGGATATATTTAGCAATTATTAAGTCCCACAAAAGGCTAGTATCAGTTGAGGTCATTTTGTCAATCTTAAAACTTGAAAATTTATATTGCATCATTTTGTATTTCCCATTCTGCATTTTCTGCTATATATGGCACACTTTGAGCATTAAGATAATTCTGTGTATGTACAGCATCCCATTCCCTGATATTATGACGAGAGGGTTATTTACCGAAGTTAGAAATTGACAGCTATAGAGCTTGGAAGAGGGGCAGTGAGTAGTAGCCTAATATCCTTGTAAACCATACTAAAAATATAGTATGGGTATCACTTGTCAATTTTTAAAGTTATCACTTCATAAATCAGCATATTTTAAAATATGTTGTTTTACTTTATAAGACAACAGAAAAATTTTATAGCCACCTCACCAGTATTAAATAGCCTGCTGTTACCTGCATCATTTTTCACCCCTTTTCTATTACTCTACCATCTAGAAAAAAAACTTATAACTTGCAGTCTTTTTCATATAACACAATAACCTTGCTTTGACTGTCCTTCATAAAAGACAGCAGCACTCTACGAACAAAGAGCTGCGGGGTGAATAAAGAGTACAGCATGAGTCAGCCATATTTCTCACACTGTATAGCCATGACGGTTTGTTAAAATTAATACTCATTGTTTGCCAATCAAAAAATATTCATGGAAGGTTGGTCAAAAGTTGATGATTAGGAATAATGTGATCAATATAAAGAAAGCCAACAATATGCCTGCATCAATAAAGGAAAGAATGATTCAAAGGGGCCAGATGAATATTGTCTGTACAAATCTGACTTGTCAATATTTTGGTCCGTGTTGGTTACCGGCGTAGAGATCTTTACACAGATGTAGCACGGATATTCAGATATTTGATGAAAAGAGTTAAAAAGTGTGCATAAAACATGATTTGCTGATAGAAGATTTTGTTAACTGGTGACAAATCAATGTGTAGGGAAAATGATTATTCCGTTTGTGGGGAAAACTGTAAAGCAATTTTCTATATTCTGATGCTTTTGATAAGCTATTTTCTTATGTTTTAAGGCCAGATAAATGTTCATTACCTGTAAAGAAAAAGTAAGAAATAAAGATCCTCTTATTTTTTAAATTTGATTTCCATCAATAGATATAAATCTTGTGAGATGATTTAAAGAGGGAGAATCACAGAGATATAAAAATAAATAAATAAATAAATAAATGAATACCCCCCCAAAAAAATAACAAAAAAAAAAAAAAAAAGATGGCACAAAAACCATTTCTATTTCCATCCTTTCAAAAGAAAATTGGATCAAAAATCTATTATAAAATGTCTGACAAAAATTTTACAGATTTTATTTGACCTACTTGGATTTTTTAAAAAGAGATTCCATTTTCTTTTAAAAAAGATTTTTGTCACTTTTTTCTTTTATATAAAGCAGAAGTACTTATTTTTACATACCATATTGTCTGTGTTATCAATTATTCGTGACTTGTATTTTATATCACCCTTGATTTTTTTTGTATCTTTTTATTGAAATGCACTTGGATCATTATTCTATGATAGTGAGGGTCAAAGGATCACTCTCTAGCCTTCAGCCCCAAATAAGTATATAGTATCTGTTCTTCTCCTCTTGTGGTACTCACACCTCTGGGTAAGATGAAGTGAAAAAATTAGACAAGCCAAGAGCAGTATGAAATGGGAGGGTTAAAGTAATCGGGTGCATTCATGACTTTGATTATGGGAATTTGACAATTTTTGTTCTTGTCTACATGTATGTTTAAGTATTAGAGTGTCGTATCTTTATCTATAGAAATTTCATGCTTATTTTAAAAACTATTAGATATAATAAAAATAGTCGTTATGTCAAGGTTACTATCTCAAGTAAATTCAAAATTAGAAAAATGATGCATAGATTATCTATTTAATGAAAAATGTTTCATCAGATTTCCACAAGTAAATATACATGATATACAGATACTACACTCTTATCTAATCAGATTGATTGAGTGATTGATTTTAATAGCATGTCAACCCATTATTTATATAGTATGCAAGATCATACTCCAGTCACACTATTACGTTCACTTTCGGGCAAATACCCTTGGGAAAGGTATGAACCCCCTTATCCTCCCAGCTATGGGTTAAATAGTTCCACTACTGTTCTTCTAGGAGAATGGCTTTGGCATTAAATAACCTAAAAAGAGTTGATATGCCATTAAACAAAGAAAGCAAACCAAACCAAACCATTATTTATACCAAGACATGAAAGAATTGCATTCACTGGACGTTCATATTTATATTTTTTTTTATAGTTGTTTATGAAGGTTTTTTTTAGCACATAGTCCCATCAAATACAAATAATTTTTAAACGGATCAAATTGACCCATAGATGAGACCCCAACAAGTACAACCACTCAGGATCAGAGTAGACCTGAGGATAATGGTAATGAAGGGGTTCTATACACTCCCCAGATCTGCAGAAGAGAAGCCCCTCCATCAGATACAGTTTAGTATCAGGACAACCCTTTGAGGTGGGGGCATTACCTTTCTACAGGTGATATAGTCAGCATGTTCTAAGCTTTGCCCACAGGCTTATATCCTGGCAGAAATTATATATGAATGAACAAAGATAGAAAGAAAGAATTTTAAAAAATTGTTCATTATATATATAATAATTTAGTCTAAAGATCTACACACCTTGAGGGTGAAAATTAAGATTGGTTATTGGCATAATGATTAAAGTGTTCACCAATGGCCTGGGAAAGACCGAGGTTGAGTCTTACCAAAGACTCAAAAAATGGTACTTGATGCTGCCTTGCTTAACTGTCAGCTTTATAAAGTATGGATTTAGGGTAAAGTGGAGCAATCCAGGGAAAGGAGTTGCACCCACCCCTACTCCTTGGTGTAGTAGCTATCGAAAAGGGAGCCTTTGGGTTGCCCTTGACTACGGTTGCCAACTTTACTTTACTTATTTACTTTATTTAACCAACCCCCATCATTCTGGGATGTCAGTTTAAAGCGAGATGCCTTCCAGGAAACATGCTTCCCTGTTATGGAAGTGCCAAAATTGCTCAGTTCTGTCATCATCTCCTTTCAAGAGGGGAGAGGGTCTCGGGGATCAGGCAATCAACCCAGCCCTTATCCCTTTTGGGAGAAGGGGGCTGATGCTGTATGGTTTCCTGTTGGCCCTCAACATTTTCACTTACAAGAGAGAAACTAGTTTCTCTCAAAAAGTCCTGTTTAAATTGCAATGAATTTAGCTCTGATTGGACAATAATTATTAACACAACAGCAATGCAAATTAGCCAACCATTATCAATAAAATAGCTTTGGCAACTTCTTGTACCACTTTTCCTTGATAAACTCCAAACCAACTATTAATAAGGAGGAGACAACTCATAATCAACATTCACAGATATATATTAATAATATAGTAAAGTTGGTGACCATAGTCAAGGGTGACCCAAAGGCTCCCTTTTCAATTGCTACAACACCAAGGTGTAAGGGAGGGTGCTGCTCCTTTCCCTGGATTGCTCCACTTTACCCTTGATCCATACCTTATATAATGCTGAGTGTTAAGCCAGGAGGTAACAAGTACCATTTTTTGAGTCTTTGGTATGACTCGATCTGGGATTGGCGAACACTCTACTCATTCGGCCAATGGCCTGGTAACTTTGGCCTTGTGGGTAGAGTGCTCGCCAATAGTCCGGAAGACCTGGGTTCAATCCTGGGTCATGTCATACCAAAGACTTTAAAAATGGTACTTGATAGCTCTTTGCTTAACACTCAGCAATATAAGGTATGTATCAAGGGTAAAGTGGAGCAATCCAAGGAAAGGAGTAGCACCCTCCCCTACATCTCGGTGTTGTACCTATTGAAAAGGAAGCCTTCTAGTCACCCTTGACTACTACATTAACTATATATTTGGTAGATATGTTTTGATCAAGTTATTGTTTAACTCAAAAGAGATCTTTCCATTTAAAGAATGGTTACAAAATTGTATACAGTGTTGCCCATAAGTAAGTACACACCACTAATTATTTTTGATAAAAAGTTAATTTTCTTCAAAAGCAAAGGTACCAGGATTTTATCATTTCTAGAAAAATATTAACCAATCAAAATGGATATTATTAGTTATTAATTATTACCAAACTCTACAACAGTGAAACTCTGGAATTAAAAATAAAACTTCACACCTGTATCATATATATAAGAGAAGTAATTATTTTTGGACTGTCAAATTAATATTTTGGGGTGACAGAGTTTCAGTGCTGTAGAGTTTGGTAATGAATAGTACCTAATAATACTCATTTTGATTGTATAACATTTCACAAGAAAAAATAAAATCTTTGATTTGAAAGAAAATTAATTTTTTATTAAAAACAAAATTGTCAGGAGTGTACTCATGGGCAATACTGAATATATATATATATATATATATATATATATATATATAAAAACTTATGTAGAGAATACTGTATAATTTTTAGGGCTATACTGATTGAAGGGTGATACAGTGTATTTTGATAAATTTACTTGTTGCAATCATTCCATTTATAGATTGTTTACAAAAATTGCTATATTTAAATTTTAGATCTTGCAAATGTCTCATAAATTGGATGGAACTGTTTATATATGATAAATATTCATATTATATTGTGAACATAATTTTTGGGAGGCTCACAACCTTATTACAAAGAAAATTTTCTTTTACAATATTTCTAGTGGATATTGGGTTAAGAATTTTCAAAAATTATTCAATCTTTTATAAATAAAACAATGAAAAATTAAATATCTTAAATATCTTAACTTTAAAAAGATGCTTAAAAAGTACATCCTAATATTTTTTGTATGTGGGACAACAAGCAATCATGGAAAATAATCTGTGAATAAAAAAACAGGCTAACCATCATAAAAAGTCAACAAAAGAAACAATTGCAAAATTATCAGATGATCATGTTGACTCTGATATTTACGATGTCTAGAAGGCTATAAAAATAAAGAAGATATAAAACACAATTTTTAAAAAGGATAAAAATCTGAATTAAAAAAAGATAAAATTGACAATAAGTCTCAGATCGAAATTCCCAACAGCTTGCAAGATATCTTTTGGTCATCTGCCTAAATTATTAGTATGTTTAATAAGATATGAGCATTAAAAGAAAAAAAAAAGAAAAGAAAAGAGTTTATGTTGCAAATCTTTTTAAGTGCTTTTTTGTCATAGTTATTTTATTCTATTCATAAAAAGAAATAGAGAAAAATGCTAAAATCTTTAAACAATTTTAAGTGGTACATATTTGCAATATGAGAAATGGTAAAAAAAATTACAGCCCTTTTTTTAATAAAAAGAATTTTGACTTCCATAAAATTTCCATGACTTTTATAAACAAATACAAGCCCATCACAACCTCACTCCTCAAAGAAAAATAACAAAAAAAATGCAAGGCTAAGAAATGATAATTAAATTCATTTTTTATTTCTTTGTTACATGAAAGACTTTAATGATTTATGAAGGGAGGAGTTGGGCATTTGACCAATCATTACCTTGAGAGCCACACCCATACTCCACTGACAAATCCATATCCACTCCCCCATCCACATTTTTATTCTAACTGCTCCCTGTGTTCCCAAAATTTAATTACATGTCTAAATGGGTTTAAATCTAACAAATCCTCTGCTCAATTGTAAGATCTATTATAGTAGTAGTAATAATTGTAGAATTGGTTCCCAATTCTTTTTCTTCTTGGTAATGATAGTGCTGTCACTTTCATTCCAGGTTTCAAGTATCTAATAATAATCCTTGGTAAACAATTATAGCTTCATGTAACTACTCCTAATACAAATAAATATTTTGCCCTTGGTTATATGGTTTAAAGTATACCTATCTAATACTATTAATTTATAAGCAATTAAATTTAGTTGACAATCATTTTAAAAATGATCTATTTGTCCAATAGATCAGATCCAAACAGGAACAACCACTCCAAGTCAGAGTGGACCTGAGAGTAATGGTAATAAAGGAAGGAATGACTCCACACTCCCTAGAGCTCTACAAAATAGATGCAGAATAGTGTCAAACCCAGAATAATGGTTATAGTTGTAGGAAATGACATTGGAGCCCTGAGTTCAAAAACTGTTTGTATTTCACTTTGTATTAATACCCTTAAAAGAGGCATAAATTCATCTATTTCCCCCTCCAGCTAGGATGAAAATAGAAGGACAAACTGGATTCTTTAGCCTAGGTAAAGCAACCAGTCTAGGAGAAGGAAAACTCAGAATTTAAACCAGCTGTACTCTGCATAAAAATTGACCTTGCCCACATCAGAGGTTTAGGTAAATACATATCCAGGATACAATATATATATATATATATATATATATATATATATATATATATATATATATTTCAGATGCTGATGATATAGTACTTCTAGTAAATACACCTACCCAAGCTGAATCCCTACTGCATAGTCTGGAGCAGGCAGCAGGTGGCATTGGTCTCCATGTAAATGTAGACAAACAGAATACATATTTCAATCAAAAAGGAGACATCTCCACTCTAAATGGCAATTCTCTGAAATCAGTGGACAAATTCACGTACCTCAGTAACTGTGTCTCATCGGCTGAAAGTGACATCAATAAGTGCCAAGCAAAGGCATGGACTGTTATCAAAAGGTTATCTATCATATGAAAGTCAAACCTATCTGATAAAATAAAACATGATTTTTTCCAAGCTGCAGTTGTGTCAATTCTACTGTATGGATGCACCGCATAGATGCTGATGAAGTGTATTGAGTAAAAGCTAGACAGGAGCTGCACAAGAATGTTACAAGCTGTATTGAACAAATCCTGGAAGTAACATCCTATGAAACAACAGTTGTATGGCTACCTACCTCCTATCTCAAAAAGCATCCAAGTAAGATGAACAAGGCATGTGGGACACTGCTGAAGAAGCAAGAACAAAATTATCAGTGACTGTCTCCTTTATGGATCCCTATTACGTAGACGTGCCTCTGTTGGAAGACCAAGAAGAACACACCTACAACAGCTCTGTATGGACACAGGATGTAGACTAGAAGACCTGCCGGGAGCAATGGATGATAGGGACGATTGGCAAGAGAGAGTCAAGGAAACCCATGCCATATGCACAACTTGATGATGATGAAATACATGAATCTCTCTATTCTCCCTCCATCTTTGGGTAAATAGTGGGCAACCAGTCTAAGAGAAGGAAAATTCTGAATTACCTTTGTGTCACATTTTGCCGGTGGTGGAAGGATCAGGTTAATACACGCTCATATGAAGTTGAGCTAGACTAAGCTAAATTTAGAAAATAATTAGCATGGTTCACTATTGGTCAATGACTGGCAAGATGATCTGGTAGATGATTACTTTTAAATGGATTTGGTCTTCACCATGTGTCCTATACTTGTGGCCTTATACCAGACTTGGCTAAGCCTAGGAAAACCTTAAATTTTCAAACGTGTAATAGAAACATCAGACATCTGCTCACCACATATATTTGCTCCAAATTGTATTTATTTTCCTCTTGAGGACCAAGCCTTTCTGTTTTGTTACAAACTTATCTATTAATTTATTTTTTTTAACAATTGCAAATCTATCCCTTTTATTTCCGCTTGTCAACCTGTTGTTCATATTTTACATGTTTTAAATTTTCTCCCTTTGTCTACCCAACCCATTTCCTCTTTATTAGTTTTCTTTCTTTTTTTCTTTCTGTAAAACAAAGATTTCCATATAATCCTTATTTATTCAACCATATGCAGGTTTTTCAGGCTCAAGTGTATTTTTAAGTTTCCTTTCTACCATTAAACTCAAGGTTTTAATTTCATGCCAAATCTGTCTTTCTCAAATTTCTCACCTTTCTTAATTCTTTTTTTTTCCTTAAATTTGTAGACTTATTTAAAAAAAAAAACTCCTTTTAATCTATTCTCCTTTTTGCTTTTTTCCGTTCATCAGATTCTTTTTCTCCAAATCCATCTCTCTTTTCTTTGTCTTCAAAACCTTTTGATGTTCTTTTTTTTTTATAATTCTTCTTTTCTTGATTTCCTTTTTTTTGTTATAATTTTTCTTTTCTTTCACTCTTCATATTTTTTCTTTCATCATCAAAGCATGTTGACAGCATGGATTCTTTTGACTCTTTCTTACATGCATTCCTATTGCCCATCGTTCATGGCAAGTCCTCTAGACAGCATCCAGTGTCTCTACTAAGTCGACAAAATCAAGTGTTATCTGGTTGGCTAACACTGGTGTGTCCATGTGTTGGAGTCCACTGGAGAACTTTGGTTTTGGGTTCATTCTTAGTGTCCAATATGTCTTGTCTAAAATTGGATGGTTTGCAAGATGAGAGGTAAGTAGTTGTATAGCTGCTCTTTTGTTGGGTGCTACTTCTACGATTTTTTGAAAACAGCACACAGCATTCTTGTGTAGTTCCCATCTAGCTTTTTCTCCAGGCATTTTGTCCAGGACTTAAACAATACCATACAATATTACATCTTAGAAAAATTCCTATTTCATTTCCTTAAAGAGATTTCCATTTAATCATTTATCTGTCAATAGCAGTTCATGGTTTACCTATGCATATGTTGACATTGCTTTCACTAGATGAGATATTGCTACCAAGGTATGGGAACTGGTCCACTAATTTCAGAGGTTTGCTATTTACTGAGGCGATGGCAAAAAAAATTACCATGACTCAAAATTTTTCCTTTAATTCTTCTAATAGTTCCTTCAACTAAATCTGTTTTTATTTTTCAGCTCATTCTTTCGGAATTTTTTTCAATTTCATTCTTCCTTTTTGATTCTTCTTCATTATCTCTACAAAACAGAATAACAAATGTTATTTTTCTCTTTCGTTTGAAATATTATCTTAAACATGCCTTCATTACTTTCCGCAAGTCTTTAGCATATTTTTTTCGTAATTTTGAAATAGTGGCCATTCCTTTTTCAAAATCTTTAGAAATAAGGAGTGCCTTTCTTCCAAACAGAAATTAAAATTTTCAATTTATTTAATGAGCAATTAAAAAATATTGTTTAACTGTCTTTAACACTATTAATGAAAATTTAAAATTTGTCATTTTTCGTTTCTGACATTTTTTTAAGATTCTAAAATCATAACCTTAATTTTCTTCTTCCACTCATTTTTTTATTACATTTTTCTTTTTTTTCTCATATTTTTTTTTTTACATAGCTTTTTAATCTTTTTTGTTCTTTTCAACCTCTGCCCACTGCTTTTTTTTCCCCATCTCCTTTCTCTTCAATTGTTCTAAACTAATCTCTCTTTGATTTTTTTCTCTTTTGCTATCTTCTTCATTCTTACATCTTTTTATTTCTTTTTCTTCAGCTCTACCAAACACTTTTTTCTTCTCTTTCTTCCTTTTCCCAATTATTTACCTTTTTTTTTTTTACACTATTCCTTTAAATCCGTTTCTCTGTTCTTTATTTTCAATGCTCTCTTTCATTATATCTTTGCTTCTTTTTTTCTTCTTTCTTGAATATTCACCTTCTTTTATTCATTTTATTCCTTGCTAACTTTCCTCCATTTTTTTTCATATAGTTCATCACTTACAGACTTCACAGTTTTCTATAAATTTTCCAACTACTCTTCTCAGAATTTTTCTTTTTCATTTTCCACTTTTTGTCAAAAATTTCCCTGGTTCTTCATTCTTTTTTTTTTTTTTTGTCATTTTACATAAATGTATTCCTGTTTACTCTTCCTCATTTTTTTAGTGGATTTCTTATTTCTTCTTTTATCTTTTTTCACCTTTCTTTATAAATTCCATTTTCATTTCTTCTTTCTTAACTTCTGTTTTTCTTCCTCTACTTTCATTATTTTCTCTTCTTTTTTTCCCTCTCTCTAAAAAAAATCCCAAACAAACAAAAAAAAAAATTTTTTTTATCTTATTCGTCATCCTATGTATTCTTTACTCTTTGCTTTTAATCTTTTTTGACAAATATATTCCTGTTTCTTCTCTTTGTTTCTGTTCATCCACTTTGTCAGCTTTTTTTCATCTCATATGTATACATTCCATTTTCATTCCTTCTCTAAGTTTTCTTCCTTCTTTTTTTTCATCTTTTCCTTTCGCTCTAAAAAACACCCAAAAAGAAACAAACCCTTTTCTCTTAGCTTTCTTAGTCCAATGTCTTTTTCTCTAATTACTCCTTCATCTCTGTTATTGTCTTCATTTTCTAGTTTTATAATTAATTGAATTTTTCTACCCCCCTTCCCGCAAACATCTTCCTGATTTTCTCCTCCTATAGAAAATAAATAACTCTCTCTTTGGAAACAAAAATTCCTAACTTTTCCCTGATCTCATCACATTACACTTTCCTTGTCCTAAAGGGAAAGGAGGAAGAGAGAAGAGTTGTGGCCCTACCAATCAAGCATTTATCTAGTTCAAGTCATTATCCACTAAACTTAATTATTGGGCCTCCTCCACCCAGAAACTCCACACCCTCCAACCTAAGGATAAAAACAGTACCCATCACCTAGCTACCACCACCACCACCACTACTTATTTAAGTTTTCATTTCTAATTTGAGGCTTAAACCTGAATACATTATCTCTCATTCTAACCATCAAACCTGTATGTTCTCAGCTCTCTCACAAAATCAACCTACCAACAGACTTAAAGACTAGACCCCATCACCCTAACAATTAATAAAGAACTTATGTGGGTAGGGGGGTAATAGAGTGGTGAATGTAAATAATGGGGATATAACTCATCTAATGAGAATACCCCCCCCCATACCAGAGGGTAGAGACTTCAACTTTTGCTTTTATGAACATTATTAAAAAAAGTTCTTGAAAAAAAAAGATAAAATGAATTTTCCTGATTTATAAAAATTTCAATAAAAATATGGAAAAAAAAGGACTGTGGTAGGAATCAATAGTGCTGCAGGTGGTCAGATTTTTTTCTGTGAGGGAAGCTAGTGGAATCAGATCATTATTTGTTGGTGTGGGAGATATCAGACAGAAATAAAAAGGTTAAAAGGTCAAAGGGAATCATTAATTATCACCCAGAGCAGGTACTCAATCAAGTAGATAAAGATAATTGGTACTGAAGTTGGGATTGGCAAGCACATCTTGCAAGTCATTGGGAACAAGTTTGATAGACATTTTGTGCTTCACTATTGTCTTCATATAAAATTAGGCAAGCCTGAATAAATATCTACTGGTATAATCTTCTCCAACTATTGTTATATAATGTCATCAACTAATTTTTAAAACATGGGCTTTTAATGAAAAAGCAAACTAGTTTGACTGATAGATGACACCATAAGCAGAGATGGTTATATTTAAAATAATTTTGAAATATCCTGATGATGCATCAAATAGAATCAACTGGATGGCATTGCAGGAAAAGCCTACTTTGAGTTTATGCATATATGTAGGCTGGCAAATTTACTGATTGATTTTAATGGCATGTCAGCCTGTTCACGGTTACTTTATGCCTAGAGGTTAGGAAATCACATTTATTGTTCATTCATATTCACATTTTTTTGTGTAGTTGCTATTTCGAGTTTCTTAGCTTATAATGATATCAAGTATTCCTTTTCAAAGTAGATTTGACCAGTTGATGAGACTCAATAGATGAGGCCAATATATGAGACTCAATAAGCAGGTTTGATCAATAGATGAGACCAATATATGAAGGTCAATAAGCAGATTTGACCAATAGATGAGACCAATACATAAGGCTCAATAAGCAGATTTGACCAATAGATGAGACTCGATGAGCAGATTTAACCAATAGATAAGACTCAATAGATGAGGCCAATATATAAGGCTCAAAAGATGAGACCAATATATAAGGCTCAATAAGCAGATTTGACCAATAGAGACTCAATAAGCAGATTTGACCAATAGATGAGACTTGATGAGCAGATTTGACCAATAGATAAGACTCAATAGATGAGACCAATATATAAGGCTCAATAAGCAGATTGGATTAATAAATGAGACTCAATAAGCAGATTTAACCAAAAGATAAGTCTCCAACTTGCACAACCACAGTGAGTCCATTCTGATTAAGTGTGGTAGGACCTATTTGGGTCCTGTCAATGGGTAAAACAAATCTGTTCAAAAATCATTTATATTCAATAGGACCATGTGCAAAAGACAACTCTCAAGAAATGCCTATGCCAAAAATGCAAATATGAATGTATAATGAATGTGATTCCTTAACCCTTAAGCATAAAATAACTCTTGATGGGTTGACATGCCATTAAGATCAATCAATCATATTTCCTTAATGATGGAATTTCTCATTATTCAAAAGTAAGACTAGTTTTCAAACCAAAAAACCTCTTAAGAAACAGCTACACAAATATGAAAATATGAATATGTGATTTATTCACTTTAAGGCATAAAATAACCCAAGACAGGATAGCATACCATTAAAATCAAACTTAAATCTTAGTAAATAGATATTTAGATGGGTGAGCCAGACTAAGAAAAGCTTAGTCAGTAGTAAAAAATATCCTTACTTTTTATTTATTTATTTATTCCGAGATAAGTATTCTTTTATTGAAACTTATTCTATGTTTTTTTTGTTTATTTATTTATTAGTCGCTAAACAAGAAGATCAATAAAACAAAACACACACACACACGCACAAAATCAAATTAAGAGAGAATTACCATGAAGGCTTGAATTGTCACCAGTGAAGTCTACATGGATATATTAAGATCTAATCTTATCTCAAAAAACATTATGGAAACAGATCAATATCCTGTTTTTTTCATTCAGTCTACTAGCACCGCAAAGACTACAGGAGTGTTTGAACTAAAGCAATCTTGTCAGAAAGGAGAGCTCCCCACAACCTCCCTTAGGTTTACAAGATTGTTCCTTTGATATTAATTTTTTTTAGTGTGTGCTTTTTTATTTCTTAGTTTTTCTTTTTGTAATTCTGACAATGTATGGCACTTCTTTGTGGCTATGCTGACACTGAACAACAGTGATCAGTGGATAATATCTGAGAGTGTAAGGCAATGTAAGTGTTTACCCAAACCCTGCACCATGGGCAAGATGTGATACAAGGTCAAGTTTTAAGCAGAGTTAAGTTGATTTGAATGCAGAGTTTTCCTTCTCCTAGACTGGTTGTCTTACCATGGCTAAAGAACCCCATCTTCCCTATTATTTATTCTGAAAGAAGAGATGGTATCATGATTTTCCTAAGGACATTAGTGCAAAGTGAAATACAAACCACCTAATCAAGGATTTGAACTCAAGTTGCTCATTTCATCTCCTATGATGATGACTGTTACGCTATGGACACCTCCACGGTTAACATACTATACAGGTGCCCGTGGTGTAATGGTTATCGTAGGAAATGGACACAGCGACACGAGTTCAAATCCTGGACGAGACTGATTGCATTTCACATAGCACTAATACCCTTGGGAAAGGTATGAATTCAATTATTCTCCCTCCAGCTATGGGTAAATAGTAGGGCAGACTAAGTTCTTCAGCCTTGGTGAGGCAACTAGTCTAGGAGAAGGAAAACTCTGAATTCAAACCTGTTAAACTTCGCTTAAAAATTGACCTTGTGTCATATCCTGTCTGAGTGGAGGAGTTGGTAAATATGGATTAACATGCTACACAGATGACTAAGCTTTCTTATAATGTATTAGCAAACTGGTTTCACAATTGAGTAATAAGAAATTCCATTGTTACAGTAACATGATTGATTGATTGATTTTAATAGCATGTTAACCCATCTAGGGTTATTTTATGCCAATCGATGAGAGAATTGCATTCATTGTATACTCACATTTACATTTTGTGTAATTGTTTCTGAGTTTTTTTGCAAACAGCCCTAATGGATACAAATGATTTTTAAACAGATCTATTTGACCCTGGAGACCCTTTGGTGGATGGATCTTAAGACTTTGGAGGGGATTTTGTGTGCATATTGTAAAGCCCTGCAGATAAATAATCTGCATACAGTTATATAGTTTCAAGTATTTCTGTCTAATACAAATAATTTTCAAACAGATGTATTTTATCTATTGCTTGGACTTTAACAGGTACTACCACTTTGGATCAGAGTGTGCCTGGACACGGCGACACAAGTTCAAATCCTGGATGAGACTGATTACATTTCAAATAGCACTAATACGTGTTGCCAGAACAGAAGCCTCACTAAATTTTTCAGCTTACATATATGCATAAACTCAACGTAGGCTTTTCCTGCAATGTCATCCAGTTGATTCTATTAGATGCAGCACCAGGATATTTTAAAATTCTTTTAAATATAACCTTCTCTGGTTACTGTGTCACCTGTCAATCAGATACATTTTTGTGTTATATCCTGGATAATTCTTTTTGTGGAAGAGTATGGTAATATGAAGCATATTATTCTTGAATGACATTGGCTAAGAGTCATTATCTTGGGAATAGAATTTTCTTTTGTTCTGTTGTGAAAGCAGGTTGTGGGGCCAGTAGATGTAAACAATGATATAGTCAGGTTGTTCTATATATATATATAAAAAAAGTAAAGTTGGCGACCTTAATTGAGGGTAACCCGAAGGCTCCCTTTTCTATAGCTACTACACCAAGGTGTAGGGGAGGGCACTACTACATTCCCTGTATTACTCCACTTTACCCTTGATCCTTACCTTATCGTGCTGAGTGTTAAGCAAGGTGGCATCGAGTACCATTTTTTTGAGTCTTTGGTATGACTAGATCTGGGATTGAACCCCGGTTTCCAGGACCATTCGCAAACACCCTACTCATTAGGCCAATGGCCCGATATATATATAACTGAACAGATAGAGGGGAACATTCATTAACAAAGGAAATTGAAAGCTTTTGAATGTTTGTGATAAAATTAATTCTAATTTCTACACTGCGTTCATTTTAAAAACTTTATTTGAATGTTGGTATGTAAGTATTTGAATGAATCAATTTGGCTCAGATATGCCATTTATGGCAATATATATTTGTATGAATGAATGAATGAATATATGTTCATGTAAGAGTTTTGCTTTTTCTCCTGTAGAGGAGAAAAAATGAATAGTCTTCCAAACTATTGTTACTACATTCCGTTTTTCACAGAGTTGGTGATGATTATATTTGCATGACAAAATTGACTTTGTCAAATAATATACTTCTTGGCAATGTAAAAGTGACTTGAGAGTGGCAAGCCGATGCTCATCAAAAAGTTTGGAGTGCCTATCCAACTGACCTTAAATGGTGTGCAAACATGCAAACTAACCCCTAAGGGAACAAAAAGTAATGATAAACTTTAAAGCATTTCTGTTTTTTGAGAATATTATTTGAGGTGGAGGATCTCCTTCAAACAGCCAATACTTGTGTGTTGTACAAAAAATACATTGGTAGCCAAGGGCAATAAAAGGAGTCTTTTTCATTTTAAAGATATTCCTGGCATTTCACATACCTCAGTAGCAATATTACATCTACTGAAAGCAATGTCAGCAAATTCATAGGAAAGGCAGGGACTGCTATCAACAGATTATCACCAAGTCTAATCTCTTGGATAAAATAAAATACTTCTTCCTAACTGTAACCATGTCAGTAATAATGTATGACAACACTACCTAGACTTAAACAAAGAACTTAGAGAAAAAGCAAGATGGTGACTACACAAGGATACTGCATGCCATTTTAAACAAATTCTGAAAACAGCACTTCACAAAACATGAGCTGTTGTAGCCACTTGCCTCGCATCCAAGTAAGATGAACAAGACATATTGAGCACTGCAGGAGATGCAAGGACAAACTCATAACTGAAGTTCTCCTCACACATGGACACATCAGTGTTGGCCAACCAGCAAATACTTATATTCATCACAGAGAGTTTTTCATGCTCATTTTATGTTATGCTGGAATGATGCTGTTCTGGAGAGAATTTTCAACCAATGCAAGTATTGATTTTCAATCAACAGCAAATACACAATGTGTAGTGTCCAAAGGTGTGATCCTAACTGATTAGTATAAAAAAAGAATGGAGCTAGCATTACCATTTGTTGAAGTTCACTTGCACCACACAGGTGACAGTTTAAAAGGCGTATGCAGCCTATATATATATATATATATATATGCACACATACAGAGACATATATATAAAAGGTCAAATGCTAAATATACAGAACGTTGACCAAAGAAAAATATGGTTTCAAACAATCATTAGAAAACTCTTTAAGGTATTGACACTCATGATACACAGAAAATTGAAGTTGATTATCAAGGCTTTCTGTACTTATCCCTTTCTTTCTTGTTAAATAATCTGAAACAACAGTCGCTTGATCAAGACATATTAATGCATGTTTGGCAAGAACTTGAATACTGACTTGATATATGATAGTGTGCAAATACCAAACAATTTGAAGTTGCAATCATAAATATGAAGTGTTTCTGTATAAAACTGCGAGGGTCAGTATCTTTAATTTTCATAATGAATTTTTAAAACTATTTCTTTTGTAGACACTATATATGTATGCACACATGTTAAATAACACATAAGTGTGCATTCATGCATTTAAAGAAGTGCACGAGCATATCCACATATATATGCACATACTCATATGGAATATATACACACACATATACATATATACACATACATCCTAGTGTATAAATTTACTTCTATACACTGAATTACAGTTATATAAATAAATTCACACACACACATCATTATATATATATATATATATATATATATATATATATATATATATATATATATATATATATATATATATATATATATATAAAGTAATTTTTGAGCAGCTTCTTTTTTTCCCACTTCTATTAGCTAATGAGGCCAGATTACGACTGAGCATAATTGAATCGAAAACAAGTCCATTAGTTAAGGAATGGCAAAAAAAAAATGTTAAATAAAAAAAAATTACATTTGAAATTCACAACTTAACAGTTTAGGCTAAGAATGGCAAACACATACTTTCTTACCCACACGCATACATACACATTGAAGCAAGTTATTCCCATTAGAACATATACTCACACAGCCTTCAGGAATTTCAGGTAATAACAATTATTAAGCTTTATCCCATTATGTCTGGTATACATATTCAAATGCAGAGGTGGCAGATCTTAATTATGATTGACAAATCTGAAATAATTTTCACGGTTCCTTGCTTCTTCTTAAGTCCTTATCATTCTCTATTTTTTCTTCTCTCCTTTTCATTAAATACCAATGCCTCGTTATTCTATCCAACATTGTGTAATCAACAGCATATCTACAAGTGGATAATTGTACATTTGTTTATCTCATTTAACGTACTGCTTTCTCATCAATTTTAACCCCATGTGTCTAAATGAATCAACATTAGGTAAAGGCAGGGTTAGTCAACCTCTATGCGATGTCATTCATAAATAATCTTTAGATAAAGTCCATAAGAGAAAAACTAGACGGTGCTATTATTCAAGCCAATAATTGGAAAATTAATTAATTTGCTTCATTTCTGCTTTGAGTCACTTTTGATGTTAATTAAAAAAAAAAGAAAAAAAAAAAAAGAAACAGAATAAAAAAAAATGACAAAAACTAAAGGCATTTTGTTTGAAACATTATTTCTTACTCTCAGAATAAAGCAAAAACAACAACAACAAAAAAAAATATGTCCGAGAAAAATCAAGTCTAATTTTCTCAATTCTGATGTCACCAGTATATAGTCAATATTTGAAAATATCAATGAAGTGTCTGATTTGTGATTTAACAAGATTTGCTTAGTTGAGCACACAGACCTCAAGTTGCTTACAGTACCTGTTGTTTTTAAGAGGTTGGTTACCCATCTAAGTAGTGATTAGGTTCATTACTGCTTAACTTCTGTGATCTAGCAGGAACTGTTATTTTTTGGGTGACTTGACTGTACAAAGGTTGGCTGAAAAGTTCATATGATGATGTCATACCTACTGTTGATGACTTTTTGATCAATGGAATCCAAATAATGCAACACTAATGGAAGAAGTGTGTGGACTATGTTGAAAAATAAACCTCATTTGGTCACATTCCATGAGAGTATCTTGGTCTGCCTATGAACTTTTCAGCTGCCCCCCCTCCCTGTGAGTCATGAAGTATCATTACATCAAGGTATCCTTAGTCTGTCACACTGGCCTCCAGTTACAAATAGTACCTGTTGCTTTTAAGTATTACCCATCTAAGGATTGAACAGGTTTACTAGAGGAACTGTTCCTTTTAGTGTGACTTGAATGTAAGAATATACATTTATATATAAAACACAAGATATCTTTTTATGTACATATATATTCACCACAATAGAATGAAAAGAAATTCTATTTTTATGGTAACATGAAGAATTCTGCTGATGTAGGAATATAAGTCTATGTTAAATTTAATCAATAAAATTCCCTAATTATTGGAAGTGAAATAAAATTTGGATATAGAACCTTTTTGATTTAAAAAGCCAATTGATGTGTATAAATGTGTATTGAAGAAATATTATATTAAAGAAATTCTTCATTTTTATTCGCTCTGTAGATGAATACAATTTTAAAGTATGCTATGTTTGAATATATCTATCTATCTATCTATCTATCTATCTATATATATATATATATATATATATATATATATGGAGAAAAGTAGAAAAAACAAATAATTCAAAATTTAATGACTTTATCATGAAAGCCTATGTTGAAGTTTTGGTTATAATACCCTTCTTCAGGACTTCAAATTCATGAAAAGTGTTGTTAGAATAATGACAGATGTTTTATGAAATAGCAGGAGAAAAGAAAGTGTATATAAAAAAGAAAGATTCACGACAGTATCTTTTTTATAAACACTTTCTTTTCTCCTGCTATTTCATCAAACATCTGTCGTTTTTTATAACTGAAATGTTCAACATTGACTTTCATAATGAATTCATCAAATTTGGGATAATTTTTTTTTTCTACTTTTCTTTGCACTATTAGATTTTATCTCTTTATTTACTTATATATATATATATATATATATATATATATATAGATATGAAAAAAATAGTTTTATTTATCATTGTTGTGTAGGAAACCTTCCATCCCTCTTGAAAGTGAACTGTTCTACTCGTGTAGTTGATGAATGAAGGCTTTAAGTAGAAGCCTATCAATTGACATACGGGCTTAGTATGCATAGCTCGTCTTACTACTCACGCGACTTTTGTACCTTGTTATTACTAGCCTCATAAACCCTTTTTATTGTTACATGTTATTTAGTGTTTGTCTTTACAAACCCCAAATTAACATCATAACAATCATAAATGCTTTTCTTTATAACATGGAGACAAAGGATGCAAATTTAAATTTTGATGGAGGATACTTGCTTATTTCTTAAAACTCACCACTTATTGATGATTGTAGAATAAAGATTTTGTAATAAAAATTTAAATGGTTTCAAGTATTGCTATGTAACAGTAACAGTTTAAGATCAATCATTTTTTTGCACACATTTAAATGGATATACCTATCTTATTTGTAAGTAATGACCGGCTCACTGGCCTAGTGGGTAGAGTGTTCGCCAATGATCCGGGAGACCTGGGTTTAATCCCAGGTTGCGTCATACCAAAGACTTTAAAAATGGCACTTGATACCTCCTTGCTTAACACTCAGCAATATAAGGTTCGTATCAAGGGTAAAGTGGAGCAATCCAGGGAAAGGAGTAGCGCCCTCCCCTACACCTTGGTGTATTAGCTATTGAAAAGGGAGCCTTCTGGTCGCCAACTTTACTTTTTTTTTTACTTTATTGGTAAGTAAATAGTTTATAGGTAATATTATTTTTAAATGAGCCCGACTTTGATTTTTTGCACTTTGTTAAATGGTTGTCTTTATTGGGAATCCATTTGAGATGAGGCTTCTTAATCTGAGAATTAATCTTTATTTATTGCGGACCTTTTTTCCTCATCTTGGTAGTTTTTTTGTTGTTTCTTCTCACTACGTTTCAGCCAAATTTCACCTCTGGCCTTCTTCAGGTGATTAACCGTGACCTCGGATAGGAATGCTGAGTCTTTTAACCGTATCCACAGTAATTACTATCTTCTATAGTTATTGTCTATCACACCACGTTTTTGACCAAGTAAACCTCTGGCTGGCTTGGGTAGGATTTGAAACCGCTATCTTCTGACAATGCTCACCTGGAACCGCAGAGACTCAACGACTCTATCTGCTGTGCCACAGGCCCCGAATGGTTTCAAGTATTACCATTTAACACTAATAATTCTATCTAATATTATTCTGTTTGTTTATTAAGTTTAATGACATATCAATCTTTGTAGGTTATTCAATGCCAAATTATATATATGTATATGATTTTTAAGTGAATAGTTTGTAGGTAACATTTTTAAACACGCCACAGCTCATTTGTTTGCACAGTTCTGTTTAACACATAGATTGGACCCAGCAGGTACTACAACTCAAGGTCAAAGTGGGCCTGGGAGAAATGGCAATGAAGTTGTACTTTACACTTCCCAAATCTCTAGAACCCCAGCGGACTAGGCTGAAGCTGAGAGAGGGAGGTAATAAAAATGAAATATTCAGAGAGAGAGATATACAAAGAGACTTAGATAGATATGAAGGATTGAGAGAGATACATTGATAGTTTCAAAGAGTCTATAAAAGAGAGAGAAAAAAGTACTAACAGAATGAGACTGAGAGAGCAAAATATGAACAGATGTGGATAGATAAATTAAAATAGAGAGAGAGAGAGAGAGGGAGTATTCATAGAATAAGACAGAGAGAACAACAGAAGAATAGTCAGAGATAGATAGAAAGAAGGAATGAGATAAATAGATCTATATATGAACAGATGAGATAGATAAAAGAGACTAAGAGAGAGAGAGAAAGAAGAAGTACTAACAGATTGAGACAGAGAGAGCAAGAAGTACAAACATTGAGACTGAGAGAGAAAGAAGAAGTACAAACAGATTGAGACTGAGAGAGAAAGAAGAAGTACAAACAGATTGAGACTGAAAGAGAAAGAAGAAGTACAAACAGATTGAGACTGAGAGAGAAAGAAGAAGTACAAACAGATTGGGACTGAGAGAGAAAGAAGAAGTACAAACAGATTGAGACTGAGAGAGAAAGAAGAAGTACAAACAGAGTGAGACGGAAAGAGAAAGAAGAAGTACAAACAGATTGAGACTGAGAGAGAAAGAAGAAGTACAAACAGATTGAGACTGAAAGAGAAAGAAGAAGTACAAACAGATTGAGACTGAGAGAGAAAGAAGAAGTACAAACAGATTGGGACTGAGAGAGAAAGAAGAAGTACAAACAGACTGAGACTGAGAGAGAAAGAAGAAGTACAAACAGATTGAGAGTGAAAGAGAAAGAAGAAGTACAAACAGATTGAGACTGAGAGAGAAAGAAGAAGTACAAACAGATGGAGACTGAAAGAGAAAGAAGAAGTACAAACAGATTGAGACTGAGAGAGAAAGAAGAAGTACAAACAGACTGAGACTGAGAGAGAAAGAAGAAGTACAAACAGATTGAGACGGAAAGAGAAAGAAGAAGTACAAACAGATTGAGACTGAGAGAGAAAGAAGAAGTACAAACAGATTGAGACTGAGAGAGAAAGAAGAAGTACAAACAGATTGAGACAGAGAGAGAAAGAAGAAGTACAAACAGATTGAGACTGAGAGAGAAAGAAGAAGTACAAACAGATTGAGACTGAAAGAGAAAGAAGAAGTACAAACAGATTGAGACTGAAAGAGAAAGAAGAAGTACAAACAGATTGAGACTGAGAGAGAAAGAAGAAGTACAAACAGATTGGGACTGAGAGAGAAAGAAGAAGTACAAACAGATTGAGACTGAAAGAGAAAGAAGAAGTACAAACAGATTGAGACTGAGAGAGAAAGAAGAAGTACAAACAGATTGAGACTGAAAGAGAAAGAAGAAGTACAAACAGATTGAGACTGAGAGAGAAAGAAGAAGTACAAACAGATTGAGACTGAAAGAGAAAGAAGAAGTACAAACAGATTGAGACTGAGAGAGAAAGAAGAAGTACAAACAGATTGAGACTGAAAGAGAAAGAAGAAGTACAAACAGACTGAGACTGAGAGAGAAAGAAGAAGTACAAACAGATTGAGACTGAAAGAGAAAGAAGAAGTACAAACAGATTGAGACTGAGAGAGAAAGAAGAAGTACAAACAGATTGAGACTGAAAGAGAAAGAAGAAGTACAAACAGATTGAGACTGAGAGAGAAAGAAGAAGTACAAACAGATTGAGTCTGAGAGAGCAAGAAGTACAAACATTGAGACTGAGAGAGTATAGGACTTTACACTCCTATAAATTATTTTGGGCGGTATGCCACTTGTTCCCACAAAGATGGTGGACGCTCACTTATTCAGTCTCGGGAAAGCATTGGCCAGGAGGACCACATGACATGTTTAAAACTATGTCTGCGCGTAAATTCAATTCCTGCGTTTTTGAGCCACCTACAAGACGCGTATTTTCTATAAATTCGTCGTCTTCAAACACCCTTGTTCTCTTTGACCAAATTTCTTCACAGCAGCAACACACTCCCTTCAGTGTGAATCAACAGGAGAGAAAAACAACACTATGGATTGGCCTCGCAGACATTTATATACAATGATTATGAGATGCTTTCCAGTCTCTGAGAAACTGCTCGTTTCTAAGCATAGAAAAAGGGTATTTTAAACTTGTAATTCTTTCATAGCTTAGTTGTGTTACACACACACACACAAGCTCACACATATACACACACTATTATTTTGTTAGTAGAGTTTGTAATTTCTTTTATGTATCAATGTAAGTTTTATTGTTGTAGAATATAAATTTGTTTTTGTTCGTCGCCTTGTTTTAGATGTTCATTTTGTTTGCGCCGTTTTACAACTTTTATTTGTTTCATATCTTTTACTCATTTGTTGCATATTCTTCACTCATTGGCTTCCTTCATTTACTACTTTATCCATATGCCTATATTATGCTTATAATATGCCTATTCAACCTTTTATTCTAAACTAAAACATTAAACCTTTAGAAGCGTAAATATCAAAATAGTAGGGGAACTTAAATACTAAATAAATAAATAGCATAAAAACACTTTCACATCATCCTACAAGAGAAAAAAGAAGTACAAACAGATTGAGACAGAGAGAGAAAGAAGAAGTACAAACAGATTGAGACTGAGAGAGAAAGAAGAAGTACAAACAGATTGAGACTGAGAGAAAGAAGAAGTACAAACAAATTGAGACTGAGAGAAAGAAGAAGTACAAACAGATTGAGACTGAGAGAGAAAGAAGAAGTACAAACAGATTGAGACTGAGAGAGAAAGATCTGAAAAGATGAAAAGATAGATACTAAAAGTATTAATGAAGAAAGAAGGAATGATTAATTAAGCAAGATATGAACAGACTGAGAAAGATAAATTAAAGGATACTATGAGAGAGATAGAGATACTAGCAGAATGAGACTGAGAGAAAAAAGAAAAAAGAAAGAAAAGGAGGAAAGAGCAAAGTGAATTTACACAGCATTGCAGAACACTTGTGACTTCTTGGAGAATTCAGTCGAAGCATTTTGTAACATATGAGACTTTAGTGTATTTGAAGTGGTTCTTGATAACTCTGAATTTGCTAACTGCACAAATGTTTAAAAAACAAAAAAAACAAAAAAAAAACAAAACAAACACTCAAAAAATAAAATAAACAAAGAAAATAAACAAAAGAATAGCATTAATTTTATTGCAACAGAAATCGCGGAAAATTAATTAACTTTTGTTGTGTAAGGCTTTTAACTTCTTTGTCAACAAGTTGGTTCGAAACAGCATTAACAATGAATGGAACCAGTTTCTAATAATCTAAAGCTGACATAGAAATGATTCTAACATTTTAGGAAATGAAAAACGAGGCAGAGATAAGAGATCAGTGGTGGGGGTTGTTAAAAAAATGACAAGACAATAATTCAAGCAACCTTGTAGAAACCTGTGTTTAAGGAAAGATAATGAGGTGAAATTCTCTACAAATAAACTGAAGGTCTAAAATACGTTCTTTGATTTTAGAATTTTTTGTTTCCCAAACACAACAATTTTATCAGTACATGATTATTAATACTCTTTTTCAGTGGCAGTACATCGACATCTGATAACAGAGAGGATTACTAAAAAGAAATGCCTCTTATCTATGTTTCAATCTATAACTAAAATGTTCATTATATGTGTGTGTGTGTGTGTGTGTGTGTGTGTATAAATGAATATCAATAATATAGTCTGCTACTCATATATTTATAAATAAATAGTGTTTAATATTGGTGAGAGATCATGAGTTAGGTGTGAAATTCAGTTACCAAGTGCCACTGACTCTGTGTCTACCCTATCCTAACTTTTATATATATATATATATATATATATATATATATGCCTTTTTTCATCTATTATTATTAATACTCTTATTCAGTGGCAGCACATCAATATCTGATAACTTACTGAAAAGTAGATTACTAAAAAGATGCTGTCTTCATCTATCAAAATGTTCTTTTTGTGTATATGTGTGCTTGTGTGAGTATTAGTGTGTATATACATATATATATATATATATATATATATATATATTAATAGATAGAGTTCTATCTATCTTTAAGAATATATATATTTATCAATGTATGTATATATTTTGAAATGAATAGGTCCATTAAGAGATTTGTACTTTTGAAGAATTATTTATTTTGTTCTTACATACATGATTGTTTCCAGTTTGTTGCTTTCATCAGAGAACATATGTGCAACAAGGCCATATGAATAGGGCACCCAGTGAGACTCAAACTCACTCATGTAAGTTTATGTATGTCTCTCTCTCTCTCTATATATATATATATATATATATATATGTATGTATTATGACATGTTACTATGAATAGACTTCATCAGAAAATAATTTGAAAAGGAATATGTAAAGTAGGACATTTTATATATATATATATATATATATATATATATATATATATATATATATATATATATAAATAAAGAAAACTATATATATATATATATATATATATATATATATATATATATATATATATATATATATATATTTGCTTTTCTTGTTTTTGCAGTATGGCAATCCATACTGGGTTATTTAATGCTGACATCATTTTTTCCAAGCCATTATATGATTTCAAGCATCAAATTATGATTCTTTGTAGACAATCATAACTTCAAGTTAGTGTAAATATTTATATTAATTGTATAGTTTGTTATATTTATAAAAAAAGTGTGCCTAATATCAGTGAGAGAGCATATATCTAAGTCAGGCAAGGAAGTAACAGTCACCAAGCACCGTTGACTCTGTCATAACTTAGATATATGCTCTAACAATGACATTGTGCACTCTTTATACATAGAGTAAACTATATAATTAATATATCTGAAATTAGTAGACCCTTTCACATAGCTCGGTAGTAATACCTCATCTACTGAAAGTGATGTCAACATATGCATTGGAAAAGCATGGACTGCTATTGACAGATTATCAACCACGTGAAAATCTAATCTCTGATAGAATAAAACAAGAATTCTCACAAGTTGTAGCTATGTCAGTATGATTGTATAGCTGCACTATTCAGACCTTACCAAAGTGCCCGGAGAAAAAACTAGATGGTGATGACACAAATCCTGGAAGCAGCTCTCAAATAAACATCAGTTGTAGCATCTTGCCTTCCATCTCACAACAAGTAAGATGAGCGAGACATGTTGGGCACTGCTGGAGAAGCAGGGATGAACACTTAAGCAAAGTTCTGGAGAAGCAGGCATGAACTCTTAAGCAAAGTTCATGAGTGTTGACAGTCCAGCAAAGATTTATATTCATCAGCTCTGTGTGAACACTTATTGCTGGCTAGAGGACCTGTCAAGAATAATGGATGATAGGGATGGATGGTGAGAGAGACTCAAGGGAATTTGTGCCAGCAGCCTGACTTGATAATGATATATATATATATATATATTTTTTTTTTTTCTTAATAGGTAGGTCCACAAAGAGATTTGTATTTTTTAAAATTTATTTACAAAATAAAAAAAAAATATATAAATCTCTATGTGGACCTATCTTTTTAAAAACATCTTTATTCCTTCTTTGGACCTAAAACAAACTTTTATATATATATATAGGTCCATTAGCTTTGTGGGTAGAATATTCACCAATGGCCCGGGAGACCAGGGTTCAATCCTTGCTTGAGTCATACTAAAGACTCAAAAAATGGTACTTGATGTCACCTTGCTTAACACTCAGCCTTATAAGGTATGGATCAAGGGTAAAGTGGAGCGATCCAGGGAAAGGAGTAGCGCTCTCACCTACACCTCGGTGTTGTAGCCAATAAAAAGGGAGCCCTTAGGTCGCCTTTAACTAAGGTTGCCAATTTTACTTTTTTATGCATATATATATATATATATATATATATATATATATATATATATATATACACACATACACACACAGATAATGAAGATTTTAGTAAGAAATTGATGGAGAGATAAGAAGCAAATCTTTTGAATAATCTACTTTTAAGTACGTTATCAGATGTTCATGTGCTGCCACTGAATAAGAGAATTAATAATGACAGATTAAAAAAAACAAATTTGACAGAAATGATGGTTGCATAATCATGCAATGATAAAATTGTTATGTTTGAGTCATTAAATGTCAAGGATTCTGTGTATACACTATCCTTACAAGTCAATTTTTATTTAAAATATTCAAAATTTATACAATTTTGAATATTTTAAAATAAAAATTGTGTTGTAAATTTTGAATAAAAATCGACTTGAAAATTTTAAATAAAAATTGACTTCTCAGCAAATAGTAAATGCCCATTGAGGCAGTCAGAAATCAGAGAAGGGTATAAATTTGAATTTGTCACAAAAAAGATTTCCAATTGTTTATTGAATAAGAATTATTGACAAATAATTAGAAACAAAAAAAAAATTCTAAACTTCTAGAAAGAAACACATTCAGCAGTAATTTGTTATTGGAAAATAAGGTGACGTTTGAAGTAGGTTGAAGTCGTCTGTGTCTCCATCCAAAGAGCAGACTTTTACTTTGGTGTTTTTAAGGAGACACATTAGCCCTATACCTGTTTATCATCTGCCTAGAATATGTCCTTAGAACATCTACTGATTTAATGATAGAAAACAGTTTCAAGCTGGTAAAGGAAAGAAGCAGAAGATACCCCACACTAACAATTACGGATGCGGACTACACTGATGAGATAGTGCTTCTGGCAAATACAACCGGCCAAGCTGAAACCCTGTTACATAGTCTGGAATAAGCAGCTGGTGGCATTGGCCTCTATGTCAATGCAGACAAGATGGAATACATGTGCTTTAATCAAAGAGGTGACATCTCCACAAGCTGGTAAAGGAAAGAAGCAGAAGATACCCCACACTAACAATTACGGATGCAGACTACACCGATGACATAGCGCTTCTGGCAAATACAACCGGCCAAGCTGAAACCCTGTTACATAGTCTGGAATAAGCAGCTGGTGGCATTGGTCTCCATGTCAATGCAGACAAGATGGAATACATGTGCTTTAATCAAAGAGGTGACATCTCCACACAAAAGGATGGGCCTTTGAAACTAGTGGACAAGTTCACCTACTTAGGAAGCAGTGTAACATTAACCGAGACAGACATCAACACGTGACCAGCAAAGGCATAGACAGCTATCAAATGGCTATCGGTCATATGGAAGTCAGACCAGACTGATAAAATAAAAGGCAGTTTTTTCCAAGCAGTGGTTGTGTCGATACTGCTATATGGATGCACTATATGGACGGTAACAAAACGTATAGAGAAAAAGCTGGACGGCAATTACACAAGAATACCGCGAGTAATACTGAACAAGTCCTGGAGGCAACACCCCACAAAACAGGAGCTATACAGCCAGCTTCCACCCATCATGAAAACTATCAAAGTTAGACAAACCAGACATGCGGGTCACAGCTGGAGAAGTAAGGATGAACTCCGAAGTGATATACTCCTGAGGACTCCTTCACATGGATGAGCAAAGGCAGGATGACCAGCTAGAACCTATGTACAACAGCTCTGTGCCGATACAGGATATAGCCTTGAAGACCTTCTGGGAGTGATGGACGATAGAGACGGGTGGCGAGAGAGGGTCAGGGAGATCTGTGCTGACAGCATGATATGATGATGATAATGATGAAGAAGGTTCCATAAATTTCAAGACTGAAGTTGAATTTACCAAGACAGAAATGAATAATAATGAGTGATACATTAATTTTCTTCAAAATAGTTCCATTGGCACTTTCTTTGCAATATACTCATACAAGCAAGTTTTCCAATGGTTGATGTCATGGATACGACACTTAACTGCATCTGATGTTGAGGCTCCAGTCCTGGAGTTTTGGTGAATTTGGAGTACCCTTCCATTGCCATTACTTCCAGTTCCACTCTTACTCAGATTGGTAGTACCTGTTAGAGTCCCATCTCTGGGTCAAATTGAACTGTTCTATCATTTACAAAGGATTATCATTTATAGTTATTTGAAACCATACAGCAGTGTGCAAATTATTTGTATAATATAGGAATACCTGATAAATAGAATTACTAATGTTAAATACAGTACTTGAAACCATTTAACTGTGTGAAAACAAATTAGCTCAGCCAACTCATTTTAAAGGTTACAAACTACTAACTTACAAATTATATATATTTAACAGAATTTGGTATTAAATAACCCACAAGGGTTGATATGCCATAAAACATCAACCAACCAACTTTTGTATGGTTGAACTTTATTTCTTTTAATGTCTGATAATTCCTTAAATCTCTGATTCTTGAAATGAATTTTTACTTCATAAAACATGAAAAAGTTGCATGGATCTGGCCTTGTGAATATTGAAGGCTGGATGGGTTTTATGACATATCAATGACTGTAAATTATTTAATGCCAAATCCTCTATATACATAGGTATAAAATATACGTGATTTGGTTTGGTTGGCATAACCACCATTGTAAGTTATTTAAAGTAGAATATTTTGTATACATATGTAAAAAAACATATATGATTAGTAAACATATTTTTGATAACATTTTTAAATGAGCCTGAGCTTTTTTTTTTTGCACACAGTCAAATGGTTTCAAGCAAATACTGCTATCGAACACTAATAATTCAATTCAACACTATTAATTCATTTGCACACAGTTAAATGGTTCCAAGTATTGCCATTTATCATGAACAATTCAATTAGACAGTCATTTGTTTATACACTGTTAAATGGTCAGAGTTCTATTTGAAAGTGTAAAGCTGTGTGTTATGTACGGAAGGGAGATGTTCTAGTGAATATGGAGGATGCTGCACTTGCACAAACTTGTGTTGTACAAAATATATTAAGAATCTTCATATAAATTGGCACTGATTAGAGTTGATAAATTTTTTTTTATATATACGAGGATGTGGCTGTAAAAATTCATAGGCTGACCAAGATACGCGAATGGAATCTAATTAAATGAGGTTCATTTTTCAATATGGTTCCCCTTACAGTCCACACACTTATTCCATTGGTGTTGCAGTGCTTGGATCCCATTGGTCAAAAAAGTCATCAACCATCGATACAGTATCATCATATGAATTTTTAGATGAGCCTGGTAAACTGTTCTGCTGTTCACAAAGTTTCATTAAAACTTTTTTCAAGTTTTGAGCTTTTGTCTTGATATTTTTTGACATCTCATATAAGTTCTAAGTAATCAGGATTTAACTATTTACCCAACCCCTCCACTTAGGGATAGAAAAAGGTCAAATTTTAAGCAGAGTTTAACAGGTGTGAATTCAGTATTTTCCTTCCCCAAGATCAGTTGCCATACCAAGTTTAAATAGCACAGTCTGTCCTACTATTTACCTATAAATGGAAGGAGGATAGTAGGATTCATAGCTTTCCCATGGGTTTTAGTACAATGTGAAATGCAGACTGTCTCATCCAGGATTTAAACTTGGGAGGCTGTATCCATTTCCGATGCTACTAACCATTACATCACAAATGCTTCTGCAATTTACTTGTGAGGGTCCCAGATATGAGTCAAATAGATCTTGTTTAAAATCCTTTGTGTTTAATAAGAACACGCGGAAAAAATTCACAAGAAATAACTATACAAAAAAAAATGAAAATATGATTTTACAGTAAATGCAATTCCCTAACCTCTTGGCATAAAATAACCCTAGACATGTTGACATGCCATTAAAATTGATCAATCAACAGAACTTATTTCTGGATCATTATATTTAATCCATTTTCAAACATCATGAAGTTTTTACGAAAATAAATATATATTGCCCACCATAAAGTGTTTATTTATTCATTTTTGTATTATAAAATGTGTTAGTATATGCATCTATGAGATAAATATGCATTGGAATTAAGAAACAGATTCGAAGCACTACAAGAGAAGGCAGAAATAGGTACCCCAAATGACGAATATGAAAATTTTGTAGAAGCACACCTTGAGGCGGCAGCAAAGTGTATTCCAACAAAATCTAGAACTAAATATAGAGCCCCTTGGGAAACGCTAGCGGTCAGAGAAAAACGTACACTTGTGAAGACTGCCTCCAAAAGCTATCAAAAGAACCCAACAAACACAAATGCACGAGAACTAGAAAAGGCACAACATCAATTAACAGGAATATACCTAAAAGAACAGGCAGAATACATACAAAATCAGATAGATGAGATTAGAGACTCGGTGGAAGACAGACAATCCAGGATAGCCTGGCAAACAATAAACGAAGTAAGTGGAAGGAAGAGCACAGCCAAAGCAAAATTGAAAGCTGTAAGCCAACAAGAAAGAGTAAAACTGTGGGAACAGCATTTCAAAAATCTACTAGGAAACCCACCGGAAATAACGGATGAACCGATCACCAGAATTATTAGCAAGCAATTAGACATAAAACTAGGTCCTTTCACCAAAGAAGAACTCGACTCAGTTCTCAGAAGAATTAAAAATAGGAAAGCGGCAGGGCTAGACGAGATCCCCCCAGAAGTGTGGAAGACTAGACAATTCGACGATATACTGCTCCGGCAATGCAACGCAGTCTATAGTCAAAATAGGATAGAGAGATGGACGAAGGGATGCATCCTTCCATTCCCTAAAAAAGGCGACCTCGGACTAGCCAAGAACTACCGAGGGATAACACTTACATCCATAGCAGCCAAAATCTACAATGCCCTACTACGAAACCGCATAGAACCCAAAATAGACAACATCCTTAGGAAAAACCAAAATGGCTTCCGGAGAAATAGATCCACAACCTCACAAATACTGACCATCCGTAGAATCCTGGAAGGCGTTCGGGCAAAAAACTTACAGGCGACATTACTATTTGTCGACTTTACCAAGGCATTCGATTCCATACACAGAGGGAAGATGGAGCAAATCCTACTAGCATACGGCCTACCAAAAGAAACAGTAGCAGCGATAATGATTCTCTACAGAAACACCAAAGTGAAAGTACGTTCACCAGATGGAGACACGGAATACTTCGACATTGTTGCAGGAGTACTACAAGGAGACACACTAGCCCCGTACCTCTTTATCATCTGTCTAGACTATGTGCTTAGGACTTCGATCGACAAAATCAGAGAAAATGGCTTCGAGCTGACTAAGAGAAGAAGCAAAAGGTACCCCGTAAAAACAATCACGGACGCCAACTACGCTGATGACTTGGCGATACTAGCGAATACGCCTAATCAAGCAGAGACACTACTACATAGTCTGGAACGAGCCGCAGCTGGCATTGGCCTCCATGTCAATGCAAACAAAACTGAATATATGTGTTACAACCAAACGGGCAACATTGCCACAGTAGACGGAGCCTCTCTGAAACTAGTCGACAAATTCACCTACCTAGGAAGTAGCGTCTCATCAACCGAAAAAGACATCGACACACGACTGACGAAGACATGGACAGCTATCGATAGGCTCTCGATCATATGGAAGTTGGACCTAACTGATAAAATGAAACGCAGTTTCTTCCAGGCAGCGGTTGTGTCGACACTGCTATATGGATGCACCACATGGACGCTTACGAAGCGGCTGGAGAGGAGGCTGGACGGAAATTACACAAGAATGTTGAGAGCAGTATTAAACAAGTCCTGGCGACAACACCCCACGAGACTCCAACTATACGGACACCTGCCCCCCATCACGAAAACTATACAAGTTCGACGAACCAGACACGCAGGTCACTGCTGGAGAAGCAAGGACGAGCTCATAAGCGATGTACTCCTGTGGACCCCCACATATGGATGTGCAAGAGTGGGACGACCAGCACGAACATACATACAGCAACTATGTGAGGACACAGGATGATGATGATATGCATCTATGGCTGTTGATGGTCAGTCATATTCTTATCCATAGCTGGTTGAGAGATTCTCAAGAAAAGGCGGCTCTGGAAGCTAATTCTGCTTTGCAGAGCTGTTGATAATAGTTGACTAATTTGCATAGCTGTTGAGTTGATAATAATTGGCCAATTAGAGCTAACTTTGTCGCAATGTAAAGTGAATCTTTTTTTTTTAAAAGGAAAGATCGAGTCAAGAATTTCTCCCAAAAGGTGTGAAGAGCTTTATGCTAAATAAAAAAAAAAAATATTGATATTTATCTTGAACAATCTCCTAGTTTCTATTTCCGAAATGAATATATCCTCAATAAACAAATATCATGAATTCAACTTGACACTCCCTAAAGAAAAACAGAGTTATTTTTAGGGACACTTTTGGGCTTTGAAGTTAGGATAATTGTTACCTCATTTCATATCATAAAAACAATATTTCAAATTCCTTGTCATTCAGTCTGGACCTGGTGAGAATTTCACAATTAGAAACTCTTTCTTTATTTTTTTCCCACTATAAAACAATTGAAAACAGAATTCAGTGCTTTCTTTAATCTTAAACAGTTTCATAAATTAAGTTATCTGTTTATTGAATATGTATTGAATGTTCCAATATGGGTAAATTGGTTTATATTATCTTTCCTTCTGATGGTTTGGTTTGGTTTCTTTGTTTAATGGCATATCAACCTTTGTAGGTTATTTAATGCCAAAGCCATTCTCATAGAAGAACTGTAGTGGTACTATTTAAGCTATAGCTGGGAGGAAAAGGGGTTTCATACCTTTCTCAAGGGTATTTGCCCGAAAGTGAACGTAATAGTGTGACAGGAGTACGAACTTGCTTACTACGATTCTGCAGTCCATCACTTTAACCATTACACCACGAGGACACCCCACTTTCCTTCTGACTATTCAGTGTTAATACATCACTGGGTATATTATTGCTTTTAATGAACCTTGGTGAGTGGGGATGTGAGTAAATATCCTCCCAAGCACCAAGCATTACCAATAACTGTTAACCACTTCAATAAGATTTGTACTCAAATAGATATCTTGCTATGATGTGCAAAACAGTATTTATAATACTGGGCTATGGTTATATATATATATATATATATATATATATATATATATATATATATAATAGACGTTTTCATATCATATGGACTTTGGGTTTCTATTGTTACAACAGTCTATGATAATAAGGACACTTTTATTTGGAAAGGAGCAAAGAATTCTAATTAGCATTTTATAGTTATCTCCACTGTATTGAGTATGTTTATGATTAAAAGATGACAATCAGTGCATGTGCAGACCCCCTCAAATTTATCATTTATCACAAATTGAACTGGAAGTTGCTTTTTATTCTATGTTAGAGCAATTTAAGTGTATAATCCAAATAACTATCTTGCTATGTGGTACTATTTTTTGTTGGTGTATGGTTCCATGTATACATACATAATGGAAATTTTAGTACGAGCTTGATTAAAAATAATTGCAATATTTCTGTATGCACTAGTTTTTGGTATGTATATGATATGACCAAAGCCATTCAAGCTGTGGTTTGTAGTATTATGGTTGTTGGTGCCCTGACCCATTGTGCATTGTTTCACTCCATGTATAATTTAAAAGCTGCACAGATGAACGTGCAACATAGTATAATTCAGGAACTCATGTTTTATGAGGTCAAGTAAAGTAAGTTAGTCAGTAAAGTTGGCGACCATAGTCGAGGGCGACCAGAAGGCTCCCTTTTGAATAGCTACTACATGGAGGTGTAGGGGAGGCTGCTACTCCTTTCCTAGGATTTCTCCACTTTACTCTTGATACATACGTTATATTGCTGAGTGTTAAGCAAGGAGGTATCAAGTACCATTTTTAAAGTCTTTGGTATGACGCGACCTGGGAGTGAACCCAAGTCTCTCTGTCCATTGGCAAATGCTCTACCCATTAGGCCAATGCGCCGGTTATTAGGTCAAACTAGGCCATAATGCTGCAGAAGCAAATGAAAATATTTATGGTGCGAAAAAATGAAGGTACAGTTTGATTACAGTACAGTAACCAGATCGTTCAAGAAATTTTGCTTGGGCTACAAGAACTTTGTGATCAGTCAAAGTCATGTAGGCTTATAATAGTCGAGGGTGACCCGAAGACTCCCTTTTTGATAGCTACTACACCAAGGTGTAGGGGAGGGCGCTACTCCATTTCCTGGATTGCTCCACTTTACCCTTGAACCGTACCTTATAATGCTGAGTGTTAAGCAAGGTGGTATCAAGTTCCATTTTTAAAGTCTTTGGTATGACTCGACCAGGGATTGAACCCAGATCTCCCGGGCCATTGGCGAACACTCTAACCGCTGGGCCAATGTCCCGCTGTGCTCTAAGCTATAGAGGCAAATCTGGGTAGTAGCACTTGGAAAGTATCTGGTGAGGAAGGTATCTCACAGTCCAGTGTGGTTTGTAACTTTCACAACCTTGCTTGGTTTGGTGGTATATCAACCATTGTAGGTTATTTAATGCTAAATCTTCATTACACACACACACACATATATATATGGTTTGGTTTTATGGCGTATCAATCATTGTAGGTTATTTAATGCTAAATCTTCATTACACACACACACACATATATATATGGTTTGGTTTTATGGCGTATCAATCATTGTAGGTTATTTAATGCTAAATCTTCATTACACACACACACACATATATATATGGTTTGGTTTTATGGCGTATCAATCATTGTAGGTTATTTAATGCTAAATCTTCATTACACACACACACACATATATATATGGTTTGGTTTTATGGCGTATCAATCATTGTAGGTTATTTAATGCTAAATCTTCATTACACACACACACACATATATATATGGTTTGGTTTTATGGCGTATCAATCATTGTAGGTTATTTAATGCTAAATCTTCATTACACACACACACACATATATATATGGTTTGGTTTTATGGCGTATCAATCATTGTAGGTTATTTAATGCTAAATCTTCATTACACACACACACACATATATATATGGTTTGGTTTTATGGCGTATCAATCATTGTAGGTTATTTAATGCTAAATCTTCATTACACACACACACACATATATATATGGTTTGGTTTTATGGCGTATCAATCATTGTAGGTTATTTAATGCTAAATCTTCATTACACACACACACACATATATATATGGTTTGGTTTTATGGCGTATCTATCATTGTAGGTTATTTAATGCTAAATCTTCATTACACACACACACACATATATATATGGTTTGGTTTTATGGCGTATCAATCATTGTAGGTTATTTAATGCTAAATCTTCATTACACACACACACACATATATATATGGTTTGGTTTTATGGCGTATCAATCATTGTAGGTTATTTAATGCTAAATCTTCATTACACACACACACACACATATATATATGGTTTGGTTTTATGGCGTATCTATCATTGTAGGTTATTTAATGCTAAATCTTCATTACACACACACACACATATATATATGGTTTAGTTTTATGGTGTATCAACCATTGTAGGTTATTTAATGTCAAATCCAGTTTATTCATATATATTAGATATATGATTTGTGAACATAAGTCAACAAAATTAGATAGTTCCAAATATATATATATATATATATCTATAACTAACAATTCAATAAAACCAGTCATTTGTTGACGCATTTAAATGATCAAACATTTCTATTTCTAACAATTAAATTTAGCATAAGACATTTGTTTGCATTCAGTTTAAATGTCAAACAGTTCTATTTGAGTCATAGATAGGGCCTTTTCAGTTACTACCACTTTGGGCCAGAGTGGACCTGGGAGTGATGGCAATGAAGGGGTACTGTACATTCCCCAAAGCTCCAGTATTACTGGAACCTCACGATCATTTCATTCAATGTCATTATCAGGACACTTATTAGGAGGGAGTCTTACCCCTCTGCAGAGATGCACTTAGTGTATTCTACAGCCTCAGCCGACTGGGCTGTTCACAAGCTTGGCAAAAAACATCTGGAGCTTCCAAACTGTTCCTCAGGTTTCCAAAATATGGCAAAACTTTTGACTCATCTTAGTAATATATGGATGTGTCTGTGAGTGTGCAAAGATGCTGACATTATCTTATATAGCTATTAAAAGCAAGTAATGCATCAGTGAACAAATATTGAAGTATAATTATAAATGACATTTGTTCATAAACAGTTTAAAAACTTGCAGATAAGAATCTATAATTATATGGAAAGGAGAAAATAATTCAAAAATTATCAATAACTCTTCTCTACTTGAAGAGGAAAATCAATGAAAACAACAACTTGGGTAATATTTGTCTGAATAGATGTCGGTGACACTTAATCTAACAGCAAACCATACTTATTAATATAATTTATTTGTATCTCCATAAATAAAATTTGTTTCCTGAGCAAAGAAATTATCATTCATAAGGTTTCTCCATCTTACAATACACACACACATTAAAAAAAAAGAATGTATTTATAAAGATTATAGAATAAAGAAGTTATAAAAGAAATTTGAAAAAAGAAATGATAAATGCTATGATGTTGTTATTATAATCTCATACCATATGAAATCATTAGGATACCATGCAGTGTTTCATGATTACCTCAAGTGTAATTTTTGTTTAGTTATGGTTATATACTCAGAGGTCATTCAATAAATAAGGTGAATTTTGCCAAAGGAGTTGTCAGCAGGAAGTACTGTTTGCAGTTGCACCTTTTTCAAGGAACTCATTAGTGATGGGTCCTTTCATTGACTCGGGCTTGTAGTGGAAAACCCATGTTTAACCAATTTGTAAACATTTATTTTTTTAAAACATGCTTCTTTATACATATCACACATTTTTCTATATATTTCTCATGGTTTGCAATTCTCAGCCAGCAAAAGAATTTGCTGACAGGCCTCTGTTCTGGAGCACTTTAGCTTGACGCTATTTTGAATAGATATAAAAGAAATCTTTTTGTGTGATTAAAATGATTTTCACAATAATACCCTTGGAAAAGGAATCAATTCATCTGTTCTCCCCTCAGATATTGGTAAATTATAGTGCAGGCTGGGTTCTTAAGCCTTAGTTAAACAATCAATCAAGGAGAGGGAACAGTCTGAATTGAAACCAGCTGTTTCACTTAAAAATTGTCCTTGTGTCACAACTTGCTCTTAACAAAGGGCTTAGGTAAATACTTATGACTAAAACTCTCATAATGTTTGAATACATTGGCATGATGACAACAGTGTTTGCCAATCCAGGGAAAGGAGTAGCGCCCTACCATACACCTTGGTGTAGTAGCTATTGATGGCTAGAGTGTTTGTCAATGACCTGGGAAACCTGGATTCAATTCCAGGTCGAGTCATACCAAAAACTCAAAAAAACAGTACTTGATGCTACCTTGCTTAACACTCAGCATTATAATGTAAGGATCAAGGGTAAAGTGGAGCAATCCAGGGAAAGGAGTAGTGCCCTCCTCTACACCTTGGTGTAGTAGCTGTTGAAAATGGAGACTTCGGGTCACCCTTGACTAAAGGGAGACAACTTTACTTATATGTAACTACAGCTTGGTAAAAACAGTGCTTAATTGTAAAATATTTATTGGAGTTATATACTTAAATTTCTCTAATTTAGAGAATGAAGAAATTTCCAGTCCTCTTTTGAGGTAGTGGTTTCATACAGAACACCATTTTTCAATCATCACAGTTTTTTATAAATAGAGACAATTATGAAATGTTGATTAGAATCCTTCAGTAAAAAGAAACAGAAATATCATAGACAAGGGTTACAAGAGGAACCCAATGGGTTGATGTTTCATTATATATATATATATATATATATATATATAAATAAATCAGAATAGCAATAAACAAGAGTTCTTGGCCTGACAATCACAGAAGAAAAAAGTGAGGGTCACCAAGTGCCACTGACTGTCTATGGTATCTTAACTTCTATCTACATATGCTCTATCACCAATATTGAGCACATTTCATTTATAAATATGACTAACTACATCATATATATATATATATATATACATGGAAGTAAATAATAGAAATAAATCTGACAGTATGAAGAAAATTTCAATAAAACATCCATTCATCTACTGCGTTTCTAGCAACATTTCTCACCAACCAAAAGTCCTGATGAAGGTTTATTGTAACCAAAACATTTTAGGGTTGACTTTTCATTATAATAAATTCATAACTTTTGGATTACTTTTTTTAAATTTTCTTTATATATATATATATATATATATATATATATATATATATATATATATATATATATATATATATACACACATACACACACAAGATTAATTTTTTAAAGCAGAGTTTAAAGTTTGAATTTAGAGTTTTCCTTCTCCTAGATCAGTTATCATACAAAGGTTAAAGAGCCAGTCTGCCCTACTTTTTATTCATAGCTGGAGGGAGAATAATTGTATTCATACCTTTCTCAAAGAAAGGTATGAATAAAATTATTAGTGCTATGTGAAATGCAAACTGCCTTGTCTAGCATTTGAACTCAGGTTGCAGTGTTTATTTCCTGTGACAGTAACCATTATAGATATATAGATCTTAGATTAGTATAAACAAAAAACTCTTGGTCTGATGATTACAGAAGTGAGAAACTGACAGTCACCAAGCAACGTTGTGACTCTGTCTACACTACTCTGACTTAGATTTACATGTGCTCTATCACTGATATTGAGTGCTCCTTATTTATAAATATAACAAACTACACACACAATATATATTGTAAAATTGAAAGAAAAATTCAATTTTGTGGTTTCATTATAAATTTATTTCAAGTCTATGGTGACTGTCTTCAGATGGAGAAAGGAACAGATGTGTATTTGAATATAATTTAGGCAAGTTTACATTGCTTCCAGCGAGAAGATAATTAAAAAAATTTTTACCTTTTCAATTCTTTAATTCAAAATTTTTATTTTTTCGGTGGAAATATCATTATGTATTATCGAATATAATATTTATACCTTTCTCTTTTTAAAAAAAAAACCCCATTAGCCTTAATTTAAAATATTATTGAATTTAAAAAAAAATTAAATGTGGCTTGAAACTCAATCAAAATTATAAATAAAACATGAACCTCAAATTAATACATATATATATATATATATATATATACAATTAGAGTTGTGGTACTATATATAGTATTAATACAAAAGTACTATAGATAGTTTCAATACAAAAGTACTATAGATAGTTTCAATGCAAAAGTACTACAGATAGTATTAATACAAAAAATGTTTGTATCCATACAAACATCAAGGGTGTTTTTTTATCTGTTCTTTTGCTTTTTTTTAAAGTAGAGAAACATTACAGGTAAAATGTAAAAAGAAAAAAAAAAAAGAAATTAAGAAGTAAAAAAAAAAATAAGAGAACAAAATAGATCTAGAATTAAAAAAAAGATTAACAAAAATAAAAATAAACTGAAATCAAGAAGAAAAGAAATCCAAGCAAAAAAAAAAAAATTAATTCATTCAAACTTAAATGTTAAAAGCTATAAAGTAAAAAAAAAAAACAGATAAAATAAAATAAAATAAATCTTTGATAAAATTACAGGTGTCTCTTTGGTGAGAGAAGCAAATAGCTAGAATTTCATCTGACATTTTCATCCAATTCTTCAGTTCTTCCCTCTTACCGTCCCCTTTCTCTTTGAATAATGGATTTCCTTACCATCAATAAGATTTGATCCTAGTGAAGTTCAAGGCCATCAGCTTCTCACCTAACAATACCATGAATTGAATTCAGCCCAGCTGAATATAGAAATGAACTTGGCTCAACTGAAGAGCCCAGTTACCACTAGCATGTAAGTATTGTCAGTTGACGCCTTATTTTCAGTCTTACTTTATATGTTAATGAATGACAGTCTGTAAGAACAGAAGATAGTTGAGCAAGGATTAGAAAGCACTTATTCTTTGAAATTGAAGGATGGGAGATGAAGCTGAATGGATCTGAATCTATTTAAGTTCTATTTTATCTCTTAATTCATTCTCTTTTATAAAATGAACATAATGAAGCAAGAGTTTCTCTTTTGCACCTCTGTCTCTCATGCTATCTTTAAACTATAGAATTCCTCATTTAGTTGTAATATAAAAACTATGGCTGCTCTGGTTTTTGAATGCTGTACAATGCTGCTAACATAGGAGATAAAAGATGGTGGAAGAATATCAGGAATTATTTCAGCCTAAATCTTTTGAGCATATCGGTTAAATTGAAATTATAATATACAGTGTACATATTAACATATGAAAGTAAAGGATTTTATCCACATTTAAAAGTATTGAAAATCATCAATAAGCCTTTGAACATGAGTAACTAAAATTAATGTTGATTTGGAGAAGATCATATTTACCCAGCCCATCCACTATGCATTCAGAGTTATCCATGAAAAAAATGAAAAACTGGGAAAATTTTTTTTATAAAAGTGTTAATTTTCTGCTAAAGTAAAGATACAAGGATTTTTCTATTTCTAATAGAAAATTATACAATAAAAACGGATATTATTAGGTGTTATTATCAAACTCTATTGCATTTAGGTATTTATGTGTCACCCCAAATTGGCCCATAGGCATAATGGTTAGAGTGTTTGTTAATGGTTTGGGAGACGGGAGTTCAAAATCAAATGTCCTGGATATGACACTAGACCATCAGATAGTGAGTCTCCTGTCTTGAAGCTTTGAAGAATATAGAATACCTCTTGACTGCCATGACTCCCAGGTCCACTCTGATCCAGAGTACCTGTTAGAGTACTATCTCTGAGTCAAATAGAACTGTTTAATCATTTACTATACTTGAAACCATCTAACTGTGAGCAAACAAATGATTAATATTAAATTGAACTATTCATGCTAGATAGCAAAACTTGAAACCATTTTACTGTGTGCAAACAATAAATAGTAAATGTACATTTTTCTTTTTTCAGTAGAGGAATGATATTGTGAATTGAATTACCATGACCAGAAAATCTGGTGAACACTTACGCACGACATACAGAAACACTGTACAGTTGTTTCAACTTTATTAGGTCTTATCCGCGGTAATAGTAATACTTAAAACTATTTAACCCTGTGCAAACAAAAAAAACAATACTTGAATCTATTTAACCCTGTGCAAACAATAAAAAACAATACTTGAAACTACTAAAGTGTATGCAAACAAATGAACTCAGGCTAATCTAAAATGTTACCTTCTCTATGGCATTCAAGTTGCCAGCATTACAATACTTTTACTTTGAGGACATTATTATATAAAATTTATGAATTATTTCAGTGGATGACCTCAGGTAAATGAAACTGCCCGGGAGAAGAATGGCACTGTACACAAAAATGTGAATATCAACCTATCATGCAGATAGCATAGATTCTCTCGACTCATTGTCATCATCTGTCCCTATTAGCTATTAATCTGGTTAAATTTTTATCATTAAGGGTTTTCGGACTATTGTCTTCATCTTTATTGTTATTTCCACAATGTTTCGGCCGATATGTCCTCCGGCCTTCTTCATGTGTTTGTCGAACTCAGGAACCTTCACGGAACTTCGAACTACGTCCTTTATTGAATCCATGGGGGTCGCCTGTTCTGATTCTGTTAGCCATAACCGAGTACAAGTGTTAAGTATTCCTGAATTGTTACTTGCCTGCAGTCAGGATTGAACCTGCAACCTCCAGATGATTGTCTCCTTAGAAGCTTAGGGAACCAATGCCTATATCCGCTACTGTCATCATCTGTCCCTATTAGCCATTAATCTTGTTAAGTTTTCTTGACAGTGTCAACAGAGAGAGAGGAAGAATTTAAGTTTCCACTGTTTGACCAACATTGGTGTGTCCATAGAAAATGTTTCTTATGAGTTAATCTTTACCTCTCAAACAATTTCTTGTTCATCTTATTTAAATGGTCTATGAAAACGGAAGTGGCAATACAACTACTGTTTTATGGAGTGCTGCAACTAGGATTTGTTAAAAAAAGTATTGCTGCATCCTAGTGTACTTTCCATCTAGCTTGGTAGGAAGATGTTATTGGGTACTGAGCAATTGTCACCATCATTGAATTGATTTTTCTCATCTTGAACAGAGATTTTTCTTTTTCTTTTGTTAAAATTGCATTACCCAGATCTATCTGCAATTGACAGTTCAAATTTAGCTCACTTTTACTTTGGGCTTTTCTCAAAGCTAATATCACCAATGAAATGACATTGATGAGATTAAGGAGAACATAACATAACATCTGATGGTGATCCCAAAAGAGGTCTGTACAAAATTTCAAAAGAAGAAGTGAGTGTATGAGGTTCCAGTGGATAAGCTTTGAAAGGGACTGAATCACTATTACATTAGGTTGGCTATTTTTTTCCTTAGTTTTAATTGACCGGATACTTTCTGGACAGACATTTTAAATTTCAATCTTATATATATATATATATATATATATATATATCAGACTGAAATGCATTTATATATATATATATATATATACATCAGATTGAAATGCATATATATGTGAAAAAATTTTGGCATAACAGATTAAGGAAAATATGACAAGGTGGCTGATAGCAATTCTGAAAGAGGTCATTTCAGATCTTTTTGAAAAGTGGAAAGGATGCTGGGATAAATGTGTGAGATCTTAAGGGAAATTATTTTGAAGGGGACTAAGGTTCCATTGCCCTTGGGTAGACTATTTTTGCCTTATTATTAAATGGCTAGATTCTTCCTGGCCATACCTCGTACACAGGCACTCCAGCAATATCTTACAGTACCACCTGACATTCTTTGTTGAATTTCACTCTTGCAACCAAGCAGATGCTATTTCTGCATAGTTTTAGAGTTTTGTAATATATTTCCTTTTGTCTGAGTTCCTTCTTCAGTTATTTTAAGGTGGATGAAGTAGCTCTAAAACCACATCATATAACTTCAATGGGAAAATAGACGACACAGCCAGCCATTTCCTTTACATTTGCATATCACATCCTCAGAATTTTATCAATTACTAATATAGGTCCATTGGATATTGTCTTGTAAAGAAATCTTTAATGAGGAAACGTGCACTATTTTTGAATTTACCAATGTGTGTGAGTATAAAAAAGTATATACATGCACACACACACACACACACACACACACACACACATATATATATGCATACATGTACATAGATCCATTGGATATTTTCTTATAAAGAAGTCTTTAATGATGAAATGTGCACAATTTTTTTCACCAATGGGTGTTGGTATAAAAAGTAGAATATATATGTATATTACTCACAAAGCTCTTCTAGTAAAATGAGCACTCTGGTATCCAGTAGGGCAAAAATATAAACAAACGAAAGCTAATACATAATGTCTTATAATTCTCGAGCAGAAATATGTTGCCTGATGACTGATCAGTAAGATACTAAGTCTAACGTTAAGTTGGGTGGGTTTCCATCACAGCTTGAAGCATCCTGTGTGTCTAACTACACTGAAGAGTTGTGATACAATGAAACAGTCTGTTTGTGGTTGACAATATATATATATATATATATATGCATACACACATACCTATATATACATACACACACACACATATATATATATATATATATATGCACACACACATATATATATATATTTATTCACACACACACACACACACACACACACACACATTTATTCATATACACACACACATATATATATTTATTCAGACACACACAAACACACACATATATATTTATTCATATACACACACACACACATATATATATATATATATGTGTATATTTATATATTCATATACATATACACATACATATATGAAAATGTACAGAGATGAAAAAAAAGGTATTCAGGGGGTGATTTTATTTATAGAAATATTTGCCAATGTTTTAGACCTTCATGAGGGCATGTAAGAACTTAAACACCCTCATGAAGGTCTAAAAATCAAAATGCTCAACATTGGCAACTATTTTTACTAATAAAATTATCCTCTGTAAACTTTCATACCTATACTAAAAAAAAAATTGTGTTTTTTAAAAAAATCACCTTATTTATTGAATGATCTACATACTTATTTCTTTTTTTTTTTGATACTCAGTACTTAATTCAGAAGGGTATGGCAGATTTTGTAAATATTTAGCTCGTTATTCACACCCTCTTAAGAACAGACCAATAAGAGGATTTGTGCTGCCTTATTGCAAGAAGCTTTTTTCTTTCTTTAAAAGAATTACCAGCAAAATAGTGAAAATTATATGATAAATAAGACAAATAAAACACCACGGAACTTGAAGTCCTCATAAATGACAACAAGCCCTTAATTTTCAGACAGATACACTTGAAAAGAAGTTGTTAGAAAAATGTCTGGCAAAGATAAAGAGGTGATAATATCATTATCAACTAATTTAATTTTGCTATGTCTATGCTCCCAGAATGCTTTGCAATTCTTAAATTAAAAACAACTAATATCTGTTATATTTCTCTTCCTAAAGGATCATCTACCTCAAATTTATTTTCTGTGCAATAATATTTGTTATTTGCTTAGTCTGGCTCGCAGACCTTAAATTGCTTACAATACTTGTTGATATAAAGAAGTCACCCACTTATGTACTACCAACCAACCAACCAATCTGACTTGAAGTGGTAGCACCCGATAGGGTCCTATCAACGGGTCAAATTGAACTAAATAGCCTATTTATGCTAAACTGAGGTATTTGAAATAGAACTGTTTTGACATTGAAACTGTACTTATGCTAAACTGAGGTATTTGAAATAGAACTGCTTTGACATTTAACTGTGTGAGGACAAAAACTATACTTATACTAAACTGAATTGTTTGAATTAGAATTGTTTGACTAAACTGAATAGCTTGAAATAGAAATGTTTTTGACAATTAAACTGTACTCATGCTAAACTGAATGGTTTGAAATAGAACTGATTATGTGTATAAAAATGGATTTGGCATTAAATAACCTACAAAGGTTGATATACCATAAAAACCAACCAACCACTTAAGTACTGAACAAGCACATCACTGATTAAACTATGCCACCATATTTAGTTTCTTGTTAATCTCATTGGTGTGGCCACCTTGGATAGCGAACAAAACAAGCAGGCTATTGCTTGTGAATTTGATTCTCACAGGGTGTCAGAAGTCAGCCATTGTAAAAGAGAGGGTTTTGAATGCTAACTTAGAAGAAATTTGCAAAAATTGGTGCAACACACTCGTTCTATTATTATTTCTTCTTTATTTGACCATACACCATACTCAACTAAAATTTGCGATTATTTATAGCTAGCTGGACCAATGGAAATTCCACAGAATATATGCATAAGAAGATTGGAATAGATAGAATATGATAGATGTAAGTGAGGAAGAAAGACAGAGACTAAGTTTAGTGAAACTTACCCTCCCTGATGACATATACTAGAATGTATGCTTTTATGATATGGGTCAGCTGGTACCTATTGTTAATCTGTGTCACAACATAAGGAAAGTAGAGGATGAAGTAAACACAATGAGTTTTAAATATAACTGACAATTTAAATCCTCTCTTTCTTTGTCCTATCTTCACTCCTTCATTACCTTCTTTTTCATCAAGCTGGCAAATTCAAGATGTCTCCCTCTCTCTCTACTTTTTGTTAAAGCATTTCATTAACAAAAGTAATCAACACCACTTGTACATTTATTGCTAAAAGTGTGACATACATGAACTATAGGTATATGACTGCAAACAAGTTTATTTACATAATAGAAATTGAGTCTAGATGAGTATACATCAGTCTTATATATGTTCCCTCCTTAACTAGGTTGTTTGCATTTCACATTGTGCTAATGCCTCCTTGGGAAAGGTATGCACGAAACTATTTTCCCTCCAGTTATGGATAGATAGTTGAGCAGACTGTTCTTCAACCTTGGTATGGCAACCAGTATAGGAGAAGGAAAACTCTGAAATCAATCCTGTTAAAGTTCACTTTTAAAACTGGCCTTGTGTCAAAATCTGCTTTTATGGAGGGGTTGGTGAATACACATATATATATATATATATATATATATATATATATATATATATATATATATATTTCCCTTTCCCAATTAATAATCAATTTTGAATTTCAATTGGAATTTGAAAAATAATCATAAAAACTTTCTTCCTTTCAAAGAAATAAATTGGTTGTTATTTAATTAAATCAAATCTTTTCAAAAGAGATGAAAAAGGTTTTAGAGTTTAAATCGCCATCTTTTTCTGGGAAAAAAAAGTCTTTGCACTTATATTTTCAAGATATTTTAAAGTTTGTAAAGTACTGAATAAATTCAACATAAGGGAATGAATAATAAGAATAAAACAACTTATAAGACTATTGACCAAGTGGATATGAAAGAATAACAAATACTTTCACTAGTAGAAATCAATAATCACGTAATGCTTACACGAGAAGGGGACAGTAAAAAAGTTAGATATTTTCTCGAAAAATTTACTTCAGAGTTAAAAAGTAAAATCCAAACAATAAAGTGAAAGTGTCTTTTTGTAGAGGATTGTTTGAGTCTTCTTAAAATATTTTAAAGTTTATAACTTTGAGATCTGATAGCAGTCTTTTTTTCTTTTAAGCTATTGCAATTGACTTTGACAAGGAGAAACTTACTTAAGGTTTTTGAATATTCAAAATGAACAATCTTGGAAGAAATGAAAAAAAAAAAAAAAAATTATTAAAAGAAAATGATGAAATGGTTTGATGATTTTAAAATGGAATATTTTTCAGAATTTCAGTTAGCTTCAGTCAACCCAAGAAACAACCAATTAATATTTTCTGTTTGCTTATTAGCCTTTTCATTTTCATGGATACACAGGAATGCCAGTTGAATTTTATTTTCATTTCAACCCTTAAAACATTGTAAGTAAGTAAAGTTGGCCACCATAGTCAAGATGACCCGAAGGCACCTTTTTCAAGGTGTAGGGGAGGGCACTACTCTTTTCTTTGGATTTCTCCACTTTACCCTTGATCCATACCTTATATTGCTGAGTGTTAAAGAAGGTGGTATCAAGTACCATTTTTTGAGTCTTTTTTATTGGGATTGAACCCTGGTCTCCCGAGCCATTAATGAACACTCTACCCACTTGGTCAATGGGCTGGTCAAACATTATACTCAAAGCATAAGCTTGCATATGTGAAAATTCAAAAAGAAATTAATAGTAAAAGGGTTAAAGATAGAGCTTATCTGTAAAAGGCAAACCGTTCAAAGATTAAAAAATAAAGAAATTATTGACTGGCTGATTAATTTTAATGGCATGTCAACTTGTCTTGGGTTATTTTATGCTCAGAGGTTAGAGAATTGTGTTCTTTGTACATTCATATGTACATTTTTTTGTATAGTTGCTTAAGAGGGATTTTTTTGGCTTCAGTCCTATCAAATAAAAATAATTATTAAACAGATCTGTTTAACCTTTAAATGGGACCCTAACAGGTGCTACTACTCCGAGTCACAGTGGACCTGGGGGTAATTGCAATGAAAGGGTACTTGAGACTCCACAGATCTCCAGAACTGGAGCCTCAGATGCAGTTTAGCGTCATACCTAGGACATTTAAATTATTCCAAAACTATTTCATAGTAACTAGGCAGTGAAAGGGTTAATGGTCAAAATACGTGCAAGTGGTGATGCATTGGATTGCAAAGAGAATTTCTTAAGATTTGATTTTGCTTTTTTTTTTTTCCTTTTAAGTTACTGCAATTGATTTTGGTTGATAAGGAGAAACTCACAAAAGGTTTCTGAATATTAAAGACAAACAATTTAAGAAAAAAAAACAAACTATTTTTAAAAGAACCCTTTTTAGAAATAATATAATGGATTGATGAAAACGACATCAACACATGGCTGACGAAAGCATGGACGGCTATAGATAGGCTCTCAATAATATGGAAATCAGACCTGACCGATGAAATGAAGCGCAGTTTCTTCCAGGCAGCAGTTGTATCGATACTGCTATATGGATGCACTACATGGACGCTAACCAAACGGCTGGAGAAGAAACTTGACGGCAACTACACAAGAATGTTGAGAGCAATATTGAACAAGTCCTGGCGACAACACCCCACGAGACGCCAACTGTACGGCCACCTGCCTCCCATCACGAAAACTATACAGGTCAGACGAGCCAGACACGCCGGACACTGCTGGAGAAGCAAAGACGAGCTCGTAAGTGACGTACTACTATGGACCCCCACATATGGCCAAGCAAAAGCAGGAAGACCAGCCCGAACTTACATACAGCAGCTATGTGAGGACACAGGATGTAACCCAGAAGACCTGCCGGAGGTGATGAACGATAAGGAAAAGTGGCGAGAGATGGTCAAGGATATCCGTGCTGGCGGCACAACTTGATGATGATGATGATAATGGATTGATGATGATCAAATGAAATACATTGTTAGAGAGAAAAAAAAAAAAAATAAGTATACACATATTATACTGAAGAATAAGAGGAGGAAATGACAGTGTAGTGGTAAAACAATTGTACACTTCAAAGAAAAAAAACAAACAATATACCAAGAGATAGAAAGAAAAACTTACCATATAAATTTAACATTCAATAAAAGTAAGTAAATAAGTAAAGAGGGTGACCCAAAGGCTCCCTTTTCAATAGCTACTACACCAAGGTATAGGGGAGGGTGCTACTCCATTCCCAGGATTGCTCCACTTTACCCTTGATCCTCACCTTATAGTGCTGAGTGCTAAGCAAGATGGCAGCAAGTACCATTGTTTGAGTCTTTGGTATGACTCGACCTGGGATTGAACCCCGGTCTTCCAGACCATTGGTGAATGCTCTACTCATTACGGCAATGGCCCGGTATGGCCAAATATCAAACAATGGAAGTAATTTTGATATTTGGTTGTTACAACTGCTATATTAGAAATAATCTATTAATATATAAAACACAATGTAACTATATATGTATATATACATATATGGTAGATTCCCTAATTTACAACAAATTGGCACAAAAGGAATACAAGACCATGCATGACTGGGTAGGAAACATGATCCACTGGGAATTGTGCAAGATATTAAAATTTTACCATGTTGACAAATGGTATATGCACAAACCAGAACCTATCCTAAAAAAATAAGGCACTTACATTTTTATTTGGACTTTGAGATAAAAACAGATCAGCCAACCCAATTCAGAAGAACAGATCAAGAACAGATTCACAAGAATAAAATAACTTGTAAACAAGTGAAGTTTACTGTTCCAATGTACAATAGCAAAAATAAGTACTTGGATCTTGCTAGAGGGTTGAAAAAGCAGTGGAATAAACAAGTCATGGGGATATCAGTCATAGTTGATACCCTTGGAACAGTTTCCAAAGGCTTGAAAAAGAGACTGGGAGAAATGGAGATCAGGGGAGGGATCCAAACCATTCAGAATATGACACTGTTAAGATCAGCTAGAATACTTAGAAAAGTCCTGGAGACCTGAGGAGACTTATTGTCACTTTGACTCCAGTTGCAACTGGTGTAAAATACTGGAAAGAAGTGAAATAAAGATACAAAGAAGAAAAAATGAGAAAGAGAATTAGTAAAATTTCTATCTTTTTTTTTTATATTAATGAGGGTAGGGGTAAGAGGAATAAGAGGGTGGACATCATAGAGAAAATGGATGCATTTGGGCTGGGGTGGATGATAATAAATGGAAAACAGAATATCTTGGATACCCCTTTCCCTTGGTCTTACCAATTTCCATATTACAACCACCGAATGGTGATCAGGTTTTTTGTTTTTTAAAAATTTTTTCTGAGTTTTTATCTAAACAAAGTTTTCCATCTACCCCCTCCTATACCACATTACCTCAAGAGAAAACTCACTTGTTTCACAAACCACTTATATACCCCCACCCTGCTTCCTAATTCACTGTATTCACTTTCTCTTTAGTAAAGTACAAAACTCCAAGACATGTGATATTTCTTAGTAAACACATTTCCTTAATCTAAACAGATAAGTATCAGTAGTTTTTGTAGTTGTAATCTTTCATTCTTTTTAATTTCATCAATTGTTTTTCTATTTTTATTTCTCCTTCATCTTTCTCCAGTCATTTTGTTCACTCATCTTTTCTTCATCTTCACCTTCTCTTACTTTCATTCATATTCTTTCTTTCCCTTCCATTTCTTTCTTCCACTTGATCCATTTTTCAAATATGTTCTAATTTTTTCTCTTCTTCCAGCTTCCATCTTCATTCTTTCTTATTCAAACGGCCATTTTATGCCTCACATTCCTTCATTTTCTTTACTCTTTTTCACCATTTTCAAATGTTATCTGCTATTTCTTTTGTTTCTCCTCATGTAGCTGCTTCATTTAGCTTCTTTTTCTTTTATTTTAAAAACTGATTTTATTCTTTTTATAGGAATTTTCTCCAAATTTCGTTTTTTCTAGCAGTTTTATTTTCCATGTTTCTCAGTCCTCTCACTTTTTAAAAAAATTTCTTTCCTTCTTTTTTTCCATTATTTCTTTTTAGCCTTCAAAATTGTTTAATTCCTAATAAATCAGTCTTCATGATATTTTCTTTCAGTTCTATTTTTCTTTCTTGTTTTTTTTTTTTCTTCCTTCTTTTTACTTTATCTTCACTTTAAATTTTTCTTTACAATAAATCTTCAGGTTTCTTTTGTATTTATTTTTTCTTTCAACAATTCCTTCAGCTTTTCTTTTGAACCAACTTTCCAATGTTCATTCTTGTTACCCTCCCACGTTCAGATTTTCAGAAATTATCAAAGATAATAGAAATTTCCAAGAAAACAATATGCAAAATGGAAACCAGAATCCAAGAAGTCCTTTTCTTACTCTCTGCATAAAAGCAATATCCTTTCTCTTTTATATAGAAATAAACAAAAATATTTCGAAATTTATTACTCTGAATTTTTCTATGTGAATATCTTTTTTTACATTTAACTATTTGATCAAATATATCTTGATGGTGGTACTTAAAATCAAAACAAGAGGATATATAAAGTTACCTCATCTATAATTGTTTCCAAAATAATATTTGTATTTTGAAATCATTTATATGAGTTTAAAAACTGAATAATGATTTATTGGAATAAACACAGTATTGTGACGGGCTAAATTACTGTATTTTTACAGGTTTATCTGGTTCAGGTAGAAAAACTAGATAAATTTTGGAGATTTAAAGTAAGTAAAGTTGGCAATCATAGTTGAGGGTGACCTGAAGGCTCCCTTTTTGATAGCTACTACACCAAGGTGTAGGGTAGGGTGCTACTCCTTTTCCTGAATTGACCCACTTTACCCTTGATCTGTACCTTATAATGATGAGTGTTTAGCAAGGAGGCATCCAGTACCATTTTTTGAGTCTTTGGTATGACTCGACCTTGGATTGAACCCAGGTCTCCCGGGCCATTGGTGAACACTCTAACCATTATGCCAATGTCCAGTTATATATCATTTTGCAGAATTCTGGTTGTTGTAATTAACATACAAGTTAATTATAACCCCCCCCCCCAAAAAAAAACAGCCAAAATTGTTTAGTAACCCAAATATGTTAGCCAGTTGCTGAAGCCTTAAATCTGAAACTCTATTTGTGCATTGCATATGTAAATGCATACAGAATATTGCTCACTTTTCCCTATTCTGCTGTTATTGTCAGGTGGTTCATCTTTGTTGATTGGATGAAGTGGAATCACACAGCCACCATCTCTCACAGTTCACTAATGAAACTTCTTAATTTCTTTTACTTATGCTCGGCAATACCACATAATATTAGCTAACCTTAGTATCTTTGTATATCTTATAGTAATGTTTTTGGCATGCATATTGTTTGATAAAATTTACACTATTTGACATATACGAGAGTCATTCAGTAGATAAGGTGAAATATTGCCTAAGGAGTTAGAAATAGGAAGTACTATTTACAGTTGCACCTTTTTCAAATAAATCAATTGTGATGTGATTTTTCATGTCTCAGAACACTGACAGCATCACTTTCTTTACTGACCCTGCACTTGGAACTTTTTCTTTACAGGAGAGTCACAGTGTGTCTCCACTCCATTGACTGTCTTTGACTTAAACATGCTTTGTTATACACATCAGATTCTTTTGTGAATTTAACATAGTTTGTACTTTTCAGCTACCAAAAGTTTGATGACTGACTCTTTGCTGCCATTTTGGATAGACTCAAAAGTAACATTCCAGCGAGATTTTAATAATTTTTGCAAAAAGCCAATTCCAAACAATGTAGAGATTAAGTTTATGGAAAAAAATTCTGAAAAAAATAATTGACATTGCTTTTTTTAAAATTATTCCTCTTATTAAATTAATGGTCTGCATATGTTCCCTCCATTGTTTCACTTAATTAATGATCCACATAGAATCATTCCATAGTTTCACTTATTTAATGGTCCGCATAGGATCATTCCATTGTTTCACTTATTTAATGGTCCGCATAGGAACATTCCATTGTTTCACTTATTTAGTTCTTCATATGAACTTCGTATTTTTTACATTTTTTGTTATGCATCTATTTAATTTTAAAGAATACTTTTTCAGAACTTTCTCCTACACAACAGCCACATCTTTTCAAAAGCATCAATCAACTTGAAATTTTCTTTTGGTTCATCAATTAGAAATTAAATAAAGTATCTTTCTTCAAAATATGTCCTGCGTATGAGACTAAACTGTATCTAAATTGTACAATGACCCACAATTACGGATCAAATTATCATATTTTGTTTGTTTTTTTATACATGATTAATGACTTGTTTAATGTCGAGCACCCCTCTGTTGCAATTATTCACAAGTTCATTCTGATGTAAAGTGGTAGTATCTTTTAAGGTTCTATCAATGAGTCAAAGAGATCCATTTGAAATTAATCATTTGATAGGAATACGTGAAATCATAACTGCCTACAAATTATCAGAATTAAAAAGTATTACTTGAGACTATATAATTGCATGAACTATTTGAAACTTTATGATTGTGTGCAAATTATTAGTACTAGATTGGAATACCTGAAACCATACAACTATGCGCAAACAAATTATCAATACTACTCATACTATAGTGAAAACAAATGATTTTTACTAAATAAAAATGGTTACTTGAAACCTTATAATTATGTAGAGATTACTGAACTGTTTCCAATGAGTTTCTAGAAACCAGGTAATTGCTTTGAAAAAGTCTGACTTTAGCATGAAATAACCCAACATACTATACTATACTATACTCTGAAGAATTAATAGCATTCCAAGAATGAGATACAGAAAAAACACAAAATATAAAATGGAATTAAATCTATATTACAGAAGAATTGAGAAGTCTATGAATCAATAGATTTTAGAGATATTTCTAAAGAAAATTTGTGTTGATAGTCGTAATTGCTTATATTTGTAATTCTATAAGATCAATTCCATTTGATAATCCACTTCTCCTATGTACCACTCTCTCATAAGAGTATTAATTCTCCAGAATATACTATTGCCAGATGAACAGAGAAACATGAAACTAGTAGTTCCAAGATATTATTTTAATTTGTGTTATACTGTCTATATATGCTCTATAACAGATATCGAGCTCTGTCTTTGTAGATACTGCAACCTTTTTAAACAGTAAGTGAAAAGTTAGAGTTAAATTACCAACTTATAAACCAGCCATTGTCAATAATTTGATATCTTCTTAGTGGTTGGGAGAGAGTGGATGTTAGAGAGAATATGGCCAAATTCTAATTTGTTGAAGACATAATTTCGAGACTTAAATATTCAGTAAAAGATAAAGAAAATGACTTAAACTTACACATGGTGAATGTAAATACTATATATCTTTATATCTGTTTTATACATCAAAACAAAATTGACATAAGTTTTTATAGGTGGGCTATTCTGTACAGGCACCCACATTTCTTTCATAACTATTGTTTTTTTAATTTCTTTTATAAGAAATTCAAATATGTGTTTAGCCAACCGGTTCAACCATGATCAGAATGTGATACAAGGTAAATTTTTAAGTAAAATTTGACAGGTTTGAATTCAGAGTTTTCCATCTCCAAGATTGGTTTCCATACCAAGTTTAAAGACTCCAGTCTGCCCTACTATTATTTACCCATAGCCAGAGAGAGAATAGTTGGATTCATACCTTTTCCCATACCAGGTAAAATGCAAACAACCTTGTCCTGGATTTGAAATCAGATCACCATGTCCATTTTTTATGATGATAACTGATATACCATAAGTAACTTTGTTCTATAACAGCACTGGATAACTTTACTGAATTTAAAGAAATGGCATTGCTACCAGATTCACTAAAAAGCTAATTTACTTAGACTACAAACAACAAAATCAGACAATAGTCACTTTTGACTACCAACATTAATAATCCAAGATAGATTATAAATATTTTCAAATACCGACATTAAAAAAACAAATTAACTTCAGACTGACACATTATAGTTATAGAGATAAAAAAGACATTTTCAGATTTTAAAATCCAATCTTAAAATAAATCTAGATCATATATAAATAAATATATATATTTACACACACACACACACACACACACACACACACACACACACACACACACACACATATATATATGCATATTTTGAGATATAAACATACATATCTCTCTCTCTCTCTCATATATATATATATACATATATATATATATATATATACATATATATATATATATACATATATATATATATAATGTTTACACACATACATATAGACATAAACATACATGTATTTAAATACATGCACACACATATATATACTATATACTTGTATATGTCTACAAACATATATTTATAGACATACATATACAAATATATATACATACACACACACACACCTACATATGTATATATATCTATGTACACATAAATATATACAGACATATAGAAATGCATACATATATAGAGACATAAACATACACACACACACACACACACATATATATGTATATATATATATATATATATATATACACACACTCCTCTCTCTCTCTTTCTCTCTCTCTCTCTATATATATATATATACACACCAACATACATATATAGCCACACACACACACACCTCTCTTGATATATATATATATATATATATATATACACACACAAATACAAACATACAAACTGATTATTTGTATAAAAATGGATTTGGCATTAAATAACCTACCAAGGTTGATATGCCATAAAACCCAACCAACCAACAAACATATATAAAGACACACACACACACACACATATATATATATATATACACACACATAGAGACACACCTCTCTCTCACTCAATATATATATATATATACATGCACATACATCACAGATGAAAAAAACAATCAGGTAAAAACCTTTGATAAACTAAAATGTTTCTATACTGGTCAGCAGAGGAGTATAAAAACAAAAACAATTCAATTCTCACCTTCTTTAGCTCATCGCATTATTAGTAGTTTTATGTTCTTTGAAAGTGAAAGAGAAAACACAATCTTCGGATGGAAGTTTTTATCATTCATTCATTTTTTAAACTTCTATCTAAATATTATGTTTTTCCTTTAGCTTTCAAAGCTCATGAAATGACTAGTCATGCAACAAACCAAAGAAGGTGAGAATTGTATTGTTTTAGTTTACATATATATATATATATATATATATATATATATATATATATATATATAAATTTATGGTGGCTGTCCTCTCAGTTTTGAGCGTGAACACCTCCTGTATCTCATATCCTCTCCCCCTCCCATACTCCCCCCTTAAATTGTATGTGTTCGTAGGTAACTCTTCAGGCCAGCCAAACTGCGACAGATTTTGCTATAGAATTGGTACAATCGATTAGTTTTGTTTTCAGTGACATTATTTGGGGGCAAGATAGATTTTGCACATTTATGCAGATGGCTTTTGAAACCAGCAAGAGAGAGGCACAATTTTATTTTATTTATCGATTTATTTTTTGAGACTATCTCTGGCTGGTCTCAAAAAAAAAAAACAAAAAAAAAAAACAAATATATATATATATATTGTAGAACGCAACAATGTACAACAACAATAACAGTGACAATTATAACAAGCAACACTTACCTGAGGTCCAGCATAATCGACTAATGCTTACTTGGGTTGCTATTTATGAACAGACATAGCCAATCAGATGTTCTAGCCAATCACAATCCAAGGAATGGACCGGCCAATGTGTGCACATTGGAATCTCCCAATGTGCCATAAATAAGCTCTTTCATTGAAGACTGTTACTTTAGTTTTAGCCTTGCTAAAGACGTTGCTCTTAGCCTAGCTACTGACTACAAGTGTGTTTCGTATTTCAACATATATATATATACAAAATGTCTAACTTACCTGTTTCTGTGCCCGACTGCAATAATCTCCCTGGAAATATGGATATTCAACTTGTGCTTTTTGACCATCATAACAAGAGAGGATATTTTGATATATTCTATCACGAACATGTTCCATATTGTAAACACATACTGCTGAGTGCTTAGTCGAGGAGTCTGTGAAGACACCAACCATTAATGTTGTGTTCTGATGTCTAAAACCTGGGAAGTGGTGAAAATTTGAGGGGCTGATAGTAATGGCTGATGCTGCTTTCAGTATGTTATAACTTCTATGCCTGCCACGACAGATAAGGGGTGCGTCCACGAATGACTGTAGTTCCTTATCTGACTGGCACAGTTGTATGATCTTTGACTCATTTTTGTTTTTTGAGGAATGGAGAGCCAGAAAATAGCTGTAATTAAGATCACTGAATCCAGTGATGTACTGCAGATCCACATCTTTTTTAAACTTCTCATTGTACTGGATCTCGCCAAACTTTCTCCAGGATTGCTTGCTCGACACCTCCCACGTAGTGATGTCTTTGAGAAGCCCACTCACAGTGTAGCTCGTGGCCAGGTAAAGAATGTCCTTTTGGTGGGCAATAAATGCAACTGTTGAATCATTGTGTCGATTAGCTGCCATCGGTTGTTGGATTTCCTCGTAGATTGAAATGTTGTCCACATTTCTGAGTTGGCAAGTCCCTTGAAAAACGCTACCGCATGATATCAACTTCCCCTGCTTGTTGAGCAAAAGAACTTTATTCGAGTTGTTGGTGAGCGACAAGCTCATGCCACATGTTTCCTCGCTTACAGGGATCCCACATTTCGGATTATCCTTCTCCGGTCCGGTCACTTCCTGTTGGACAGAGTTTAGATCCAGATCCAGCTGAAATATCCGATTCACCGCCCCGACGTAGATGTAACCGTGTTCCGAACTGATAGTCAAATGATTCAGTTGGGAGGTGAAGTTTCTTGTGATGATGTCGCTGCAAGAAACCCAAGCCCAGCAAATAGTGAAGATCACAGTCGTTGGATGGAACATTGTATGTGGGGACAACATCTAACCTATACTTGATGGTAAATGGGGGTGTCTTTGAGTCAGTTCACAGCTCAACAGAAGGGTTAAGCCCATTTCTTTGGCAAACCAATCTGAAGGGGTTCACCTATGGTAATCCAAATAGGGGTTCCTGTGATGGGCTCTTCAAATACATCTTTGCACTGTATCCTAGAAAAAACAGAAAGAGATATTAATAAATTTGATATATCTTTTAAAACTGATTAGCATTAAGAATTAACCTTTTAATAGGCAAAAAAATTTTTGTTAATCTTTATATAAAAGGCAAATTATTTTTAGAAAATTTGCAAAATAGAAGATATGTTTAAACAAGTCAATTAATCATATATAAAAAAAACAAACAAAATATGCTAATTTGATCAGTAATTGTGGGTCATAATACAATTGCATTGAAACAATAAAGCATTCACTTTTAACTTTGATATTTTGAAAAATAACCTTCACATAATTCTACTCTATGGTAGTGCTTCCAAGAAATTTTTTTATACATTGACATTGAACTAATCAACATACAGCCAATCAGAAAATGCTTTACATTGTGCTACAGTAAAATATGTTGCCATGTCTGTGTACAAATAATGACCAAAATGTTGCTCTGCCTGCAAAAAGTTTAGGATAAGAAAAATATCAAATACCATATATACCTGACCAAAATTGTATTTTTGAGTAAGATAATATCAGTAAGTATTTACCTAACCTCTCAGCTGTAAGCAGGGTCTATCAAAATTCATCCACTAATTCTAATCTGAAATCAAGACACATCAGCAAACTTGAAAGGATGTTAATCAATTTATATAGATAAAACATGTCTTTATTATTAAATCAAACATGCTTAAATGAGAGACTGCAGCCCAACTACACACACACACACACACACACACACACACACACACATATATATATTCATATATATATGTATATATTCTTCTCTCTCTCTCTCTATATATATATATATATATATATATATATATATATATATATATGCCTGATGATTGTTGTTTGTAAAACTTAATGAAACCTAAGGTTGCAGACAAACTTCCATGGCATTAAATATATAAAGTCTAATATATATTTATTTATCATCATTATGCAATAGCTCTATCACAGATATTGAGCACTCTCCATATTATATCACACTTAGTTCACCCCAAACCCACAAAGTGAATTAGTGACAACCAACACTGTCACAATATATATATATATATATATATATATATATATATATATATATATATATAAACAGTATTTGGCATCAGATGACCCACAACCTAAATAATCAAACCACTATATGAAATGCAAACAGCTTCATCCAAGATTTGAACTCAGGTTGCTCAGTCCATTTCTTACAGTGATAACTGTTTTATTTCAAATGCCTCTCCCCACCCCCTAAAATAATGTCAGTAAGAGAATAAAATAATTATTGGTTGGATTAAATGTGTTATCCTATTATTATTGTTCTAAGATATATTTAATTCATAGAAATATTCTTATAAGTAAAAGCTGACAATTTAAGACAGTTACCATTTTTGTTTCCATGAGCTTCACTAATCTCCCTCCCTCGACCAGAAATGGGTTAAAAAGTATCACTGCCTCTATTCTTCAAGGATAGCTTTGACATTAAATAACCCACAAAGCTTGATATGTCATTAAACACAGAAACTGAAACTGATTTTGTTTTCTATAATTTTTAATGCTGATTCTTACAACGTATCCTTATTATTATTGATCAAACATTTGGGCAATAAAAGCAGTTGTTATCAAGAATTCCTTATTACCAAACATTGCGGCATGAAATCGCAAACCAAAAATAAAACTGTGACACCTTTGACAACAAAAATAAAATCACATAAATATACATAGATTGTACTTATTTTTGGACTGTTATATAGTCCTGTTTTTGCTTGAAGACTTTCAGTGCTAGAGAGTTTGGCAATAAGTAACAACTAATAATATCTGTTTTGATTGTATAATGTTCTACAAGAAATAATAAAATCCTGGTATTCTTGGTTTAGAACAAAATTAACTTAGTATTAAAAATTGTTTGGGGTGTACTTATTTTTAGGTGATACTCTGACACATAACTAGACGGCAATTACACAAGAATGCTGCGTGCAATCTTGAACAAGTCCTGGCGACAACACCCCACAAGACACCAACTGTACGGCCACCTGCCTCCTATCACGAAAACTATTCAAGTTAGATGAACCAGACATGCAGGACACTGCTGGAGAAGCAGGGACGAGCTCATAAGAGATGTACTCTTATGGACCCCCACACATGGCCGTGCAAAAGCAGGACGACCAGCACGAACATACATTCAGCAGCTGTGTGAGGATACGGGAAGCTGTCCTGAGGACCTGCCTAGGGCGATGAACGATAGGGCGGAGTGGCGAGAGAGGGTCAGGGATATCCGTGCTACCAGCGCGACATGATGATGATGATGATGATAAATAAATCCTAAAAAAAAATACAAATCTATTTGTGGACCAACTCATTTTAAAATATTTCTTTCTCTTTGGACTTACGACAAAATTTTTTTTTATATATATCCATTTTGATTGTATAATGTTCCATAATTTATGGGTAATACTGTTTATAATTCTAATTATTCAATTTACATCTAATCTGTGAATCTGTCTCTCAGTTTATCTATCTATCTCATTCTGTTTATATCTGTCTGTCATATTGCACCAAGGGATATCTATCATTTTTATTCATCCATCTGAGTATGTTCATGCCAGTCTTTTATAACTGATTCATTGCTATTTTTCTATCTATAAAGATAGACTGAAAAGTTTATATATGTATATAAATGCAAATGAACAGTAAAAATATCATTCAATATTCTGTCAATATATCTCATATATTCCACTCACAGTAAAATGATGACTATCAGCATCAACATGAAGGCATAGAAGATAAAACAGAAGTTAGAAATGTTACAATAAATGAAAATTTTGTGCATACCACATTGGCCTAGTTGGTAGAGTTTTCACTAATTACCAAGGAGACCAGGGTTCAATCCCAGGTCAAGTTATACCAAAAACTCAAAAAATGGTACTTGATACCACCTTGCTTGATACTCAGCATTATAAGGTATGTATCAAGGGTAAAGTGGAGCAATCCATGAAAAGGAGTAGTGCTTTCCTCTACACCTTGGTGTAGTAGCTATTGAAAAGAAAGCCATTGGGTCGCCCTTGACTATGGTCACCAACTTTACTTATATATATATATATATATATATATCATCATCATCATCAAGTAGTACTGATAGCACAAAATGTATATATATATATATATATATATATATATATATTATTAGGTCAAATTGAAATTATTAATGTTAAAGGAAATTAAAATTATAGACATGCATATATGAGAGTGGGCTGAAAAGTTCATTTAAAAATGTCAGATCTGCTATTGATGACATTTCTGACCAAGAGGATCCAAGCACTGCAATAGCTAGACACACAGGACGCTTGAAGCTGGGATGGAAACCCGCCCAACTTTATGTTAGACTTATTATCATACCGCTCTGCCAACAAGCGAACCATGTCAACTCGGGAATTATAAGGCTTTATGCCGTACCTTATGTACAAATATATATTAAGTATATATGAATAGTTTGTAGGTAACACTGTTTAAATAAGCCAGATCGCATTTGTTTGCTCACAGTTAAATCGTTTCAAGTATTGCTATCAAACATGAATTGTTCAATTCAACATTATTTATTCCTTTGTATATATTTACATGGTTTCAAGCATTTCTGTGTAATACTAATTGTTCAATTTAATATTATTTATTTGTTTGCTCACAGTTAAATTGTTTCAAGTATAGTAAATGATTGAATAGTTCTGTTTGGCCCATAGATGGGAGCCTAACAGTACTACGACTTTAGGTCAGAGTGAACCTGAAAATAATGGCAATGAAGGGGTACTCCACATTCTCCAAAGCTCCAGAACAGGACCCTCAACATCAGATAGTTTAGAATCATACACAAGACACTCACTGGAATAGTCTTGTCCATATTTACCAACCCCTCCGCTAGGATATGACACTAGGTCAATTTTTTTAAGCGGAGTTTAACAGGTTTGAATTCAAAGTTTTCCTTCTCCTTGACAAGTTACCACATCAAGGCTGAAGAACCCAGTTTGCCCTACTAATTTACCCATAGCTGGAGGGAGAATAATCGGATTCATACCTTTCCCAAGGGTATTAATGCTATGTGAAATGCAATCAGTCTCGTTCAGGAATTGAACTTGTGTCACCGTGTCCATTTCCTGCGATGATAACCATTACACCACAGGCACCTCCTCCACTGGGGAAGTCTTATCGCTCTACAAGGAGGCAGTCAATGTATTTGACAGCCCAAGGTGACTTGATGAATGGGAATGTGATTTGAACTACTTTTTGAATATCATTTCTTCAAACATAAACCATTTTTATTCACCTTTCTCTGCTTGTACTTGTCCTCACACTCTGACTTAATGGATGACCCTCCTCCATCTTATGATACCTTTGCAATGTGTCGGACACATTTGTCTGTTAGTTACTGTATACTCAGAGCTATCAAACAGTGTTCTGCCCCTTTCATCTTTATTTCCCTTTTCAAATTGTATCGTCATTTTTAGTACTTAAAACAACTGTCTGCCCTATTGGCAGAGCAAAGAATATGCTGACTGTATCTTCTATTGAAGGAGAAAACCTCACCATAAATGGTGTCCTCGGTATGACGCTAAATTGCATCTGATGATAAGGCTGCTACAGTTCTGGAGATCTGGGTAATGTTGAATACTACTTCATTGACATTGCTTTCAGGTTCACAATGACCTGAAGTGGTAGTACCTGTTTGGGTAACATCTATGAGTTAAATAGAACCTATTACAGTCCCAATTATTAGTCAAGTAGATCTATTTAAAAATTATTCAAATTCAATAGGCCCTTGTGCAAAAAACCCCCCAAAACAATGAAAACTCCAGCAACATCTACACAAATAATGTAAATTTAAGTGTACAATGAATGTGATTCCCTAACCTTGAGGCATAAAATAACCCTAGATAAGTTGAAAATCAATTAATCAATCATAAAACAATTCCAAAACTATATGGTTTAGATTAAATTTTACAGCATCTTTCATACCCAGACGATAGAAGGTGCTAGTTCCAAGTAATTTAATAATCAAATTCAGAAGGAATTAAACTTGTATGAATAGTGCTACATAGCAAAACACATCACCTGCATAGTGTTGGGTGCCTTCACAGTCCACGACAAATAAATGTCTGGAGTCATTCATTGCCACTGATAAGTCTTCAGAGATAATTCAATATAGATACATGTATTTTGCAAAGACTTAGAAGATATATTTGCATTTCCACAGACAATATTTAGAAGAAAAATTATTTGCAAAACCTTTGCATCGAAGAGATGTAGTCATTATATATATGTGTATGTATATATATTGTGACAGAGTTTTAGAGACTAGGCAACCATATGGACACCAAAGACAGTTTCTCATGCGTAGGCTTTCTTCTGAAGGCATCAAGTAAGGAAGAAAAAAATATTTGTACCTTGTTGCAGCAGATGTCTTTGAAATCAAAGAGATTGCAATCATATATAAACGGATGTATATGTTTGTATCTATGTATTTACACAAGTAAATATACAGTTAAACATAACAGAGTCCATCCGATTTAGCTTGGAACACATTCAACTACTTCAACATCACTCTCACATTCACTCTCTCACTTTCTCTGTTTTTTTTTTTCTCTTGTTCCTCTTTTTGTCTTTCTCTTTTTTTTTGTTTTGATACTCAACATCCATATTTCTTTCTTACACTTATTTTTCTCATTACTTGTTGAGAAATGAGTCATATACATACACTAAAGCCCTTTATATATATATAATATTGAGCACTGCATGAAATAACAAAAGTACAGAAAAATAAAGTATGTATTTGTCCATATATGAAACATATATACTATAGTTCTTATATATATATATATATATATATATATATATATATATATATATATATATAAAGCATGCTGCATAAAATAATGGAAAACAAGAAGTATATATGTGATTGTGTATATATATATATATATATATACACACAAACACACAGATATACATATATATGTATGTTTGTCCATATACAACACACATATACTATAGTCCTTATATATATATATATATTATGTACACACACACACACACATACATATATATATATATATATATGTATAATGTACATAAAATGGAAACCTCTTCTGAATCTTGCTTGACATATGGTATTAAATTTGTGTCCATAGATTACAATTCTACATTAAAGAGAAAAATTAAGAATAAAATATTTGCAACTCGTCAATAAAAAAAGAAAATAACAAAATTGTATGTGTGTGCATGTCTGGTGGAAAAATTTGTATGTACTCTATGCACATGAGTTAGTGAAAATATGTTTTGGAGAGAAAGTCAGTTCATATGTCTATGATAATATGTATATAAATGTATAAATGTGAGCTATTTGTATACATACACAAATAAATCTTACACATATGTGTAATTTATAACAATATTTTTATAAGTAAATGCTGACAATTGAAGACAAATGTTCCAAACATGAAGAAAATCTTTCACAGTTTCGTGGTCCTCCTTTTAAACAACATACAAGTTGGAATGGTTTACTCTTTTTTCTTTTTTTAATTTGATTTATAGTAATAAAACACTACTTGATGACAGGCAACACTAGAGTAGATAAAGAGATTTACTGCCATAATCGAATTATAAATAAGTGAAGATTTTCAGTTATTATTGATTTTAAAGGAGGCTTTGTTATGATGTAACTATTAACTGGCAGATCAACAACTACTGAGTAGTGAGTTAATACTCAAAAGGTGCTCTTTTACTTGTAACCTTATGCCAAACCAAAGCAACACTTAGTAAACAAATTTTCTTGCGTTTAACCATAATTTGCACTGTCTGTAATTATAGCCAAAAAAAAGAGATTTATATCTGTCATTTATTGGCAATACATGATATGCTTATCATACAATAACCTTTTTCATAATGTCTCTCAGGATGTTAGAAGGGTTATGTGGCATTGTTGGTGTAACAGTTATTGTTATAGGAATAAAATCATAGGAAAGAGATAAGGTGAACCTCGGTTCACCATATCTATTTCCTATAATTCCTGGATGAAGCTGTTTGTATTTCAGATAGTGCTTCTTCCCTGAGGAAAGGTGTGAAGTCAACTATCACCTCCACTCACTGTGGGTAAATAGGTTTGTTTAATTTTTTTGTTTTTGTTTAATAGCATATTGACCTTTTTAAATGAAGTATTGACATTATTACAGATTTCTGACCAGTCTTTCATTTTATTTTATTTTTTGTAGTGTTATCATTTTCCCTTACTTCTTCTATTCAAGCATTAAAAAAGAAAGTAAAAAGTCTTATATGACTTCATAAAATGAAGTATTTTTAACCATTATTAATTTTTCATTCATATCATATCTATTGTTTTCTATTCCTTGTTGTAATAGATATAATAGTCTAAAGTTGTTTGAATTTCTTCACATTGTAATTATTATTCAATTTTGACTAATCCTTCCTTTCATTCTAATTTTGTTGCTTATTTAAATCTAGTAGTCATTTACAAAGTTTAATGTTTATTATGGTACAAAGCTAGAACTATAAGGTACTCAGTGAGAAATAAATGACCTCATTAACATCGGTCAGATACCAAAGCCATATTTGTAGAAGAACAGCACTGATACTATTTAAGCCATAGCTGGTGAAGATAAGGGAGTTCATATCTTTCTTAAGGGTATTAGTTCAAAAGTGAAGGTAATTGTATGACTGGAACTCTTACTTTGAGGCTATAGTCCGACACTTTAGCTATTACATCATAGGGAATCCTTGGTAAATTGTAGGTTAGAGAGAGAGCTCTTTATCCTATTTACCCAACCCCTCTGCTCGGGCAGGATATGTCACAAGGTCAATTTTTAAGTGGAGTTTAACAGGTTTGAATTCACAGTTTTCATTCTGCTAGACTAGTTGCCTCACCAAGGCTGAAGAACCCAGTCTGTCCTACTATTTACCCATAGCTGGAGGGAGAATAATTGGATTCATACCTTTCCCAAGGGTATTAGTGCTATGTGAAATGCAATCATTCTTATCCAGGATTTGAACTCGAGTTGCCGTATCCATTTCCTACGCAGATAACCATTACACCACGGAGAGAGAGAGCTCTTTATTCTTTAAGTCACAACCAGTCTCAGATAAAAAAAAAAAAAAACACGATTCAAATTCAAAGCAGTTGTATCTTGCATAAAAAAATTGACTTTGTATTTCATCCTGCTTATGGTGGAGGTACTGGTTAAATACATACTTAAAGGGTCCCTCTCTTCTCCAAGTAACATGTGACAGGTTTTACTGGGTTACATGGAATAAGTAGCAAGGAAAGGTTCCTGACACAACTCAATGCTCAAAGTTACTCTCTCACACTGAAAAGTTGATGGATAAAATGACTTTTTCTTGAACTCCACTTCAATGTGATTCATCTTTTAGAGAAAATACAGTGAATTTGATCCATCAAGGTGCATTTTGACGACAACGTTAACAGTCATCTATTCCCTAGAAAAAAAAAAATCTAATAGATGTGCTGGAGTGTATGTTTTATGATGATGTACACCTGGGATCTTTTGGGGTTTTGGGTCTCCCTACCCAGGGTGACCAAGCCAAAGCTGGTAAAAGCCTTGATTCATTTCCTTGCAGCTCTGCACTTCACACATCTCCAGTAATATTAGCCCTGAATAGACAATTAGATGATTTATCACTCTATACATTTCACACTCAAATTTGATATTACTGTAAGGTTGGCTGGTTGGTTGGTTGGTTGTTTGGGTTTTATGGCATATCAACGTTTACAGTCATCTACTCCCTAGAAAGAAAAAAAAATCTAATAGATGTGTTGGAGTGCATGTTTTATGATGATGTACACCAGGGATCTTTTGGGGTTTTGGGTCTCCCTACCCAGGGTGACCAAGCCAAAGCTGGTCAAGCCTTGATTCATTTCCTAGCAGCTCTGCACTTCACACATCTCCAGTAATATTAGCCCTGAATAGACTATTAGATGATTTATCGCTCTATACATTTCACACTCAAATTTGATATTACTGTAAGGTTGGCTGGTTGGTTGGTTGGTTGTTTGGGTTTTATGGCATATCAACCTTTGTAGGTCATTTAACACCAAATTCTGTCTATATATACATACATATTCAACCAAAGATTTCAAAACGAATATTAAGGTAGGTAAAATTTTCTATTAGCAGGATTTCATTTGTTTGCACAAGATTAACCAGTTTTAAGTTGTCATATTTTTTGGTATAACTCTGTTTCTCTCAAGAAGGACAGAATGTCATCTATTTTGATGTTCTCAAACAGATCGGTTATTTACTTTGAAAAATCGCTTTCTGATAACAGCAACAGTTCTGCATTCTATAAGAATGTGTTTAACCGTGCAAGTTGTCTGGCAGGTTGAACACTGTGGTTGTGGTTCTTGTTTCAAAATGAAAGGGTGAGTAAGCCTTGTATGACCAATTCGCAATCAGGATATAACAACTTGTTCTCTTCTTGATTTTCTCAATGCTGGTCTCCACTTTCCTAAGGTGGGCTGAATGTGGAAGAGTTTATTGTGGATGTTATTGCTCCATTGTTGTTACCATTTTGCGTGAAGGAATTTATTAATTGTTGGTTTCAGGTACTTTAAGGATACAATGAATTAGGGGCTCCATAGAGTGTTTCATAATAGTTTCAGAAACACATTCTTGACTTCTTACTATCTCTGACCCAGCAAGGAACAGTAAATCTACATAGCTATATTACCTACATTTTTCAAGTAAGCCTTTTATTATTTTGTAACCCCTTCTACAATTCGCAATTCTATATACTGCTTGTTAATGGAACAATATACTGTTGGGACACATTTGCGTATTCTTTTTTTAAATAACACTGGTATGTATATTGTATTTATCAAATCTTAAATGCTCTTGCATGTGTGATTAAGTTTATCTTGTCTTTCTTTATGTTGTGTTCAGTATTAGTATATCACAGACATACTAATGCTAATATTGGTTCTTGATGAATGGGGACACAAGTAAATATCTTCCCTACCAATAGTAAGTAAAGTTAGGAGGTGCCTGTGGTGTAATGGTTATCGTCGCAGGAATTGGACACGGCGACACGAGTTCAAATCCTGGACTGATTGCATTTCACATAGCACTAATACCCTTGGGAAAGGTATGAATCCGATTATTCTCCCTCCAGCTATGGGTAAATAGTAGGGCAGACTAGGTTCTTCAGCTTTGGTGAGGCAACTAGTCTAGGAGAAGGAAAACTGTGAATTTAAACCTGTTAAACTCTGCTTAAAAAAAGTTGACCTTGTGTCATATCCTGCCCGAGCGGAGGGGTTGGGTAAATATGGTAAGTAAAGTTGGCGAGCCAAAGGCTCCCTATTCAATAGCTACTACACTGAGGTGTAGTGAAGGGTTTTTGATTGCTCCACTTTATCATTGATACAAACCTTATAATGCTAAGTGTTAAGCAAGGAGGTATCAAGTACCATTTTTTTAGTCTTTGGTATGACTCAACGTGGGATTGAACCCTGTTCTCCTAGGCCATTGGTGAACACCAGTTGTGCTACAGCAATTATATAATCCAGGAAAATATTTATCTATGCAAAGTTCCTCATGCTTTTTTTCTACACAAGACCTCCATTTTGTCTTTTGCCAGTTTTCCCACTTGTAACAGAGTTAGTTTTTTTTGTCTTTTCTTATTTGGTTTTAGTGCTATATAAAATTTTATTCAAACAAAAAATTAGGATCTGTACAAGAAATAAAGTAAATAAAAATAAGCAGATGGATATAAGGAAGTGAAGAAGAAAAACTAACTTGTCAGCATAAACTGAAGTACAGACAAATATAAATAGAGGTATTAGTCTGCCTAAAAAAAATTTTTAATGGAAAACCCTTTAAGAAGAGGAAAAGGTTGAGGAAGAGGAAACAAGCAGAAGGATGATGATGATGATCTTAGAAATGAAAAAGAAGGATGAAAGAATCATAATGATTAGGGAGAAGAATTTAAATAATAATTAAGAAGAAGAAAAGGAACTATGATTATTAAGAAGAACAAAAAGAATTATAATTGTTAAGAAAAACATTTTAAAAATTAGAAAAAAAAAGAATCAGGTATTAGTTTTTTATGGGTAGAAGAACCTTCCCTTTTGGCTTAAATAATTTTTTAAACCCAGGACAATGTCAAGAATTTTAATACACCTTCCATCTCCATAAATTAGGAAAAAAACAAAACAAAACTAAAAATAATAAATCCCAGTGGTTATAAAGAGTATCTTTTTAAAAATCAAAATTCTTCTGCGAATATTAAACAAAATAGTGTCAGTAACTAACAAGGAAATAAACGTTTAAAAAATCATTTTATTGAAAACAAATAAGTAAATGCGGTGGAATTTATTCATTTATCTTTTATTATTTTGTTATTGATAAAAACAAAATGCAAATTGTTTACTGGAACTGAATTTTAAGTCTTTGATAATTATTTCCTTCTTTAAAAAATTAACTTCAATGAAATAAAAAAGTGGGAAAGTACTGTCAAGAATATTCTATAAAGTCTTGATTAAATCAAAATTTGTATTCAACATCATTCAGAGTAGGATATCAAACTGTCACATTTGATGGAAAGATAAAGAAGAGAATAACAATATTTTGTGTATATATATATATATATATATATATATATATATATGTGTGTATGTGTGTGTGTGAGACGTATGTCTGGAACGTATTCAACCATTTTCCATATCTTGAGAACCAGTTCCATGGGCTGGATGCAGCAACAAGTCAGAAAAAGACTTTACTACATCTGAGTAAACAGACACTCTCCAGTAGGGTTACTCAAGTGGGAGTGAGGTACCATTGAGTCAGATTGTGTACTATGTGAATGTTACATTCATATCAACTGAATGAGTAATTATTTATTCTTATGCAATATATTTTGGCAGAGCACTGAATTCAGCCTTATTTTCCATGGAACAAATATGGATTTCTTTCTTGAATCTAAAATCCCCAATTAAATGATGAAGATTTTAGAGCATAGATGAAGTTAAAGATTAAGGAAGACACAACAAGACAGCTGATGGCAATCCTGAAAGAGTAGTTTGCAGATTATTTTGAAAAGTGAAAAGGTTGCTGGGATAAATTTAGAAGAGATTACTTTGAAGGAGATCCGAACTCTAGGCAGGCAATTAAAAAATAACTTTCCAGAGAGATGCAAATATTGTGTGTGTGTGTGTGTGTGTGTGTGAGTACATATATATATATATATATATATATATATATATATATTATGGAAGCACTCATGGTGTAATGGTTACTGTCATAAAAAATGATGACCCAAAGCCAAATATGGGAGGAAGCTGTTTCACATAGCACTAATATCCTTGCAAAAGGCATGAATCCAATTATTCTCCTTCCAGCTGTGGGTAAACGGTGGAGAAAACTGGGCTCTTTAAACTTGGTATGGCAAGTCTTGGAGAAGGAAAATTCTGAATTCAGACCTGTTGAGCTCCACCAAAAAAATTGACCTTGTATCACATCCTGCTCGTGTGGAGGGGTTGGGTAGATATATATGTATTTACCTAAGCTCTCCACCATGGGCAAGATGTAACACAAGATCAGTTTTTAAATGGATTACAGTTGGTTTCAATTCAGTTTTCATTCTCCTAGTTGGGTCCTCTTACCAAGGCTAGAGAACCCAATCTGGCCAACTATTTACCCATATTTTGAAGGAAAAAGGAATGGATTCATGCTTTTCCCCAAAGCATTAGTGCAAAATAAAATGCAAGAAACTTTGTCCAGGATTTGAACTTGGGTTGACAATTCTATTTCCTTGGATACTGACTCTCTCACTTAGTATGCCATCCATATATATATATTTGTGTGTGTATGTGTGTGCACACTTGTGTAAGTGTGTGTGTGCATATAATATATAGAGAAAGAGAGGACAAGACATATAAGAAACAGATTATATCAGAGAGAGAGAGAAAAAAAAAGTGAGACTGTGAGACCAAAGGAAAGAGAGAAACATTAATGAGAATCCTTAAGTAGGAAAAAAGGAAACTATGTTATATATATATATATATATATATATAAACTATCAACTATTAAAAATAAAATAATGCATAATGAAAATATAAACAGAAAGAAGATATTGAAAAAATAAAATAGTGAGAGAAAGAGAGAGAGAGAGAGAGAGAGAGAGCACAAGATAGAGGGTATAATTAAGAAAGAAAGGGAACAAAAATGAAAAAGAAAAAGTTATCATTTTTTTCTTTTTCAAAGTAAACTAAGTATCAGAGTCATTGGTGAACAAACAAATGAGCCAGAATCATGAGGAAGATGTCCAGAGAAGATATTTCAAAGACCCTTTGGGGAGTTGAAATGACAACGGTGGCGCCGCTGGTGTATATATGATTTGCAAAAGAAAATGTTTCAGAGTCGCCTTTCTTTTTCGGACTTTCTCCATTTGCAGCCTCTCTTCCACATAATTGGCACTATTCACAAAAACTGCCATTTTGGTACAGGAAGAAAGAATTTGGATGGTCCAAAGTTGAAGAATCAATGGATGGCAGCATTTCAATGAAAAATAAGAGAGAGGTAGGGATGAATTAATGACCCAAGAAGATTTGTTTTTTATTTTGTCGATAGGGTGAGGTTGGTGAATAAAGACCTGTATTCAGATAGAGTTTTTATATCAATATGCAAGAGACAGAGAGACAGACAGACACAGTGAGATAAAAGTCTCAGCAGTTGACAAATGACTGATATGGTTTTTATTTGCTCTACTGGACATGAGACTGAATTAAAGAACAAGAAAAATGCATTTTGATTTGGACAGAGAAAATAACATGGCAAAAGAGAAGTTAATCAGACTGTCTACACAAATTTTATCTATCCACATATATATACACACACATATTTGATGCCTATATATTAAATTTGAGAAGTTTAAGAGATTGATCAATCTGTTTGTATTAAGTTACCCAGTATTTCCCATATCTCCCCAAATATTTCATACATCCCTCAAAATCACTCTACTAGAAAATAAAGAACCCTATCAGAGGAATACATTATCATGATAAAAATTTATTTAATCATATCAACAAACAGAACCTAGATTTTATAGCATTTGCCTACTACCCAATTAAATTCATTACTGTCCTAAGAAATGAAGCTCTAATATAAAAAAAAAATCAAACTCTATCCTACTTCTAACAACATTCCACTCTACTCTACTGCCATTAACACAAATTGTCAAAAGTCATTGGGAAATCTTTAAAATAAAACCTGAATTAAAAAATATGCTTCTAGAACTGAGTAAGCTTGCATATTGGTTGTTCTTTTTGTCCAATTGCATATCAATCTTCATGGATTATTTAATGCCAAAGTCATCCTTCTAGAAGGATAGTGGTAATACTATTTAACTCATAACTCAGGGGATGATAAGGTTCATGCCTTTCTACAGGGTATTACTCCAAAAGTGAATGTAATAGTGTGATTGGAGTTTGAATTCATTTACCATGACTTCACAGTCCACTACTTTTGTCATTATGCCATGAAGACTCCTCTCTAAAACTCTTTGGGATATGATTGGAAGAAACAAAATAAATCTCTTTGTGGACCTCTTCATTTAAAAATATATATCTCCAAGTGAGATGAACAAGACATGCAAGACACTGCCGGAGAAGCACAAATGAACCTGTTAGTGATGTTCTTCTATGGACCCTGATCCATGGACATACCAATGTTGGCGACCAGTGAGAACTTCTCTACATCAGCTCTGTGTAGACACAAGATGTAGTCAGGATGACCTGCTGGGAGCAAGGACAATAGGGACAGAGAGAGTGATAGAGTCAAGGAAATGATGATGATGATGATATCTGAGGATTTTAGTTATATATAGGTCTTTTTTCAATCATCCATAAAAAATCTGTGGTGAACAGAATAAAATTTTGCCAACTATGCTAGATTAGCAATAGATGCTGTGGTGAACACAATGAGAACCGTAATTCAGAGGGAGGGATTCACGGTAGTGTAATGATTATAGTACTGGACTGCAGCCTCAAAGTAAGTGAGTTCAAACTCCAATCCCATTATTATGTTCACTTTCAGACTAATAACCTTGGGAAAGGCATGAACCATCTTATTCCCTTCAGCTTTAAGTGAAATAGAATAACTGCTGCTATTCTACAAGGATGGCTTTGGCATTAAATCACCCACAAAGTTTGATATGACATTAAAGAATACAACCAAACTAATTCATTTACTAATTCTATAAACAATATATCATCCTATATTATTGGAGGGTACAATAAAATTAATTATAGAAAAAGCAAGTTATATGTAGAAAAGCACTGATTATATGCAAATGTAGAGTGGCATGTTTTCCTATATCTCTCTTGTTGTCCTTGTTGACAAAGTTAATTGAAAAAAGAAAATATTTTTGATACAACTCAATAATATAAAATAATTTACATATAGCTATATTTAAATGCGGCAGTTGATTTGGTGATATCAAGACACTCAATTCCATAGAGTTGGGATATAGCATAAGAGATTTTTTTTTTTAATTGGAAGATTACCGTACTCATGAGGATAAAAATTTTCAGACTCCTTTAACATTTCTCTAATCGGATGCTTCAGAAATCAGAAACTGACCCTAAGAGCGGGAGTCTCTCTAAGTGAAATGGATTGACTGATTTTAATTGCATGTCAACTTATTTAGGGTTATTTTATGCCAACAGGTTAGGAAATTGCATTCATTCTATGTTCATATTTACATTTTTGTACAGTGCTACCAAAACTCTAGGTCAGAGTGAACCTAGAAGTAATGTCAATGAAGGAGTAATTCACACTCTAGAACTGGAATCTTTCCATTAGATACAGTTTAGGGTCATACTCAGTAAATTTGTTTCTAAAGAGTTTTTTAACACAGTTATATCCTCTCAGTTATTCCAATCTAATATAAATTTCATACACTTGAATGGTTTCAAGTATTCCTATCTAATACTAATAATGACATGGTTTCAAGTATTCCTATATAATACAAATAATTATATGGTTTCAAGTAATTAATTTCTATTTAATAATAGTCATTTGTTTTCACATAGTTATATGGTTTCAAGTAACTAGTAATTATTCTTTGTAAACAATTGTAGCTTCAAGTAACAATACTTTATACAAGTAATTTACAGTTATAAGATTTCAATAATTCTATCTAGTTCAAATCATTTTAAAGCATATGTATCTATCTGACCTAAAGATTGAATACTAACTGATACTTTCATTCTGGGTGACAGTGGACTTGGGAGTAATGGCAATGAAGGGGTACTCTACCTTCCTCAGAACTGGAGCCTCACTATCAGATGAAGTCTAATTTTCTACTTATTCATCTTCACGGGATATAGCATATTCTCAGCCTCATTGACAAGGTGGTAGTAAAATAGAGAAGTACCGTTTGGTAGAAGTTTTCATAGCTAATTGGCAGTTTGATTTGGTTTTATGGCATATCAACCTTTTAATGCCAAATCCATTTTTATGTAAGTAATCAGTTCCATTTCAAACAATTCAGTTTAGCATGAGTACACAGTTTGTCAAAAACATTTCTATTTCAAACTATTCAGTTTATTCAAGCAATTATATATAACAATTCAGTTTAGTGTAAGTACAGTTTCAATGTCAAAAACAGTTCAATTCCAAATAATTCAGTTTAGCATAAGCACACAGTTTAAATGTAAGTACAGTTTAATTGTGAAAATCATTTCTATTTCAAACTATTCATTTTAGCCAAGCAGTTCTAATACAGCTAATTCAGTTTAGTATAAGTACAGATTTTATTTACACAGTTAAATATCAAAACAGTTCTATGTTAAACAATTCAGTTTAGTGTAAATACAGTTTCAATGTCAAAAAACAGTTCTATTTAAAATAATTCAGTTAAGCATAAGTACGCAGTTTAAATGTAAGTATGGTTTAATTCTCAAAAACATTTCTATTTCAAGCTATTCAGTTTAATCAAACAATTCAGTTTAGCATAAGTATGCTACCATGCCGGACCAGAGTGGACCTGGGAGCAATGGCAATGAAGGGATGCTTCGTATTCCCCAAGGCCCCAGCATTACTGGGACCTCAATATCAGATTGTTTAGTGTCATATCTAGGACACTCATTGGGGTGCAGTCAGTGTATTCTACAGCCCCAGCCAACTAGGCAGATTGATTTGAATTGCATGAGCTTATCATCTTGAAAATGTGACAAAAATGTTGTACTGAAAGTTAAATTTATTTTATTCTCGTAAAATCTATAATAATTATCAAATATACATATGTCAATAAGTCTATTCTTGGAAAAAAACAGCAGTGGATATTACTGTTGTATCTCTTCAACAGCGTTCATTATTTAGATACCGAAGTTAATCCATTGCTTTACTTACCTATTGCTGAGTGCTCGTTGAACTTTGCTTACAAAGAAAAGCTGTGGCAAATAAATCTACTCTACAACCTGCTTGGCAACCCAACCACCTCACATATATGTATAGATTCTCAAGCATATACACACGATACATTTGATAATAGCCACAAGGAAGATAGAAAGCATATCATCCGTTTCTTCGTTTAACGCTATTCCGAGCCAGTGAATGCAATTAATTGCACCAAAACGAGACTGATTTCTAGCTGATTAGCTGTCAGACAACTGTGTTTGATAGTGTCCTTTCATGTCAATTATTGCGGATACGGGCTATTTAAATATTGCCATCTTCAGTGGCTAGTTGTCTTTACGGTAATTACTACCAATGTAACGCAATGTAGATACCAGCATATTTTGTTCGGCCCTTCCACTTAGCTGCCTGAAACTTTTATTCCCTGGATATATCTCTTGTCTCTCTTTGGAGGCTACTTTTGTGAAATCAGGAATAAGCGTTGGCTCTTGAGAATGAATATCATTAATGAATGGACAATTTCACTTAGAGGCTAAGTAGTCGTCCAGTGTTTTCTGTTTATTCATTAGAAGGATCTTTCAAGTTGAAAGGTTATCTGTAGCTCTTTCATTCACAACCCTTGAAGGACAAGATCTGAAGTGACTCTAAGAACATAACTGTATTTAGACAGTGCATATTATTGCATTTATAGATATTCTAATAGCATTTTCTGACTTGTGTTGGGCTCAGGGGAGTTAACTCTTTACATGTCAAAATCAACCAATAGTCATTTAACAGGAAAGTAGGGAAATATATATATATAAATATATACATACACGTATATATATGTAGAGAGAATTAAAGCAGCCCAAATAAAGAATTAGGTGTATATATATATGTATGTGGGATTAAATAGGAAAGAAAGTCATGCCAGCCTATTCTATCTTTGATCAATTCAAGTATTTATATAAATCCTTTGACTTCTTGATGCAATGAATTTAGAAAGGTACCATATTTTTCTTAAGGAGAGAATAATGACATTGTTGAATCACGAAACACACTTGCAGTCGGTAGCTAGGCTAAGAGCAACGTCTTTAGCAAGGCTAAAACTAAAGCAAGCCAGTCCTTAATGAAAGAGCTATTTATGGCACATTGGGAGATTCCAATGTGCACACATTGGCCAGTCCAATGTGTGACAAACACAATGATGAGACATATACATTCATATAAAGAGTGGGAGAAAGAACAAGTGGGAGTGGAATTTATGGAAGAAAAGAATTTTACAAGCGGTAAGAGGAAGAATTATCAGGAAAAGTGCCATAGGCATTTCAGAATGTGGCCGCTATATTCAAAGTTGATCTTGTTAAAGGAAGGTTTGCTAATCTTTTTATATAGTTTCAAGAATTTCAAGTTCTTGTTAATTTTTTCCTTTGTGTAATATAGAGTTGTTTTCCGTTATAATTTTTTCTATATTTGGAGAAAGGACACAAATGTATCTTAAGATGTTGAGAGATGGAACTAGTGTTGGATAGGTGAAGTGTTAAGCATCTCAACATAGTTGTAGAAGTCAGGGCTATGTAGGTACTTAATTTATTGGAGAAGCATTCTTCAAGTGGACATTTAAACTGATGTAATACAGGAAAATAGTCGAGGGAGAGATGATGAAGTTGCATAGAATTTGGTATATTTGATGAGTTTTTAACACTTTTCCTGCCAATAGTTATTCCTTTCCTCTAGTAAAATTCTTTCCTTCTATTAATTTCCCTTCCACTTGGTCTTCCTCCGACAATTTATACAAATGTATATGACTTGTGGTTGTCATTTCGTTCTTCACTCCAGTGAGAATGGCTCCAGTTGGAGTTGAAAGTACTCGGGAAAAATATGGCACCTTTCAAAATTCATTCCATCCAGAAGTCAAATCACTTAAATGAAGATTTGAATTGATCACAGATAGAATAGGTTGACCCTAAGTGTCTGTCCAATTTAATCAAGGATGTTTTAAAGGGAAAATGCTACCTATATACTATAAATAAGTACACCTTAAACATTTTTTTAATAAAAAGTTAATTTTCTTCAAAACTAAAGAATCTAGAATTTTATTACCTCTCATAAACATTTTAAAATCAAGTAAGTAAAGTAAAATTGAAAAAAGTGAGTTTCTTTAGTTTCTTTGTTTAATGGCATATCAACCTTTGTAGGTTATTTAATGCCAAAGCCATTCTCCTAGAAGAACAGTAGTGGTACTATTTAACCCATAGCTTGGAGGATAAGGGGTTTCATACCTTTCTCAAGGGTATTTGCCCGAAAGTGAATGTAATAGCGCGACTGGAGTACAAACTCGCTTACTACGATTCCGCAGTCCATTGCTTTAACCATTACACCACTTTCTTAAAGAAAGGAAAAAGACTGAAGTTATATTTACCAAGACAGTAATGAACAGTAAGTGAAACATTAATTTTTTTTCAAATAGTCTCAGTGGCATGCAACATACTTATTCTAGAGAATTTTCCAGTGGTTGAAGTACCTCTGAAACTATGCATTTGACTGAATATAAATTGAATTTCTTTTAATACTGACTACATCCTTGGATCTCATTCTTGAGATGAATTTTTTGTTTAGAAAAAGTCACAATAAAGATAGTATGAAGAGTGCTGCACTTATACTATTTTGTTTTGTTGAAAAATTATTCAAATTGGAAAAATTCTTTTTTTTAATAGTCACATCATCACATTATGATATGATATGATATGATTCAGGGGGAGCTGAAAGGTTCATATGATGATGTCCTATCTACCACTAATGACGTTTTTTTACCAGGGAGATCTAAGCACTGCAACACCAATGGAAGAAGTGTGTGGAGTGTAAGTGAGACTATGTAGAAAAATAAACCTCATTTGTTCACAATCCATGTGAGCATCTTGGTCAGCTTATGAACTTTTCAGCTGACCCTTGTATGTGTTGCTTAGTTGCACACACTTTCTAATTCAACTTTGAAATGTTATAATAAAAAAAATCTAAATAATCAGTGTTTTTAATCACACCTTGAAGAAAAAGGCTTAGAATAATTCTGAAGTATGAATTAATATTGTATAGCCAAAAAAAAAAAAAAAAAATTGTAATACTAAAATGCAATTGCATTTAGTCAAAGAAATTATACAATAATGTTAGGCAATTAAAAAATTCACCAGTGATTGTGTTAAATAGTTACTAAAAATGTGGATGCTTTATTTAAAAATATCAAATGTAGCAAGAAATAACAAATCCTATTATGACATGAGAATCAGTTTTTATCATAGCTAAGCATGATGTAAAAATAAAACCTGAATTGACTGCTGCTGATGAATTTTAATGCCGACAAAAGACAAAAATGAAATAACAAAACAATGAAAGATGCTAGAAAAACAAAAATCTATTCAGGATCTGTAATATTCTTAGACTGTCATTTTCTATCAGGAAATAAAGAATAAAGTGTGGCCATTGTAATTTTAGAAAATAATCTTTTAGTGCATTAAAGCTGTAGCAAATATGTGCACATCATAATGCTTATAAAGAATTATAGACCCCCCCATATATATATATATATATATATATATATATACACACACACGCACATGCATACATAAACACATACTAATAAAAATAAACATTCATACATAGATATAGATATACTCTTGGGTATGTATATATATATATATATATATATATACACAGTATAACACAGATATTAAAATCAGACTGTTTTTTCCTTTTCTTTTGTTAATTTATTCAGGGTACTCACAATTTTACAAATAGAGTTGTTGTTGTTAATACTATTATTAATACTACTACTAACAACAACAACCAACACCATCAGCTAACTCTGATGTGAAAAACTCTCAAGGAGTAAAATCCAAAAGTCCATGGAAACCTGGAAAGTGAAACTGACAGCTGGAGGAAAAAACATTGCAGAAGTAAAGATCCAGAGAGGCATACTCCAGGGATATGTGCTATCACCATTACAATTTGTAATAGTGATGATGCCACTCAATCACATTCTCAGGAAATGCACAGGTGGATACAAACTCAGTTGATTGCAAAGAAAGATCAACCACTTAATGTAAGTGGATGACATTAAACTGTTTACCAAAAATGAAAGAGAATTGGAAACCCTAATACAGACTGAAAATATACAGTCAAGAAATGGAGTTTGGCATAGAAAAATGCACCATGCTAATAATGAAAATTGGGAAACAACATGACGGAAGGAATCAAACTGCAAAACCAAGAAAAAATCAGAACATATTGAGAAAAGGAAACCTACAAATACTTGGGAATATTCGAAGCTGACACTATCAAACAAGTGGAGATGAAAGAAAAAATTCAGAACGAGTATCTCAGGAGAACCAGAAAGCCACTCGAGACAAAGATATACAGCAGGAACCTTATCAACGGGATAATTACCTGGGCTGTCCCCCTCATAAGATACTCAGGACCAATCTTGAAGTGAACCAGAGAAGACCTTAAACAAATGGACCAGAGAACAAGAAAGCTAATGACCATGCATAATACTTTGCATCACAGAGATGACATTGACAGACTATATGAGTCAAGAAAAGAGGGAGGAAGAGGACTTGCCAGCACTGAAGACAGCATTGATGTATCGATACAATGACTCAAAGACTACATAGAAAAGTATGGAGGAATACTGATCACAGCCACCAGAAATAATATTGATGACACGAGAAACAGCAGAATGGAAATAACCAGAAAACAAAAGTGGAAAGAAAAACAACTCTATGGACGTTTTAAGAGACTAACAAGAAAATATGGACATGGCTAAGAAAGGGAAACCTTAAGAGAAAAATTTAATCTCTTCTAATAGCAGTACAAAACAACATTATAAGAACCAACCATATCAAAGTAAGAATAGATAAGATGAAACAAAACAGCAGTTGTAGGTTATGTGGTGATAGAGACAAAACAATCAATCACATAATAAGTGAATTCAGCAAATAAGCTCAGAAAGACTATAAAACTAGGCACAACTGGGTGGGCAAATTGATCCACAGGGAACTGTGCAAGAAATTGACATCTGACCATATGAACAAATGGTATATGCACAACCCAGAATCTGTCCTGGAGAATGAGAAGCACAAACTCCTCTAGGGCTTTGAGATACAAATGGATCACCTAATCTTGGCAAGATAAGCAGACCTTAATATAATCAACAAAAAAAGAGAACTTGCAAAATTGTGGACTTTGCTGTCCTGGCTGACCACTGAGTAAAATTAAAAGAAAATGAAAAGAAGGATAAATACCTCGACCTTGCAAGGGGATTGAAAAATCTGTGGAATATGAAAGTGATGGTTATACCAATTGTAATTCGTGCTCTTGGTACAGTCATTAAAAATCTAGTAAAAGGACCTGAGGATTTGGAAATAAGAGGACAAGTAGAGATAATCCAAAACTATAGTATTACTGAGATTGGCCAGAATACTGAGAAGAGTCAAAGAGACTTGTCACTTACACTCCAGTGAAAGACCATCCACTAACGCTGATGTGAAAAATTTTCAAGGAGTAAAAATAATAATAAATAAATAAATAAATAAATAAAAATAAATAAAAAATAAAAATCGACAAGTGAATGAATGAATAATAATATAAAATGAAATAGAATATAAAGAACAGGACTGAAGGTGGAGACATAGGTTAATTATAGTCGCACAGGATCAGAGACAAGTAACAAGAAACTATGAGGCTAACATTATAAAAAGAAACAAATCAAACCCAATATACAGTCAGTGTTAACAAAAAAAATTACTCCTTTGACTACTTAGTGTCCGATTATCCAGTCCTAACACCAACAGTATATAAAGAAAGAAATTATAGAATGGGTCATTATATTCATTGGAAATTATGTAAATACTATTCAATATTGGATTGTGAAAAATAATATAAACGCTGACTAGAACCAATAACAGAAGCAAAGGGAGCAACTATTCTCTCAGACTTTGCCATCCAAACTGATAGAAAAATAAAGAGCAAAGTGATTAAGGACTATAAAAGAAAAAAACAGGCCTTCTCATTGATATATCGATGCCAACAGATAATAACATACTGAATGATATGTTAATATAAGTAAATGCAAAGACCTGCAAATAGAAATTGTAAAAATATGGCACCCTAAGATTACCACTGTGCCAGTAATAGTGGGAGCACTGGGTATGATCAAGAAAGAGACAGATAAATACATTAACAAGATACCTGGCAGTCACAGCCAATATAAAAAAAGTCAGTGACCTTTGTCAAGGGTGACCTGAAGGCTCACTTTTCAACTGCTACTACACCGAGCTGAAGGGGAGGGCACTACTCCATTCCATGGATTGCTCCACTTTACCTTTGATCCTTACCTTATAATGCTGACAGTTAAGCAAGGTAGCATCAAGTAACATTTTTTGAGTCTTTGGTATGACTCTACCTGGGATTGAACCCTGGTCTTGCAGACCACTGACAAACACTCTACTCATTAGACCAGTAGCTATATAAAATACATATCAATTAAAAATTGTACTTTGTAGAATTGCTCATCTCTTTACAATCAATATGTCTGAAAAGTATCACTAAAAAGGGGTAGCAAAAAATATAAATCCATCGAATACATAAAATCACTACTTCCCCTCACTCTAGGTCTTTGGTAAAAAACCTGGTGAAAGACCATAAGAAATCAAAAATAAAACTGAAAATTAAGTAGTAATAATAATAATAATAATAATAATAATAAGCTAGCATAGAAGTACCAAACTAGGTATGACTGGGTGGGATCGGCAATCCACAAGGAATTTCACAAACAACTGAACTTTGATCGTACTTCCAAATGATATATGCACAAACCAGAATCTGTCCTAGAAAACAAGATGCATAAAATTCCCTGGATTTTTTAGTTATAAATGGATCACTTTATCCCAGTCAAAAGACCAGACTTAAAGCTAATTAACTAAAAAAAATGACAACCTGTTGTCTAGAGGGTTTTGCCATTCTAGCAGATCACTGAGTGAAAATAAAAGAAAATGAAAAGATAAACAAATACTAGGACCTTGCTAGAGAACTAAAAAAAAACCCTTTGAACCAAGATAGTGACTGTGATACCAATTGTGGTGGCTATACTTGGATCTGTCCCCAGCTAATTCTGATGTGAAAACCTTGCAAGTTGTAAAATAATAATAATCACCCAATCCCAGCCAGAAGACCAGAACTATTAATTAATTAACATGAAAAAAAAACAACTTATTTTGTGGATTTTGCAATTCCTGGGGATCACAGAGTGAAAATAAAAGAGAGCAAAAAATAGACCAAAACTTAGATCGTTTTTTTTTTTTTTTATCATTAAGGGTTTTCGGACTATTGTCTTCATCTTTATTGTTATTTCCACAACGTTTTGGTGTTTTTTAATTGTTTTTATTGATATATTGTATCAGGTCTGTATTGACTGGATATTAGTTGTCTAAATTTCTGAGATGAAGCTTGTTGATTTTTATCATTAAGGGTTTCCAGGCTATTGTCTTCAATATAAATAACAATAAAACTGAAGACAATAGTCCGAAAACCCTTAATGATAAAAATCAACAAGATTCATCTCAGAAATTTAGACAACTAATACTTAGATCTTGCTAGAGAGCTGAAAATGCTGTAAAAATTGAAAGCAATGGTGATACCAATTGCAACTGGTGTCCTTAGAATGGTCCACAAAGACTTGGAAAGGAGACCAGGGGAAACTAGAGTGTTGTATATTAACCCTTGACCATGCCGTCAATCAGAGATTCTCTAAATTGGACGTACTTGAGAAAATAAGCAGAAACAGTCACATGGATGATCGGAAATGTATTGGTGTTATGAAATGATATATGCAGATGCCCACATAAGGATCTCAATCAGTTGCAGTCAGTATGAGTCTTGAGTCAGTGCCAGCTTGCAGCGGAGTTGAGTTGGCCGAGAGAAAACCATGGCTGTAGGGGGTCAAGCGGACCCCTGGCAAGGAGCAGTTGAGTATGTCCCATTGGAAAAGAAGACGTAAGACCTTGAAGATAACACAGCATTGTATGATCAAGAGAAGAAGTTAGGGGTCAATATGACTGGCTGTATTTGTCTACCGGGTGGAACGATAAAATTGTTGTCCAAAAGAAAACAACACAACAGCTTTATTTTAAAACTTTTATTGAAAAAATCAATTCAGGTAACTTGATTATGTAGTAGAGCTGACATCTATTCAATGTAGCCACCTTCAGCCTCAATCCCCGCCTCAATACGGATCCGGAACTGGGAGTATGACTTTTCCACAAGCGCCGGTTGGAGCTCGGCAAATACTTGGCGGATGACTGCAATTAGGCTGGCTTTGGTGTTGTGGGAAGTCATGTTGGTGATGTTCTCAACATATGACCATATGAACTAGTCCAGCGGGTTCAGGTCGGGGGAGGGGGTCAGAGAGAAGGGTACAAAGTCGTAGCACTCCTTCTGAAGTCAAGCCTGGGTCTCTTTGGACTTGTGGGCCAGTGCCGAGTCCTGCTGCCACACCTAGGGTCTGCCACCGGCCACCTGATTGCACCAGGGGATCACCACACTCTTCAGCACATTCAGGTGCACTTTGGTGTTGACTTTCAAGCCGACTTCGAAGATGTGAGGTGGCATGATGTGGCCCTCACTTGAAAACACACCAAAGACCATAACCGTAAACTTTGTTTTCATCACCCTGGGCATGTCCCTGTTATTCATGGCAATCCAGATTTGCATTTTAAGGGTGCTGGCAATGGTCCTGTTGTCATAACTTGGATCAGTAGAGAGCATGAGTTCTACAGCGGTGCATCTCTAATCTCGCTCGTTGAACATTGTGTCACTTTTAAACATGATAGAAGGCTCCTATCGCTCTTGGGATTTGTACACAACTGGCCAACTAGTAGATGGTCTGCAACAAAAAAAGAAAACCAGTTTTCATAAAACGGAAATGGAATCATGTTGTCTTTTCTAGGGTGACAATTTTATCGTTCCACCCTGCACATCCATCCATCCATCTGTCTCTCTCACACCACAGAAGCTTCAACTCCTTTCGAGTGTGAGAGTTATATATTTATAAGGAAGAGTTATGGTCATTCTTTCACCTTGTATATTCATTCATTAATGAGTATACAACAAGAGATCAGTGGAAGAATAGAGAGACTATCTGTTAAAATCAGCTCGAACATTTAGATGAGTCCCAGACACCTGTGAAGACTTCCAGGCAGAGGGCTCATATAATATATATATATATATATATATATATATATATATATATATATATATATATCTGTATGTGTGTATACAAGTGTGGCCTGAAAAGTTCTTATATTGTCATACCTGCTGTTCATGACATTTTTGATCAATGAGATCCAGGCACTGCAACAATTATTAAAAAAATTGTTTTGACCACAAGGGAGACTGAGTAGAAAAATATACCTTATTTGGTCACATTCCATGAGAGTCACATGGACTGCCAGTGAACTTTTCAGCTGACCTTCATGTATATATATACATATACATGTGTATATATATATATATATATATGTATGTGTGTGTGTATATATATATATATATATATATATAACTGAACAATTTGTAATCTAATCGTTTCCACTATAAACATTTTGGGCATCTTCCCTCGCTTTTCCTAACACTACTGGTTTTCTCATTAATTCATTTTTTTTGTTTCCATTATGTAAAGTATTTTGGGGGCCAGTCAACACAAAACCTTTCTTGATTTACCATTTCCAAAACTAACATCCACCTTCCCATCTTCCTTCTGGAAAAATTAGAAAAGTGTAAAATTTCTTCATGAAAGTAATTTCACAGATTACTGAGTTATCAACACTCAATTATCCCATCCAATCATTTCTATTGGTAATCATTCAGGCATTTTTAAATTGGATATTTTTTTCTCTTTCTCTCAGTTTTTTTTTTTTTTACAAATAGTGTACAATTTTACAACTGAGCAGATTTTTGTCACTAAAAAACCATGTATCTATTTTCTGCCTCTCATTATTTTAAAAATTCTCTTTATTTCATTAAATTCTTTTTTTCTATAATTTCTTGTTTTTTTCAATTCAATATTTATTCCTAGGAATAAGAAACACATTTTGTTACCCTCAATTTTTTCGTCATCATCTATAAGATGAATTTAAAATCTATCAACTACTCAAGCTGTCATAAATTTTAAGTTTCAGAAATATGAACATTGTTTCTCAAGTTTATTGTCCCAGTTAAAAGAAAAAAGAAAAAATTACTTATACAGGAATCTTCTAAAATATCTAAAGAAAAAAACTTAATACTTATATATCAGAAGTAAATAAAATTTTAACTTGTAGTAACTTGAAAAAACAAGGAATCTGATAAGATGTTTGATTTGGCTAATAGTCAAAATATAGACAATATTTTTGATTGACTACTGTCTGTGCAATGCAAGCAGCTGAAATAGAATTTTTATCTGTCACAAAAAATTGGTGAAACTTTATATAAAAAGTTTGGTTGTGTTTTATGGCATATCAACCCTTGTGGGTTATCTAAAATCAAATCCTATATATATATATGTATATATATATATATATATATATATATATATATATATGATTTGTAAGCAAATAGTTTTAAGGTAACATTGTTTTCAAATGAGCCAGAGCTCATTTCTTTGAATACAGTTAAATGGTTTCAAGTAATTTTATTCAACACAAATAATTCTATCTAATTTTGATTATTTGGTTGCACACAGTCAAATGATTTCAAGTATTCCTATGCAACACTAATAATTCAATTTGCATGCAGTTAAATGGTTTCAAGTATTGTTATCTAACACTAATAATTCTTCAAGAATTATTAACACCGATAATTCTATTTAATATTAATCATTTGTTTGCACATAGTTAAATGGTTTCAAGTATTGCAATTTATTGTCTGCACAGTTAAATGATTTTAAGAATTGCTATTTAATTCTTATGATTCTATTTAATATTAACAATTTCTTGTAAAATATTGAAGAGTTCTATTTGATCCATCAATCAGACCATAACAGGAATGATGACTTGAGTCAGAGTGGTACTGAGAGTAATGGTAATGAAGGAGTTTTCCATATTCCCCAAACTTTAAGATCGGAACCTTACCATCAGATACAGTTTAATGTCATTCACAGGACACTAAATGATTTCAAATATTGCCAACACTAATAGTTCAATTATACATTATTCATTCATTTGCACTCAGTTAAATGGTTTCAAATATTGCTATGAAATATAAAAAGTAAGTAAAGTTGGTGACCATAGTAGAGGGTGACCCGAAGTTTCCGTTTTCGATAGGGGAGGGAACTACTCCTTTCCCTGGATTGCTCCACTTTACCCTTGATCCGTGCCTTATAATGCTGAGTGTTAAGCAAGGAGGCATCAAGTACCATTTTTTGAGTCTTTGGTATGACTCAACCTGGGATGGAAGCCAGGTCTCCCAGGCCATTGGTGAACACTCTAACCATTATGCCAATGTCTGGTAGATTAAATATGAATAATTCAATTTAACATTCATCAGTTAAAAGGTTTCAAGTAAATGATCAAATAGTTCTCTTTGACTCATTAATGGAACCCAAACATGTACTATCACTCAGGGTGAGAGTAGAATTAGGAGTAATGGCAATGAAAAGGTACTCTTTATTCCTCAAAGCTCCAAGCCTGTACCCTCACCATCAGATGATTTAGTATCATATCAAGGACACTTGTTGGTGAGGGAGTTAGCTCTTTGTAGAGGTGCAATTGGTGAATTCTACAGCCCCAGCTGACAGGGCTGATAAAAAAGGAAAAATGGCTGAAATTATTTTGACTCTAATCCAAGACACTCATTGGAGGAGTCTTACCTCTCTGCAGAGACAGTGTATTCTACAGCCCCAGTTGACTTGGCTCGGAATGGGTTGCTATAAAAATACAACTTGAACTAGGAAGATGAAAAAATAATACTGATGAAAAAAAAGTAATAAAAGTATTTGTTGAAATATTTTTTAAATACAAAATTATATTTGAAGAAAACAGGTTCTAAATAAACATCATTATCCATCACCTTAAAAATGTAAAAGTGAGACCAATTATTTTTTAACAAAAAACATTTATTAATTAAAATGATAAATTATTTTTTCAGCTGACCTATTTAAATTAAAGTTATTTTGGCACAGGTAATTAATAAAGAGAAAAAAGAAAATCGACATGCATGATTCTATAATTAAAATCTCTAAATATCTGGTTAAATAATCAATGAATTCGGTCACAATAAATTCCATTTTCATGATTATTGAATTGTGAACAAATCAGATAGTTCAGCTGTACAAAGGATGCTGGGATATCAGCTTCCATTTTTTTTATGGTTACTGAATTTTAAAGCAACTCATATTTTTTTGTTACTCATGGAATGATGAAACATCCAATTAATTCAAAGAATTTTATTTTATTTTCCAACTGAGTCAGTTAAATAAAAATTTGCAATATTCAATACTAATATATTATCGTAGACATCAGGCAAACATACATACATACATATACACACACACAAATATATATGTAAATACATACATACACTCACACACACATTAATACTTACACACATATATAAATATAAATACATACACACACGTGCACAAACACACACACACACACACACACACACACACACACACACACACACATATATATATATATATATATATATATATATATATAAACATGCACATAAACACAAATATGTATATATACACACACATATGTATAAATACACATATATACATGTGTGTGTGTGTGTGTGTGTGTATATATATATATATATAAATATATATATATATATATATATATATATATATATGAAGGTCATTCAGTGACTAAGAATTCTTTTCCGTAAAAGTAAATTCTGCATTATTTGGAATTGGTATATGTGAAAAAATATTTTAATCTCATGAAAATTTTTGTTTTGAGGCTATTCAAAATGTTGGCAAATCAAACAGAGTGTTCTAGGCTTAAACTTTTACTGGCTGAGAAGTGCAAACTTTATGGAATTTACAAAAGAATGTGTGATGTGTATTGAGAAGTATGTTTTAGTAAAAAAAAACGTTCACAAATGAGCTAAACAAACTTCAATGAAAAAGGCAATCAATGGAGAAGCAACATAGTGTTTCTTTGGTAAAGAAAAAGTTCCTGATGCAGTTGTCAGTAAAAAAGATCATGCTGGCACTGTTCTGGAACATGAAAAAACCCATCTCTATTGATTTCCTTGAAAAAGGTGCAACTATAAACAATGCTTTGTTTTACCTGATCCTGAGGCAAAATTCACCTTGTTCATTGAATAACTCACACACACACATATATATATATATTTACATGAATTTATAAATGTTATTGAACAGACAGAGAAGAAAAAAGCAGTTTTCATTAGTTAACATTCACCTAATTTTAAATCATATCCAAAATCTTTTGTTCTTTAATCTTCTTTAGACTGGCATAATTCTGAGAAATTCTGCTATGTTTAAATGCTAAAACTAGTAGTTGATCCTAATAAGGGAATTTTATTTTGATGAAATAATACTGAAACGAATCCATTTTGAAACTGTTTTCTCTTTTCCATATCAGTTGATTTTGATCATTAACTTCACATTTTTTTTCATCAATCAGACATACCTTTGTATAAATATACACTTTTATTTTCAAATAAAAAGAAAACTCCAGGGATATAAGGGATAAATTTAATCAGAGCTGGCCTTAATAGGTTCAGGCACTTTATTGGGAACATATATATAACAATGCGGTGTTGTGCATAATTGATGAGCTGAGAGTAGATTATCCGTCAGTGCAGGGAACCCCCTTGGGCATGGGGTTTAATCCATTTAAGGCAGGTTCTGACTGTTAGTGACCTTAGTTGAGGGTGACCCAAAGGCTCCCTTTTCAATAGCTACTATACAGAGGTGTAGGGGAGGGCACTACTCCTTTCCCTGGATTGCTCCTCTTTACCCTTGATCCATACTTTATGCTGAGTGTTAAGCAAGGCTGCACCAAATACCATTTTTTGAATCTTTGGTATGACTCAACCTGGGTGTGAACCCTGGTTTCCTGAACCATTAATGAACACTCTACTCAATAGGCAAATGGCCCAGTTCTGACTGTAGTATTTCTCAAATATTACAAGACATACCTGTAATTTTTAATGCAAGAAATGACTGTAATATCATTTAAACTCTACTGTACAGGAGAGATCATTAACTTTTGGTATAATATACTTTTAATGTATAAAAAAAAAATTTGTCTCATACACACTTCAAGTTCCCAAGTTTACAATGACAATGGAGGTAGGGGGCATGGCTAACTTGCTGGACTGTGACATCATAATAATCAAGTCCAGTTGTAGAATTATGTTCACGTTCAGACTATTTGGAAACGTATAAACTCCTTTCTTCTTACTGTTCTTTTATACAGCTTAGTCGGCTGGAGCTGTAAAATACACCGACTGCATCTCTGCAGAGTGGTAGACCCCCCCAACAACAACAACAAGTGTCCTGAATATGACACTAAACAAATCTGATAGTGAGGCTCCAGGAATTCTGGAACTATTATGGAAAGCAGAGTACCCCTTCATTGTCATTGTTCCCAGGTCCACCTTGACCTGGTGACATGGTGATACCTGATAGGGTGCTATCTATGAGTCAAATAGAACTGCTGAACATTTAAACTGAGTGCAAACAAAGGACTTATATTAAATTGAATTGCTAGAAATAGAACTATTTGATCATTTAACTATGTGTAAACAAATGATTGATGTTGAATTGAATTGTTATAGATACTTGGAACGATTTAACTTTGTTGACTTATATTTACAAATTATATTTATCTGATAATTGCATAAACCCAATTCGGCATTGAATAATTTAACGATGGTTGATACGCCATAAAACCAAACCAAACCTGAAATTTGTTCTTTTATAAAGATGGCTTTGACATTAAATAACCCATGAAGATTGTTATGCCATTTAGAAACCAAAACCAATGACAAAGAGCGTTTTTGGTTGATTGATTTTAATAGCATTTTAACCCATTTGAGGTTATTTTAAGCCAGGTGGTTTGGAGTTTGCTTTCATTGTATATCTATATCTACATTTTTTTGTGTAGTTTTTAAGTTTTTGTATACAATTTCTGATATCAAGTATTCCTACTTAGAACAAATGATTTTTGAACAAATCTATTTGATCAACAGGTACAACAACTCCGAGTCAAAGTGGACATGGGAGTAATGGCAATGAAGGGCTCTTCCACACTCCCCAGAGCTCTAGAACTGGTACCTTGCCACCATATGCAGTTTATTGTCATACCCAGGGCCCCACTTGCCAGAGGGTACAGTCAGTGTATTCTGAGCCCTATCAACGAAGCAGAAGAATTTTTGGTTGTATTTGCTATCAAATGCTGCTTTGTGATAATTTTATGAAATTACAAATTTTTTTGGTCAAAAAATCAGTTTTTAGTGTGATACTTATTACTAAAAAAAAATCCTGAATTTTGATAAAATCCAAATTTCTGAGAGTCAAAACATTGTGAAATACAACCGAGTGACCCTTGATCAAAAATTAATACCTACACCCACCCTTTGCCAGAATCCATATCTTTTAACTGATAGTACATTGTTTGTTGTTGATACTACTTTTATAGAAAGACAGAACCCAGACAAGTGGGGGAAAAAAAAAGTCTTCATATAAATAAAAGATTTCCAAATCTTGGCAGCAACCTATCAATGGCACCACAAACCATCTTGTTGATACAATGATTCTAAGCACCACTGAGGGGAAAAAAAATCGGTAAGTTTGCGGAAATGTATGTTGCAGGCCATAATTTTGGTTGAGAAGTCAAAGAGGAAACATGAAGGCAGGTAATTTGCATAATCATCAATATATTGTATTTATAACAGTTCAAGACAGTATGTAGGCCATCTGTTCATACTAAATAGAAGACAATACTTGGACTATGCCATATCAAAGAATTTTTCTCAGAAACAATAGTATTTACAGACATTCAACTCTAGAGTGGCCAAATAGTAAACAGTATAGAGAGTGAAATTAAACAACAGAATACCTTCATATACAATTTTTTATTTTTAAATGGAGGAATTATATATCATAAATTGAATTACCATGGCCAGTGGACCAGTAACTCATTCTGTTGTCTCTGGTTCAATCTCCAGTAGGGGGAGAGATCATGGTATACACAGCTGATGAGACCTAATAAGGTCGAAACAGCTGTCCAATGATTCTGTATGTTGCACACAGTGCTTATTGGATTTAGGCTCTGCATTCTGTTGTCTCTGGTTCAATCTCCCGTAGGGGGAGAGATCATGGTATACACAGCTGATGAGACCTAATAAGGTCGAAACAGCTGTCCAATGGTTCTGTATGTTGCGCACAGTGCTTATTGGATTTTCTGGTCATGGTAATTCAATTTATCGAATACCTTGATATTAAATTTAATGGCAGTCATTAGCTGCCTTCAAATGACAAATAATAATAAAAACGTTTCCTCTAAAAATATCTGTCTAAACATGATGATGGTTTGGTTGATTTCTTTGTTTAATGGCATATCAACTCTTTTTAGGTTATTTAATGCCAAAGCCATTCTCCAAGAAGAACAGTAGTGGTACTATTTAACCCATAGCTGGGAGGATAAGGGGGTTCATACCTTTCCCAAGGGTATTTGCCCAAAAGTGAACGTAATAGCGCGACTGGAGTACGAACTCGCATACTATAATTCCGCAGTCCATCGCTTTAACCATTACACCACGAGGACACCCCCCTAAACATGATGAGCATACATTCATAAATATATATAATCCTATTTACCAACCCCTCCACTCGGGCAGGATATGACACAAGATCAATTTTTTTAAACAGAGTTTATCAGGTTTGAATTCAGAGTTTTCCTTCTCCTAGACTAGTTGCCTCACCAAGGCTGAAGAACCTAGTCTGCCCTACTATTTACCCATAGCTAGAGGGAGAATAATTGGATTCATACATTTCCCAAGGGTATTCGTGCTATGTGAAAATGCAATCAATCTTGTCCATGATTTGAACTCGTGTCGCCGTGTCCATTTCCTACGACGATAACCATTACACAACAGGCACCTCCATGAATATATATAATTCCTGTCCAAATATAAGTACACACACACACATATATATGTATGTATGAGTTTACTAACACCTCTACACAAGTAGGATGTGAAGCAAGATCAATTTTTTTTAGTGTTTTTTAACAGGTTTGATTTCAGAGTTTTCCTTCTCCTAGACCAGTTGCCATACCAAGATTAAAGAGCCCAGTCTGCCCTACTATTTATCCATTGCTAGAGAGAGAATAGTCAGGTTTACCAGCTCATTGGCCTAGTCGGTAGAGTGCTCACCAATGGTCTGGGAGACCTGGGTTCAATCCCAGGTCGTGTCATACCAAAGACTTTAAAAATGGTACTTGATACCTCCTTGCTTAACACTTAGGGATATAAGGTATGTATCAAGGGTAAAGTGGAGCAATTCAGGGAAAGGAGTAGTGCCTTCCCCTACACCTTGGTGTAGTAGCTACTGAAAAGGGAGCCTTCAGGTCGCCCTCAACTAAAGGGAGACAACTTTACTTATACCTTTACTAAGAGTATTAGGGCTATGAGAAATACAAACGGATTCATTGAAGATTTGAACTCAGGTTGCCATGTCCATTTCCAATGGTTATAAACCATTACATCACGCACACCTATGTATTTATTAAGGAGAAACACTGGTAGGCATTTTGTTGTTGGTAGGGATGAATACAAGAAGGTATTATATGAAAAGGCTACATCTTAGTCTGGGATTTCCATGATGTGATAGAAAACCAACAAAGTCTTGGGGTATTATAGTATATTGCTGGGGCAGTGTGGGTTTGAAACAGTTTTTCTGTAGCCATGGAAAATCAGATTGACATGTTTTGCTGAAAGAATTCTGATAACAGTATTCTTATCATGAATCATGTTCAGCTGATTTTCTAGATTTAATTTTAAACTTATATATATATATATATATATGTATGTATATATATTGTTGTGGACCAGTAAAAGGTCTGAAAGAAAGACACGAACTTGGGTATACATGAAACAAGTAAATTGAACGAAAGTATAAATACAGCATAGATAAAAGACTGTTGAACGTCAGTCTGACTGCCAAAGTGTTAGGCTGGAGTTAACTTAACACCGAGATGAATGTTCTCCCAGAATTCATAGTAATAGGAAGAGTTCATTATCATCTGTAAGGGAGATACCATAACATATATATATATATATATATATATATATATATATTGTAGTACATGCAGAATCAGAAAAGAGCTTTTAAAAGCTTGTTTATTGTTCCGTTTTTTTTTTTCCTTCCTCTTTGCATTGCTTTTATCCACATCTCCTATCTTGAACTCCACATGTACCAGGTCTATCGTATAAAATTCTCTGACGAGACATGGATAAAACTTGTGAAAAATATACAAGCTACAGAAGATAATAAGGTAATAAGACTTCTGCACATTGTTAGATTACACTGACATACACTTATATGTCACTTATGCTATATTCAAGGTCTACATAGCTACATCTTAGGAACAAGCTTAGCAAGATAATTGGGGACTATTTAAACTGTAGGTTTTATTACAGAGTACCTTCTAATGGACTTTTCCCATCAAAGGATACTGAAATTTCCCATCAAAGTCAACTGAAATTTCTTCTCCAGTTTGATTTTGGAGTCACCTTCTCCAAGGATTGCTTACACTATGGCTGTGTCATATATATATTTAGAATCATGTATATATCAGTTCTTTTTTCTAATCAGAAAACTCTCATTATATATATATATATATATATATATATATATATATATATGCCTGTGTATGCACACATATCTTAAATGTTTTATACAATATGAACAATATTAAAGAATTTAAAGTATCTTTTATTTCTTTTCCTTTAAGAAGGTTTTAAAATATACTTATAAAATCTCAAGCTAAATAACATTGGTCTTAGGGCTTTGAGTATCATAAACAGTAATATTTTTTCACTTTGTAAAACAACCATGAACCCACACGGCACTGATATATAAAAAAGAAGAAAATCCATATATCCATTCCTCTACACACACGTGCACACAAAGGCAGTGAACTTTTTTCGGTATGATTGCATAAAATGCACATGTACCGTATCATCCAACATCCGATGTAATTTTTCTTCAAAATTTTAGGATGCAATTTCATTGTTTTTTTGTTTTATTATGTTTTTTTTTTCAAGTATTAACTTGAAATGACCTTGCTTCCAACTGAGTGAAGACAAAGATTTTATTTCATCAAGGCCTTGAATGTAGATAAATACTCAATGCCAATATAATCAGTAAGACTTCAATATAGAAACGTTTGTGTGAGCACTTAAAATATGTGTAGGTGTATATTGAATCAATATACAGAATGAATGTGAGTATCTTCATTTTTTGACTGATATGTAGGAAGATAGATCTACACACACACACATTTTATATATATATATATATATATATACTAGTAGTATTACTAATAGTAGTGGTAAGGATGTTTTGGCCCTGAAACCATACCTGACAAAATCTTTGTAAGTGAAACAGCTATTTCTTAAAAAATATATATATATGTATATATCAGTAATATTTAGTTGATGTCCAAAGGCTATGGGAGTGGATTATTTGCATATGGAGTATATGAGGGATTTCACATAAATCTATAGGAATGTTCTCTGTATGGCTATTATTATATATGTCTTTCAGGATGTATATAAGAAAACACACACAGAAAGTGTATACAATGTAACTGGAAGAAAACTCAACCATGGTTAAATTGTCAGTATAAATTTATTTCAGTGATGAATATAATCTTTGTCTCTTCAGATGACATACATCTGAAGACAATTTAACCATGATTGAGTTTGCATCCAGTTACATTGTGTGTATATATATATATAGGTATTATTCGGTCCAGTTAAACCAGAGTTGGGAGTAATTCCTTCAGGACAAAAAAATCATTCAAGAGCTGAAGATTCAAATGGAGAGAAATAAATTTATAATCTTAAAATAACCAGTCTTTGGTTTTTTCTTTAAAGAAATATATATATATATATATATATATAAGGGGAAATGTTAAGTGACACAACAAGGTCAGAAACAAATATAAACAAAATAGCAGACTGATAGATATGAACAGACTTAGATTAAAGTAAATATCTATTAACTGAAATAAATATAAATTAGGATAGTCATAAATAACCTGAGATGAGTGGGTATCTATCCATCTGAGTCTGTTTCTACTGAAATAAATTGAAATATAGTACCAGATACCTTGTTATATACATATATATAGATAGGAAATTAAGAAATAGAACCAACATGACACTGCTGGAGAAGCAAGGACGAGCGCATAAGTGATGTACTCCTATGGACCCCCGCATATGGCCAAGCAAAAGCAGGATGACCAGCTTGAACAAACATACAGTAGCTATGTGAGGATATGGGATGTAGCCCTGAAGACCTGCCAGAGGCGATGAATGAAAGGGAGAAGTGGCGAGAGAGGGTCAGAGATATCTGTACTAGTGGCACGACATGATGATGATGATGTACGTAAGTAAATATAAGCCTCTTGGGATTTGGTTTGGTTTGGTTCAGTTTTATGGCATATTAACCATTGTAGTTTATTTAATGCCAAATTCTACATATATATATATATATATATATATATATATATATTAGATATATGATTTCTAAACACATTTTGTAGATAACATCTTTAAATGAGTCTGAGCTCATTTTTTTTTTGCACACAGTTAAGTGGTTTCACTCATTTCTATCTAATACGAATAATTCTATATACTATTGATTATTTGTTTGCACACAGTTAAATGTTTTCAAGTATTGCTATGTAACAGTAACAATTCAGTTAAATATAAATCATTTGTTTACAGTTAAATGATCAAACAAGTCAGTTTACCATGTTGACAAAGTTAAATTTTTCTAAGTACTGCTGTCTATTACTAACAATCTAATCAAGCATCAGTCATTTATATACACACAGTTAAATGATTAAACAGTTCTAATTCAAGAAATTCAAATTAGCATAAGTTATTTGTTTACACTCAGTTTAAATGTCAAACAGTTCTTTTTAACTCATAGATAGGACTCTCTCAGGTGCTACCATTCCAGGCCAAAGTGGACCAGGGAGCGATGGCAATAAAGGGGTACTCCACATTCCCCAAAGCTCCAGCATTATTGGAGCCTCACTATCAGATTGTTCAGTCTCATATCCAAGACACTCATTAGGGGAATCATACCCCTCTGTAGAGATCCAGTCGATGTATTCTCCAGCCCCAGTCAACTGGGCCAGTGATTTCATTTCTAAGCATTAAATTAGCATCAATTGCCATTAGGAAAGCAAATTACACATAATACATTCGAGCAACAAAACTAATAAATCATCTCAACTTACAATAAATATATATATATATATATATATATATATATATATATATATATGTGTATGTGTGTGTGTGTGTGTGTGTGTGTGTGTTTACCAACCCCTCCACAAAAATATGATGTGACAGAAGGTTAATTTTTAAGAGGGGTTAAACAGGTTAAAGAACCTACTCTGCCCTACTATTTACCACTTGCTTGAGGGAGAATAGTTGGATTCATACCTTTTCCAAGAGGGCATTTGCACAAAGTGAAATGCAATCAGCCTTGTCCAGGATTTGAACTTAAGTCACTGTGTCCATTTCCTAGGATGAAAACCATTACACTATGGCACAAACACATGTGTATGTATGTATGTATGTATGTATGAAAAACTGCAGAAAATGCATTTCCCCACCTTTACTTTGAAAAAAAAAAACAATAAATAAATGAAAAAATCCCTACCAGAAATGACAGTAATGTGAAAGTGAAAAGTTTTTTCTTCATGTTTGCTCATATTGCGAAAATGTTTAATTAAAAATTACTATTCTAGTGATTATGAAAAAAATGTAGAAAGAATTCAAGCTGTAATACTCTAGAGAATTTGCCATGACACATGAGGTGAGTTTGTGTATGAACTTGACATGATATGAATTGAAGATTAACTTTGGAACTTTACTTAAGCATTTCCTTGAAATATTTCAGTGTCTGTTTTTGATTGAAAAGAAAGATTGGGTTTCCTCAAAAAATGTTGGCTCAGTTGGCTGGGACTGTAGAATACACCAACTGGATCTCTGCAGAGGGTTAGATCCTCCCCCATTCAATGAGTATCCTGTATATGACATGAAACAATCTGATGGTGGAGCTTTGGGGAATATGGAGTACCACTTTATTGCCACTGCTTCAAGGTCCACTCTGGCCAGGAGTGGTAGCGCCTGATAGGGTCCTATCTATGAGTCAAATAGAACTGTTTGACATTTAAACTGAGTGCAAACAAACAACTTATGCTTAATTGAATTGTTAGAAATAGAAATGATCATTTAACTGGTTTTAAACAAATGACTGATGTTTAATTGAATTATTAGTGATACTTAGGAATACTAGGATTGATGTTAAACTGATTCGTTAGAAATAGAACTGTTTGATCCTTTAACTATGTGTATCTACAAAATGTGTTTACAAATCATTTATTAAATGCATATGAAAAAACTGGATTAGGCATTAAATAACCAACAATAGTTGACCTGTCATAAAACCAAACCAAACCTAATCAAAAATGTCAAAAAATATGTGAGAAAATATTCTCTTTCCTTTCACTCTCTCTCTTTTTTCTTTCCTTTCTTTTCTTCTCTCTGTTCTCTCTCTGTCTCTTCTCCCTCTTTATATCTTTCTTTCCTTTTCTTTCTTCTCATTCTTTTGTTCTTTTCTTCTTCCTCTTTTTAGTTTAATGTTAGGAGAAGTGAATCATTTACAGTTATTTTAATATTTTAATATTGCTCTTGCATTGATGCAGTTGAGCACTTAATAAAAAATTCTTTTCATAATTGCACCATTTAACTCATTGTGTGGGAGCAAGCTTGTATATAACAATATTTTATATTGATAATATGGCTCCTTCCATAACAAAAGTTGAGCACTTTTGAAAAGTATTTATACTCTACCCAAATGGGCATCTTTGACCCCAAACTTTACTGTAGCTACTAATACCATCTACCTGCATGATGATTGCCTTGTAGGAAACTCAGAGTCACTGGAATGTTGCTTGGAGACCATTTGTAACTTCGGTTTCTTAACTAGCTCTGCTACTTCTGGCATAGATCAAGCTATTTTAAAACAGGCTGTTTATCTCAGTTTATTATTGGGAAGAATGGCTTGATTGCAGTTATTTCAATATCATATATGTGCCTACTAAGATATGGCTAGGAAACTACTTTGCTGACCATATCAACAACACATATAGGTCTGCTATAGTGGAACACCTTATAAATAACTGTGAATGTGCCTCAACTTACAGTTTCGGATCTGTTTACTATTTTAAGCAGGTCCCACTCAGACTTCCACCTTAGAGTGTTAGAAACTATATACATTTTTGACTCATAAACCGTCCCTCTGTAAGCAGAGGGAATGTTTATTGGGTCTTAATGTAATTACAATTTAACATTCGCACCCCCCACTGTCATATATATTTAAAAATTTTTTTCCTACATTATAGTGTCTATTTTCCCAATTTTTCTTAATTGTTGTCCTAGTTTAACTGTGAACTGGTAGGACCGAAACTGGTTAGTTGCTCAATTTTCTCTTTTAACATGAATAAATTTGGTCTGTTTGGAAGTGTGATAAAATTTTGTACCCTGAATAAAATATAAATATATATATATATATATATATACACACACATATATGCAGCAAGTATTGGCTATAAATAACTACACCCTTACAATTTTTTCTAAAAAGTTAATTTTCTTCTGAATTAAAGATACCAGGATTTTATTATTTCTAGTGGAGCATTATACCATTCAAACAGATATTATTGGATATCATTTATTACCAAATTCTATGTCCTTCTACTTAAAATATTTTGAAGTTTCTTTTTTGATGTTATGCAAACAAATATCATTTTGTATTGGAAAATCACAGTAAATTTTATAGAAAAATGGTTAAAGAATATATATATATATGTATATATATTCATATATATACAGAGAGTTGGCCTCAAAAAAATGTAAACACACATCAAGAAAGAAAAAATTTGTATAACTATCTAAATTCTAAATCAATGAGTTAATTTTACAAAGATTTTTCCTTTCCTGAAGAGGGTATACATTTCTTGAGTAGACTCTTTCTTTCTCTCTCTCTCTCTCTCTCTCTCTATACATATATATATATAAAGTAAAGTTGGCAACCAGAAGGCTCTCTTTTCAATAGCTACAACACTGAGGTGTAGGGGAGGGCACAACTCCTTTCCCTGGGTTGCTCCACTTTACCCTCGATACATACCTTATATTGCTGAGTGTTAAGCAAGGAGATATCAAGTACCATTTTTAAAGTTTTGGTATGACGCAACCTGGGATTGAACCCGGGTCTCCCAGACCATTGGCAAACACTCTACTCGCTTGACCAATGAGCCGGATATATATATATATATATATATATAAAACAACAATTTAATTATATTAGTATTTGTAGGTATATATATATATATATATATATATATATTACAGTAACCTAGCAAAAACAACAGTTTTGTAGGTCATCTTGTATATCAGTAAAATTCTCATTATGTTTGTTTATTTAATTAACCATGACCAAGAAAATTGGCACATCATAACAAGATTTTTATGATAGATTTAAAATGTTTTAACTTAGGAAATAAAGCTATTTGTAGTCTTATTTGCAATTGAATGATAATTTTGTTATGTTTGCATTCACCCTGAGTGCTTTTCTTTTAATCATTGAAATGATTTAATGAATATAACTATGAAATGCTAATAGGAATCCTTCACTCTTTCTTAAACATAAACATCAGTATCATCATGGACCACTGTTACAACAGTTCAATCAGTCAAATAATATATATATATATATATATATATATATATATATATACTAATTATGAGACATAGTTTTGAAACAGAACATAACTTGCCAATTTTCTCATTTTTTGTTACATTTTAAAATTGAATATAATTCAGAAAATGCAACATCACATATTTAAATGTCTTGATGATGGTTTAATGTAAAAACCAAAACATTTAGTGTTGACAAATAATTCTACTATAAATAAAATCACTCTCTGAATGCCTTATTTTTTTCATACCTATATTTACCAACCCCTTCACTCAGGCAAGATATGACACATGGTCAATTTTTAAGCAGGGTTTAACAGGTTTGAATTCAGAATTTTCCTTCTCCTAAACTAGTTGCCTCACCAAGGCTGAAGAACCCAGCCTGGTCTACTTTTTACCCATAGCTAGAGGGAGAATAATTGGATTCATACCTTTCCCAAGGGTATTAGTGCTATGTGAAATGCAATCAGCATTGTCCAGGATTTTAACTCATGTTGCTGTGTCCATTTCCTATGACGATAACCATTACACCACAGGCAGCTCCATAAATTTTTTTTCATATCTTTCTATCTATTTATCTATCAATCTATCAATCCCTCTGCCCCTCTCTCTCTGTCATATATATATATATATATATATATATATATTTATTGGCTAAAAAATGCTTAATGACTTTGAAAATGAATTGAAATGGCTATTTAAGATTCAATTCTTAGTTTTAAAAGCACATTATAAAATTCTCCTCTGCATATTGCATTTCAGAAAGACTGTTTATGCAGCTTAAAAAAAAAATTCTATGCATTTTAAAAATCACTTGATGCTTTCAAAAATTTTTAAAAAGGAAACATTTACAATATGATACAGGAGAAAAATGACTCATAAATATTATAACAAGAAATAAAGGAAGAAACCATAAATAAAGCCTTTCAAAACAAGAAAAAAATCTTAAAGAAGATGTGCTTCAACAGAAATATAATTGTCCTCTCCTCATGAATAAGTGATCGAACAAGATTGGCAAGAATTTGCAATCAAGTCTGCATGCTCATGCGGGTCTCAAAGTCCAAAGACTGGTGTTAAGATTGGAATTTGTACAACAGAAATAGTACATCACAAAGCAGTTCTCTATCAGAATCAATCTTAATAGTGAGACTCATGTTATCTTTCTTATTCAAATTTAATGTGAGAAAGAAGAAAAAATTTGGTGAAAACAAGAATAGCAAATAAAAAAAACCCCAAAAAATAACAAACTTTGTATTGATAAAAAGTGTTTGGATATATCATTACTGCTACAAATAAAGAAAATAATACGTAGAAATAAGCAATTGTCTAAAATAAGGAAAAGATGTATGTCAAGAAAAAAATAAGAATACAAAGGTGGTATCTAGGTTAGAGCTAAGGGTTAGTAAATTTGTAGCAGAATCTATTTGCCAGTGGGGTGAGTTTGATTCTCTCTGGGTGTACAGCTGCTGTGTCCTTGCACCAGATTATATAAAATTTAATAAATATCATTAAGGATACAAAAAAGTAAGAAGAAAAAAAATGAAAAGAAGAACTATAATTGCATTTTGCTGAAGTAATGAGATGCAGAAAGAAAATGATGATAAGACTGGGAAAACAAAATAAGAGAAAAAGGAAAAATTACACATTGGCAACAAAGATTTTGTTACTAAAGTAAAAACCTTTGGGCAGTGTATTGGTTATCAAGCTAGACTAGCAAACCTTCACGAGTGAGTTTGAATCTCATTGGGTACCCCATTCATTAAGCCTTGTGTCACATCTAAGCCTGTCTTGAATAGTGTAATAGTTATCAAGTGAGACTATCAAACCTTCACGAGTGAGTTTGAATCTCATTGGGTACCCCATTCATTAAGCCTTGTATCACATCTAAGCCCATCTTGAATAGTGTAATAGTTATCAAGTGAGACTAGCATACTATTGTTAGCAAGTGTGATTCTCGTTAGGTAACCCATACTTCTGTCTTTGTGCCAAACTAAGCTAAGATCAGTAAATGATTACTGGAATAAAAGCAAGTTCTGGACTAAATGCTGTATGCTGATTCTTAAATAAATCATGATCAGAATTGGTGGAGCCTATCTGGATTTCATATAATGTACAGAATATGCCCGAGATAGACTTAAAAAAGGTTTTCTCTTCATATCAAACTTAGATTCATGAAGAACCTCATAAAGGCATGAGAACATGATAAGTGTTGATTCCAGTATCTAAAACTCAGATTTGGTGTGCATAAAAATCAGGCAGAACTAAAAGCAATCAAATGCCAAAAACAGCCTTGTCAAAGGACACTATGATCTAACTCATAGCTGAGGGAAAAAGGGAGTGCATGCCTTTTCAAGTGAATGTAGTTGTACAACTGGCATTTGACCTCACTTATTATGATGCTGCAGTTCAGTGTATTAGTCACTCTGTCACAGAGACTTCTCCTTCTTTTCATGGGACTTGAGATGGGAGAATAAATGTCTGACAGTAAGTTCAGAGGTAAATTTAATCTAGTTCAACTCACAGAATGAGGGTTTATTTATATAAGTTATAAAGAACTTTCTTAGGTTTCGTATTAACTTTGTTGATTTAATAAACAACACTCAAACAATCTATCAAAAAATAAAATGCTACCTGTCACTTAAAATACCCTCCTAGCATTCTCATGGTTTTTTTTTCAATGGATTTGGAAGTTCTAAGTGATGTACATGGTAAGAGGTTCCAAGACAAATAGTCATATATGATGCGGTCAATTCTTTCTTTTATGGTTGATTTTCATTCTTCATTCCTGGGTTGTCTGTTCTTGTTCTTCTTTTTCTTTTTTATTGGTTAACTTCTTCATTTGTTTACTGCTAAGTTCTTATTTGTTTTATCTGTTTTCTTTCTTTGTTGATTTCCTTTTGTTAGTCAGGGGGTGCCTTGGTTTTTTGCAATGCTGTGGCTGGCTTTTGTTTTGTAATATAGAGAAGAAAGAACAAACTCATAAGTAACTTACTCCTATGGACTCCAACACATGGACACACCAGTGCTGGTTGATGAACAAAAATTTACATTCATCACCATTGAATGAACACTGGATGCTGTCTTGAATGATGGCTGATAGGGATGGATGGTGAGAGAGAGAGAGACAAGGGAATTCATAATGTCTGCATGGTTTCAGGATCAATAAGCTATTTTTAGTTTTCTTTACACTTTCTAGTCAATGTGTATTATCTCCAATTTGTCACTTTAAGCTGCAAAACTAGAAAAAACATCCATTTAATCATTGATGACAAAGTGTTGAATAATCAAATCTTAGAAAGTTAAACCATCAAAGTTCAGCTGTACTCTATGAAGCAGAAGGCAAATGGCTTTATTAAACAAATTTGGCTGAAACAACCAGGGCTTAGGGTACATGTTTATGGCTTCATATAAATAAAACAAGGATGGATTTTCATAATATAAAATGAACATTAAAGAAAATCAACAAGAGATAGTTTATGGCCATCATTTTCTGAACTGTCAAGCAGAAATATGCTTGTTTCGGCTCATTGGCCCAGTGGGTAGAGTGTAGCGTCATACCAAAGACTTTAAAAATGGTACTTGATACCTCCTTGTCAGTAATATAAAGTACGTATCAAGGGTAAAGTGGAGCAGTCCAAGGAAAGGAGTAGTGCCCTCCCCTACACCTTGGTATCGTAGCTATTGAAAAGGGAGCCTTCTGGTCACCCTTGACTATGGGCGCCAACTTACTATATGTTCTCAAACAGCAGGAAGGGGGATAAGTAATGAGTTTCATTCAACTCTGTAAAACATTCACTTATTACACCCTCATAAGTTTTCTTAGCAGCACTGGAGGTCAAGTAACAGCAAGTCTCTTCATTATTCCTGTGGTTTTCCTTCATGATTCTTTTATGAATTTTGATACAATTGATACCTCATTGTTTGTAATAGAGATCAAGTGACAGCAATCTCCTCTCTTCTATAGTGCCCTTCTCAGTATTCTTTTCTGAATTTTGACACCAAGGATAACACATCGTTTACAATGGTGATCAAGTGACAGCTAATCACTTCATTATTCCAGTCTCTACCTTTGTATTCATGCTAATTTTAGTAATGCTGTCATTTGGATTGTTTTTTCTCTCCAGTTTACGATTCTTTCAAACTGTTTGTAAAATTTTCAGAACTGTTATATATATATATATATATATATATATATATATATACACACATGCATACATACCAATGGTTTTGACTCTTCTGTTCTCTAGCAGGGCTTTGATATTTCTTCAGATTTTTACTTGCTTTCAGTGTTATTCTATGCTCGGTGTGAATAGCAACATCCACTGAGAATTTTTCTTTCTTTCTTCCCAGTGAGTCTATCTCCCTATCCAGATTAGGTAACAGATTTCCATTTAAAATCCAACAAAATTTTATTTTCTGAATTCTCTAGGACAGATTCTGGTTGGTGCATATACCTTTGTCTTTTCTTTGTTTCTTTTTTTTTTTGTCAAACTCTGGTAATTTGCACAATTCCCAGTGGAGACCATCCCCACTCAATCATGCTTTAAGCCAATTTGCTGCATCTGTTTATTATAGGATTGATGTCTTTGTATTATAACTATTATTTCCTTACAAAAGAATTTTATTACTGTATTTTGGAATTAAGCATACTTCGTACAAAACTAATTTGGCTTTACAAGTTGATGAAACTGACAAATTTGAAAAAAGCCTAGCTTAGAGAACCCTATGAAAGAATATGATACTTTTTTTCTTTTCATCTAATTATCTATTCTGTTTTTATTTCTTTTCTCTTTCTTCTTTCAGTATCAGGACATTGAATATTCTTTTTTAAACATATTTTTCTCCTCTATGTTGTTTTCAATACATTATATCAATAATACCAATAATTCTGGTACTCTGTTGCATTTCAAGTTATACATAGACTCCTTTGAGTTCTCTTACTAATATTTATTATTTATTATTCTTAAAATCTATTGTCAATTCAGTAATCAATCAGAGACATCTATCTCTAAATTCAACTGGTTCAAATCTATCAACTAATCTTCGGAAACTGCCAACATTTAATTCTATGCAAATAAGTTATATGCCTTACTCTATCTATATCTACCAATTTTCTCTCTTTCTCTCTCTCTCTCTTCCTGGGTTTGTGCATTCTTATCTATTCATCAACTTAGAGTCATATATATATATATATATATATATATATATATATAAATATATATCATCATCATCATGTCGTGCCGCCAGCACGGATATCCCTAACCCTCTCTCGCCACTTCTCCCTATCATTCATCGCTTTTGGCAGGTCTTCAGGGTTACATCCCATATCCTCACATAGCTGCTGTATGTATGTTCGAGCTGGTCGTCCTGCTTTTGCTTGGCCATATGCGGGGCTCCATAGGAGTACATCACTGATGAGTTTGTCCTTGCTTCTCCAGCAGTGTCCTGCATGTCTAGTTTGTCTGACTTGTATAGTTTTCATGATGGGAGGCAAGTGGCCGTATAGTTGGTGTCTTGTATTCTCATATGTCTCCAGGAAGGGGAAGCATTGCCGGCCCAAGATCAAACCGTGTGAGAGCTCTCCACCAGGTATCATGACAAAGGCACATCAAAGAAGAAATACAAGGACTGCTTGAAAAAATCCCTGGGTAACTGTCACACCATCTATTGGCAATGGTCCACCTGAGCTGAGAACCATGATGCCTGGCATCTCACCACTGACCAGGTTGTCTTCTCCTTTAAAAACACCCTCAGGGCTACTCTCAAGGACAAAAGACACAGAAGGAGGAACTGTAACATTATGCCATCATACCCTGATCAGACCTTCAGCTGTGTCCACAGCAACCATGCCTGCCTGTTCCACAGGAGCCTTATCAGCCACTGACATGCCTGCAGTTGGCACAGATGACCCACTTCTTGATATTCATTCATGAAACAAAGCTATTATGATGTTGATTTTTACTTAACATCTTCAATGAAGAAAACAGAAATATTTTTAAACACTTGAATTACATGTCATTAAAAATGTTGATTTTTCAGCCACTTAGGAACATTAATCCTCAAGCATTTATAAGTATTTATGAGGTAATTCACTAAAGCGGTGTTATTGCAGATTAAACTGAGCTTAGTAAATAAAGATGCTATATTGTGAAGAGGTGACTTCCAAGCAACCCCTAAAGGTTATCAATCTGTAGGTACTCTACTTCTATGGCCTTGAGTTATACAAGGGTAAGTTTAGTAGATAATAACACTTTTCTGTAGAGTAGAAGTTAGCAAGCAAGTCTCATAGACTAATATGCTAGTGACTTATATTTTCATTAGGTGTCTCAATATTATGGCCTTGTGCCAGTCTAAGAAGAATTGATTAAATAATCATAATTTATAAGGCTAATACTGTTTCATGTCTATTGTTAGTGATTAAAATATCCTTCCCTTACACTAAATTCCAATCTATCTCCATTGGGAAATCACTGTTTTCCTATGTTCATTATTATTACTGCTTTTTCAATGATATTGCCTCTTTTGTCATTTTAACTTATAAAATAAGTGTTGGTAGTGGTGGTGCAGCAGCAGCAGTCTATACTTTTGAGATGTTTCTTTATCATTTTAGTAATTTTTTAGACAGAAGAACCCATCTGACCAAGCCGAAACACTTCTGCATAGTTTGGAACGAGCAGCAGCAAGCATAGGCCTCCATGTTAATGCACACAAAACGGAATATATGTGCTATAACCAAACGGGGGACATCTCCACTCTAAAAGGAACCCCTCTTGAACTAGTAGACAAATTCACGTACCTAGGGAGCAGCGTCGAATCAACCGAAAAGGACATCGAAACGAGGTTAACGAAAGCATGGACAGCTATCAATAGGCTATCGACTATATGGAAATCAGACCTAACCGATAAAATGAAACGCAGTTTCTTCCAGGCAGCGGTCACATCGATACTGCTATATGGATGCACTACATGGACGCTAACAAAACGGCTGGAGAAGAAACTAGATGGCAATTACACAAGAATGCTGCGTGCAATCCTGAACAAGTCCTGGCAGCAACACCCCACAAGACACCAACTGTACGGCCACCTGCCCCCTATCACGAAAACTATTCAAGTTAGGCGAACCAGACATGCAGGACATTGCTGGAGAAGCAGAGATGAACTCATAAGAGATGTACTCTTATGGATCCCCACACATGGCCGCGCAAAAGCAGGACGACCAGCACGAACGTACATTCAGCAGCTATGTGAGGATACAGGTTGCTGTCCTGAAGACCTACCTAGGGCGATGAACGATAGGGAGGAGTGGCGAGAGAGGGTCAGGGATATCCGTGCTGCCAGCACGATATGATGATGATGATGATATGGGTCCAAAAGCATTTCAGCCAATTTATTCTACAGTCTTCTTCAAGTGCACAAATATACCTACTTTAACCCTCACTGTGATAATTAAAGTTCTTCAAACTACCATATAGATACTGAATTAATTGGCTGAAATTGACATTCCAGTGTACACAAATAATAACTAAAACATGTTTTTTTATTCACTATTAATTGTATTCAGATATATATTGGTTCACACAGATCTTAGTATCACTGTACACAATCACTGAACTCAACATTGGCATAGAACTATCAAAGTCAAACAAATTTGCCATCAGAATCAGAATTACCAAAGTACATATCAAAGAAATTACCTTCCACTTTGCTGTTGAAAATGAAGTTTCATTCTTGTTCTAAATTTAGAAACACTACCTACAAGCTGGTGATATAACACACAAATCATTTGCAAATCAGTTTGTGTAAACTCTTTGTATTGGCCAAAAAAATGTAAAAATGTGTAAGTTAGATTTTGGAACTGACACCATTATCAAAAACAAGTTAACTTGGATCCTGTGTCTTGTTTGCATAGAATTTAGTATCACCAGTTCCTTCATTGTAAGGGTTAATTTTGAAAAGTGATAATTTTTCAAATAAATGAACCAATTCTTTTTATCATTTACGTTATTCTTACATTTTGGCTTATCTATCCTTCAGATTAACTATCTATTGTTAAAGAATTCTTTATTAAATAACAAAAGGAATTGATTGGTCGGTTGGTTTTATGGTGTTATGAAATAGCCGAGGGATTTCGGTTCATGCCTTTGAGTTTAGTTAGGCTGAGAACCTTTCGGCTCAGCACATGGGTTGGTTGGGTGTAAGATTGAAGCAGGTGTTAACGCGGGTGCGCACGAGCGGATGGAGGTGTCACTCAGATGTCATAACAGTCTGAGACGATACTGGGTGACAAGGTGCGGGTGACGTCACGCACCGGAAGCACGCGGAAGTTTGTGTGAGAATTTGAAGAAAATAGGAGTCGGGTTTTAGACGCCAAACGAGAAGGATCAATTTTGGAGCTCGTAGGCGCGAGGCGAACTTGTGCCCTATGGGGGGCTGCTCGAGTTGGGGGCCAAATGAATAAGAAAGCATAGAAGATTGTGTCTCTCCTCCTTACGTCGAAACCATTAACTCAAAGTTAAAAAGGTTTCGTACCTGAACAAGAAGTCGTTACGTGTTTTCGAATTCCGAGATTCCTATGTTCTTTATATGTTCTATCGTTAATGAACATTACATGTCTATTTCGCACATGGCCATATTCGTGTATATGGCTTCACAACAATGGCATGCTGACACTTATTGGATCATTTATTGCCAAAGTTAGTTTATCAATTATGATTTCAAATTATACAAGATACAAAAATGTTATTTAGTTATCAATTTAAACTGGTAAATACTTCTTACTTAATTGCAATATGGATGTTTTAAGGGGCAATGTATTAATAAAGTTTCTAATCATTTTAAACTGGTAAATACTTTATAATTATTTGTAATATCAATATTTTAAGAGGCAAGTGGAAAAATACAGCTCTGAACTGTGGGGCATATTCCTATTTTGAGGGAATATCTTTTGATCATACAGTTGTCACAGCAAAGATATGCCTGAGTCTACTGAAAAAAAAGGATGGAAATAGTCAAAACCACAAGCTACAATTGGTCCTCACTTACCAACAGAGATATAAGCATTGAATAGACAGTAACTGAAATAAACAAATTTGATACTCTTCAGGATATATCTGAAACATACCCCAAATGAAGAATACAAAAATTTTGTCAATACCCACATGGAAGCAGTAGTAGAATTGGTCAGCATACCAACCAAACCAAGAGCCAAACATAGAGTTCCATGGAAGACATGAGCAGTTAAGAAAAAAATGAGATAATGTGAAACCAGCATCCTTATGTAATAGAAGAAACCCAACAAATGACAACATACAGAAACTTAAAAAAGCACAAAGAGAACTAACATATACAAAAAAAAAGAATAAACAGAATACATTAAAGGTCAGATCAATAAAATAATAAACTCGGTAGAAGATAGATAATCATGAATAGCATGGCAAACAGTAAATGAAGTGAGCAAAAGGAAGAGCAGTTCAAGAGAAAAACTAAAAGTTGCCAGCCAAGAAGAATAAACACAGATGTGGAAAGAGCATTTCAAGAATCTGCTTGGAAACTCTGCTAAAGTCACAGATAAACTTATTATAAAAATTATTAATAGTCAACTGAACATCAAACTAGGACAGTTTACTTAAGAAGAACTCAGTGTAGTTCTGAAAAAAAAATCAAAAGCAGAAAAGTTGCAGGCATCAATGAAATACCTCTCGATGCCTGAAGTACAGAGGACAAGAACATTTGATGACCAACTTCTTTTATTTAGCAATACCGTGTATAAATGGACTACAATAGAAAGATGTACAAAAGACTGCATCCTCCCGTTCCATTAGAAATATGACCTTGAAATCACCAAGAATTACAGAGGCATAACTTTTACTTCTATAGCGACTAAGGTTTATAATTCACGGCTTCTCAATTGTATCAAACCTGAAATCGAGAAAATTCTTTGAAAAAATCATAATGATTTTCATAGAAAACCATCTACATCACAGATTTTAACAATCTGTCAAATCATCGACGGAGTTTGTGCAAAAAAACCTTTAGGCAACACTACTGTTCGCAGATTTCTCCAAGACATTTGATTCAATATATAGAGGAAAGATGGTGCAAATATTTCTAGCTTATGGTCTCCTCAAAGAAACTGTTCAATAATGATGCTCTACAGAAACACAAAAATCAAAGTTTGCTTACAGGATAGAGACACAGAATTCTTTGACATTGCTACTGGAGTTCTGCAAGGAGATACATTTGTACCATTTGTGTCTGTAATCTACCTAGATTACGTACTTCGAATGACGATTGATCTAATTAAAGAAAATGGCTTCACACTAAAAAAAGCCCAGAAGCAGATGATATTCTGCAGAAACTATAACAGACACAGACTATGCAGATGACGAAGTGCTTCTTGCAAATACACCTATCCAAGCTGAATCATTGCTGCGTAGCCTGGAGCAAGCAGCAGGAGGCATTGGCCTCCATATGAATGCAAACAAAATGGAGTTTATGTGTTCTAAAGAGCCATCTCCACTCTAACTAGTGGTCCTCTGAAATTAGTAGACAAGTTCAAATACCTTTGCAGCAGCATCTCATCTACTGAAACTGGTGTCATTATGAGCCTAGCAAAGGCACAGACTACTATAAATAGGCTATCGATCATATGGAAGTCTGATCTATTCAATAAAATAAAACGGTATTACTTCCAAGTAGCTGTGGTGTCAATACAACTCTATGGAGGCACCTGACAAAACGCAATGAGAAAAAGTTGGACAGGAATTGCACAAGAATGCAACGAGATATATTGAACAAATCCACAAAGCAACACCCCACGGAACAACAGCTATACGGCCACTTTCTTCCCATCTGTAAAATCAGACTAGTAAGACAAGCATGACATACGGGACACTGCTGGAGTGGTGTTCTCCTTGGGAACCTTTCACATGGTCATGCCCGTGTTGGCCGACTAGCAAGAACTTACCTACAACCAATCTGTGTGGACGCAAGATGAAGTTTGGAAGATCTTCTGGAAGCGATGGATGATAAGGATGGACGGAGAGAGAGAGAGAGTGAACCAGGAAAATCCATGCTAGCGGTGTGACTTGATAATAATGAAGAGGCAATGAATTAATAAAGTTCAAAATCATTTTAAAATTTACCTTAAACAAATCTATTTAACTCTCACACATAAATATATATATATACCAACCACTCAGCTCAGGCAGGATATGACACAAGGTCAATTTTTGAGCGGAGTTTAACAGGTTTGAATTCAGAGTTTTCCTTCTCCTAGACTAGTTGCCTCACCAAGGCTGAAGAACCTAGCCTGGTCTACTTTTTACCCATAGCTAGAGGGAGAATAATTGGATTCATACCTTTCCCAAGGGTATTAGTGCTATGTGAAATGCAATCAGCATTGTCCAGGATTTGAACTTATGTTGCTGTGTCCATTTTCTACAACGATAACCATTACATCATGAGCACCTCTTATATTGAACACTAACAAGGACTACCATTTTCTATCAAAGTGGACCAGAGAGAAATAGCAATAAAGACTGTTAGAACTGAAACCTTTGCACTAGTGTCTTACAGAACAGAAAAAGAATTGGAAACATAACTCAGTTAAAAAGTTATGGAACAATTTGTATTGCATAAATTACTGAAAATAGAAACAAGCGCCACTGTGGATGTTTTGATTCGTTGCTCTTCTTTGTATTACTCGAGAAAGAGATCCTTCTTTCTGTGTCTAGCACAAGGCCATAAGTACGGAGCATCCGTTAATTATTAAACTCAGTAAAGTAAAAATTCTTATTTGTAAGACAAGCTAGACACAACTCCTACCTTATTTTCATTTTGACTGGTTGTAACCAAGATACTTAAGAACAATCTGTAAACTTATTTTGGTAACAATGATAAGATATATAATCCTTGCCTTCTCACCTCAACAAGGAATCTGCTTTAAAATTCATTATCAGATAACTTATTAACCATGCCTGTAGGCATTTAAAACCACTCATCTCTTTCAGCTGTTAATATTATTAAGAGAAAAATGGAGATGCAGGTGGATCAAACATAGACAATAATCACAATGACAATAACTTACCATTATTACTCTAATTTCACATTTTTTTCTTCAAAAACTAAAAGACTTTTCCATTCAAAAATGCTAAGAGATATGTAGTATGCATGGCGTAAATTAAAGTAGGTAACCCGAAGGCTCCCTTTTCAACAGCTACGATACCAAAATGTAGGGGAGGGCGCTATTCCTTTCCGTGGATTGCATCACTTTACACTTGATGTGTACCTTATAATGCTGAGTGTTAAGCAAGGAGGCATCAAGTATTATTTTTGAGTCTTTGGTATGATTAGACCTGAAATTGAACCCCAGTCTTTCGGGCCATTGGCGAACACTTTACCCACGAGGTCAATGGGCCAGTTAGCATGGCATAAAAAGATTTTTAAAAATGTTCAGAAATTGTTACTTTTTGCTCTATTAAGTTAGATGCTAAGCAAACAAATATATTTGTTTGAAAAATCCAGCTTTCATTTGAAGAATTGTATTGAAATGGTAATGAAAATAGAAGCCGAGTCGTATTTTTGGGAATTAGATGGGTATGAGAGGAGAATGTTGGCCCAGTGCGAATTGAGCACTTTGTACACCTAAAAAATTGACACACACACACACACACACAAATAAATGCAAATGAGAAAAAATGTTCTCAATGCTTGATCAGTATATATCTATAATGTGCATATACACACACACACACACATATATATATATATATATATATATATACACAGACGCATGTACAAATATATATGCGAACACACACGCGTGTATGTATATATATATATATATATATATATATATATATATATATATGAGCACACACTTGAATGCACACACTCTCTCTCTCTCTCTCACACACACACACACACACATATATATATATATATACATAAAGATGATCAGTCTAAGATAAATTATCAACCAGACACGTTCATACTCTGAAGCAGAATAATTGGGTTTCAACGAAAGGTTTCTCATCATTCATAAAATAATAGGAAAATTAGGATAAATGTATTAGAATTCAAGATATTGAGAAATAATATCGTTGTATAGTCATTTACACGTTCATGCAGCAGCACAACGACACAACAACAAAGACAGATGCATGAATAAACGACGCAGGAATGAAGGACGCATGATAAAGACGCAGGAAGGAAGACGCAAGAAGACTTCTTTAACAATATTTTACCTCTCACTTTATTTGTAAGGTTTGAAAAGGGTTACTGAAGGTTTGCATATGAGAGGGTGATGGAGATCGAACATAAACTTCATATTTTGACCCCACTGTTATGACCGTCACGTTGTGTCTTTATTGTTCTCTTGATGTTGGGGTCTACTCCATCGGGGCTTTCCGAGGGCCCCCTCGGTCGGGTGTGGCCTTCCCTACCACATCTCGTCTCTAACCCTCTGGGAGTCTGCTGGCAACTGCACCAAATCGCGATAAATGTTACATAGTCACGTGCCGTATCATAACGACTCAATAATAGTAACAGATGCACACAGAAAGACGCATGAAGAAAGGAAGCATGAAGGAAGACTTCTTTACAATTATATTTTTACCTCTCACTTTATTTGTAAAGTTTGCGTGTGAGAGAGTGCTGGAGACCGAACATAAACTTCATATTTTGACCCCACTGTTATGACCGTCACGTTGTGTCTTTATTGTTCTCTTAGATGCTCAACCAGAGGTCTTGGGGTCCACTCCATCGGGGCTTTTCCGAGGGCCCCCTCGGTCGGGTGTGGCCTTCCCTACCACATCTGGTCTTTAGCTGTCTGGAATTCTACTGGCAACTGCTTTGGCACCCCAAACTCAACTAAGTTAAATAATAATTCAACGCCCACACGATCGCCTACTGGATCTTTGAAATCGGATGTTTAATCGTCATCAAGCGGAAATAACTGTCATGCAGTTCAGAGGTTACTCTCTTCCGGTGCATCACTGTTAGTGGCACAATGGGACCTTCACCTTGTCCCATATCATAAGCCTTAATCCGCCCATGCGATCTCTTTCGATTAATGGCCATTGGAATGTGTCACTTCCTTCCGGTGTATCACCTTGGAATAGCATTTTTGGGCCGGGTCGAAGGTCAAAATATAATAATATAATGGATGAAAATCTGTGAGTTTTTTTAGAGTTACATTTATTTCATGAAACGAACACTGACAAGATCTAGTGTAAATTTCACATATAACATTCAATTTTCCAATTTTTCACCCATGAACAATTCCATATTACAATTTTCATTTCATTTATTGAAACTTACAACTGTACTCCACAAAAATTAATAACAAATTTACGAGAATATAACAAGACAAAAACAAAGATTAGGTGAAAATAAACCCCTCTATTTTTTACTTGTTACTGATATTTTATTGGATAAACATTGCCTAACAAATATTGTGTGCACTTCAGTTAAGTATTCTATATTACGATTTTACACTTGTGAATATTTCATATTTTAGTTTTGATTCCATTTATTCAAACACACAGCTGTACCTCAGAAAAATTAATAACATTCCGTGTAAATTATCTCCACAGAATTCTGAGGCTGTCAACAACACAAGCTGTTTATTAAAATATTCCGTCAGAAATAACTTTTAAATAACTAACATTTTCTGTGTTTATTAAGTGAATAGATACATTTATTACAGTAAATATACAAGAAAAAAAAGATGCTGTTTTTGCTTTAAATTCCCCAAAAAGTCTCTTTCTTTATAAAGCACCTGAACAAAGTCAGAGAATCTAACAGTCAAAATGTCATTTGAACCACAAAAACAAGAAGAAATTTTGTTACAAAAAATCTTTGAATAAGAGTGATTCTCCTCAAAACTTTTCAGTTTTGAAAAATATGCTGGAGTAAGCAAATATCATCTTGTCAGTAGAATTGAAAATAATCAATAGTACCATCCAAGTAAGATAGCTGTAGAAGTAAGAATACATTCATGAGAGACATTTTCTTACAGACTCTTACAGATAGGGTAAGATAGTGAAAGAGGGTCAAAGGGAATCCGTGCAGTTGGCACACCAAGATGATTATGATAAAGTAGAGATTAAATAAAATGCACTAAATTACCCCTGAAATGTCAACTGCATGTTTTAAATGTTTAGTTTTGTATTTAAGATTTATATATGACTTTCATTATTTATTATCTTCATCTCTTCAGATGACTTACATGCTTAATTTGGGGGTGAAAAACAACAAATATCGATTACAATATATATATATATATATATATAGATTTCAGGTGAAAAGGAAAGTATTAAAACAACCCAGAAAATGGGTGTTCTTGTAAATTGACCCATCCAAATTTAAACATATGTTAGGCTCTGGATGTGAATTTTATTATATAAACCTGAAAAGGAATATATAGCAATAGCCACACATTGAGCACTCTTATAGATTTATCATATTTACCCAACCCCTCCGCTCGGGCAGGATATGACACAAGGTCAATTTTTTAAGTGGAGTTTAGCAGGTTTGAATTCAGAGTTTTCCTTCTCCTAGACTAGTTGCCTCACCAAGGCTGAAGAACCTAGTCTGCCCTACTATTAGTCTGCACTCTCATAGATTTATATGAAATACCTCATATATTCTTTACATGAATAATCCACACCCATTGTCTTCGGACACCGACTGAATATTATATATATATATATATAGGTAAAAAATAGCTAAAGACACAAGGCATATTGACTTACTTTCTTTTTCATTATATCGTCTTCAGCTGCTGGTTCTGTATGCTCTGTTTTTTGACTGGCTGGAGTTGTAGTAATTTACTAAGCTTTTGCTTAGATGTGGCACAAGGCCGTATGAATAGGGCATCCAATGAGACTCAAACTTGCTTTTAAAGGTTTGCTAGTTTTGCTTGCTAGCAATTATACCATCCAAGGCACCCTGGCTGGCTGGCTGGCTGGCTGGCTGGCTGTGGCCTTTCCTGAATTCATTGTATATTTCAATAGGAAGTGTCATAAACTTTTATTGTAGTGAGATTACTGCAAATTGAATTTTGTGTATCAGAGACACAACTTTTCAAAGATGAATGTCAACTTACAAGTTACAAGAGTTTATTACTATAGATACAAATAAATATGATATTATTTCGTGATAATGATAAGTGAATGCAGCAAATTAGTTCAAAAGGAGTATAAGACTAACATTGGGTGGGAAAGGTTATCCACTGGGAATTGTGCAAGAAATTGAAATTTGACCATACTATTAAATGGTATGTGCACAAACCAGAATCCGTCCTGGAGAATGAGATGCACAAAATTCTCTGGAATTTTAAGATACAAATAGATCATCTAATCTTGGCCAGAAGACCAGACCTGGTGATAATTAACAAAACAAGAGAACTTGACAAATAGTGGACTTTGCCATCCCAGTGGACCAGAGAGTAAAAATCAAAGAAAATGAAAAGAGAGATAAATTCTTAGACCTTGCCAGAGAACTAAAAAAAAAAAAAAAATGGAATGTGAAGGTGATACAAATTGTAATTGGTTCACTTGGAACAATCCCCAAAGGTTTGAAAAAGGGACAGGAAAAACTGTAAATCAGAGGATGAGCAGAGATCATCAAACTACAGCATTGTAAAGATCAGCTAGAATACTGAGAAAAGTCTGGAGACTAGAGGAGACTTGCTGTCACTCAGAATCCTGTGAAAGACCATCAGCTTGTGCTGGTGGGAAAAACTCGCAAGGAGTAAAGTATATAAAGTATATACATAAAATATATAATAATATTGATATATAGAGTATGATTTCATTGATTCTTTCTGAAGTCTGGCTTGATACAACTGAAATAAATTATATGTTAAACTTGATAAATAAAGGTTTTGTTTGGTTTCTTTGTTAAATTGCATATCAACCTTCATTGATTATTTAATATCAAATCCCTTCCTTGTAGAAAAAGAGTAAAGGTATTTAACCCATAGCTGGGGGATTAAGAGGGTTAATACCTTTCCCAAGAGAACATAATCCCATGACTGGAGTTGAAACTCACTTTTGAGGATCACATTATCCTCTATGCTACAAAGACTCCCTCACTTTTTAAAATCTTTGTACAGACTAAGTTTTATTGTGTAGCAGAAGGTATTTTAGTTTGGCGCGCAATTTAATTCGACGCATAATTTCACCCAATCAGGATGACCTATCCTATTCAACCCGAACCTCCTTTTCCGGGCAGCAGAAATTGGGTAAGCTGCCAAACACACTCTCTTTGGCTGAACAACGCCGCCCAGTGCAGATGTCTCACTGGCGGCTCTTCAATAGCAGCAACAGCATGGACACATGAGGGAACCTATCTAATTTATAGATTCCTTGCGCCTATCTCAGACCAAGGAATACCAGTTGAATATGAATTAGATACATTCAATACGCCACCACAGGAACAACTTTATGTCACTCCCAATATTGGCTATGTCGATGCAATGCCTTTATTCCGCTCTTGGCACCTAGCTCTCAATTCACCGCTGGGCCACTTTAATGGAGACAATGCACACCTCTCCACCAGACGCACAAAACTCACGGTGACTCCAAAGTTCAATTCCTCCAACGGTAACATGGCTTTTGCTAAACTACGGCGAACATAATCCCTCGCATGTCCAACGACACGTGCTGCCTTCTCAACTCTATCATATCTCCATTTTGTCTCCTTACTCACAATCTTTCCTACGAGACTTGCAGAACAAAATGCAAACCCAATATTCCATGCTGCAAATAAAAACTATTCTAAAAACATATTTCGACTTTGACATCTTGAACCTTCTCCTTTACACACCTAAAACCTAGCAAGGAAGTAACCAAAAACACGTAACTAAAACCCTTACTAAAACACAACACTTTCCTTCTCGCTAACAACAAAAACTGCCACTAAAATTGCTTCAGAAATGTGTACATTTTTTTTTTCTAAAGAACACATGCTAACACTTCACATTTAGTGCAGGTGATTTTACTTGTCAAGATAATATTGGAGTGACTTTATTCACCAGGGGCACCGGATCCTTTAAATGCAGTTATAAGACTGTTGCTCAACTCTGTAGAAACTGTTAGAAGATATGATAAATGACTCCCAATACACCAAAAACAACATCAGTACCATCAGCTCAGATGGCACCCCTAGAGAAAAAGGGCAGATTCTTGTCTGACAGGCATTGCAAACTACCCCCACACACCTTATTAATCACCAAAAGATAAAACCTGTTAGAACAGAACCATTTTGACCCTGTATCAACAGACAAGCAACCCTTTTACAAGGAAGTGTGTACACTTTTCTTTTTCTTACTGCCTGCCTCACCTCCCCAATGACTCTCCAGAGAAGCCAGTCAAATGGCTATTAAGTATGTAGATGACTATATCAATATTGAAGGCAAAACTACTGTAAATAACATTTGTTATTCTGATAGCAGAAATATTCAGAAACTGAGGGAGAGGAAAAAGAAATCGTTTTAATAATCTGTGCTGGTAATGACATGCAATATGGTAGATTTTTTGGCACATCACATAATCTAAGAGGAAGTCATTTCTTTGAAGTTGAAATCTATCTTGTAGGTCAGTTCATATATTTTCTGAGCCTTTCTGCTTAGTTTGGTAGGTAAATGTTAATTTTTTTCCCCTTATTCCTGGGGTAGGGTATATAGCAATCCTTTCTGTATTTGCTAAAGTTGATTTTACAGATTATATTGGCCATTTTTCCAAATACCTCACACTAAGTCAAAAAATTGCCTGGTTTTAAATATTTTTCTCTTCAAGACTGAGTCATTAAATGAGATCAGATTAAAAATATGTAATTAAAAAGAGTATCACTATAGAAATCTTATAAGATTTATTCAGAATTAGTCAGTCATAAGATTTTTCATCTAAATTCATACAAAGAATTTATAATGAAAATTGGTCAAAAGTTAACCATTTGAAACTAGACTATTTATAGCATTGTGCCATATAGAGTTAATCTTTTAAGAATGAGATATGTTTTGAACTTTTTCCTTCCCAATGGGAATATTTTTTACTAATCTAATCAACTGGAACAGGAAAATTTGTGGCCTTGTGCCATACTAAATTAACCACTTGGGACTGCGATATTCATGGTCTTATTCTATACAAAGTTAATCCCTTGAGAATTTATGGCCTGTTGCCATACAATGTTAACTATTTAAGACTGGAATATCTTTTTTTAACTATTTTGTTTTACTAATATAATAAATTGGGACAAGGATATTCATGAACTTATTCTATACAAATTTAATACCTTAAAATTCGAAAATTCAAGGCTTTGTGCCATACAGTATTAACCATTTAAGTCTAGAATATCTTTTTAAAACTATTTTTTTAATTAATTTAACAAATAATTAGGACTGGGATATTTGTGACTCTATGTCATACAAAGTCAACCACTAAGGATTGAGATATTCATGGACTAATTATACACAAATATAATCACTTAGCTCTGGAAAATTCATGGCCTGGCATGTTATATAATGTTCACTGTTTAAGACCAAGATATTTTTTAAAAACTTTTTTTTACTAATTTAACAAATTGTGACTGAGATATTCATGGTCTTATTCCATACAAAGTTAATCATTTGTAAATGAGATATTTTTGGCCTTGTGCTATACAAAGTTAATCTTTCAGGACAGGAATATTAATGGTATTGTACAATACAAAGTTAACCATTTATGGATTGAATATCTTTTTAAAAATCTTTTACATCTAGATGGGAATTTTTTTCTACTAATTTAAAAACTTGGTACTATGATATCTGTAGCCTTAAATTATTCTAAGATAACCACTAGTGTTTTCTTTACAACTCCATATTAACTTAGACAACACATGTTAGACTGACCACCATATTTATTCCAACCCCAAAACAAGGGACATAACTAAGTATTTACAACTATCAAGTAAGGTAACTCAGACTTTAACATGCAGGACTGGAATATTCATAGCCTTTAGCCATACAAAGTTAATCTCTAAAAACTGTGATATGTTTTTTTTTAATTTGTTGCTTTGAGATGGGAATACTTTTTATTAAGATAACTTCTAGTACTTTTTACAGTACACGGCCTTGTGCCACAAAATGTTGATCACTTGAGATATCCTAATTCACTTGAAAAAGGGATATTTTTTAAAAAATTATTTTTTGTTGTATCTAAATGACAATTGAAATTAAATTTGTATGAAAAGTAATTTTTTCTTCTTGATTGGTTTGGTTTGGTTTGGTTTCTTTGTTTAATGGCATATCAACCTTTGTAGGTTATTTAATGCCAAAGCAATTCTTCTTGAAGAACAGTAGTGGTTCTATTTAACCCATAACTGGGAGGATAAGGGGTTTCATACCTTTCCCAAGGGTACTTGCCTGAAAGTAAACATAATAGTTCAGTATTTAGATGAGTAACTTTTATGTCAGTGAAACATTTCTCAGCTGCTCCAGGATAATCATTGCTTTTGCTCTCATTATTATCTAAGAATTGTCCTGAATCAATATCAGATTCACTCCCAGACTAAATCATATTTGTCAACGGTAGCCATAAATATTCTCACCTAATGAAAATATGTATGATGAGAGTTTGTTATTAAAATGAGAAAATTAACTTGTATTATCTTCTTCCCAGCTTAAGTATTTACAAGGACTGTCAATGTGTGGCATCATATTGGTAAAATATCTCATCTGTCACTCCAAGACAAAGAAATTTCTCTTGAGATATCATGTCAGCAGGTTCCAAGTAGGAAGCCTTTATGACATTTCTACCATAGAATTTTATCAGACAGGATTTTGTGTTCAAAATTCTAAACTGAAAAAAAAATTAATAGATTTTTTATTTACAATAATAAATCATTTTGAATGATTTAGTTGAGATATAAAGTTCTGTAAGCAAATGTATGAATATACCTAACCCCTCTGCAAAGCTTCTTCATTGTGAAATGAATTGGAAAACATTTCAATCTGTAAGAGAATTTTGAAGTTATTGATTGATTGATTTTAATGGTATATCAACAGACCTAGAGGTTAGAGACTCACGTTCATTGTAAGTTCATATTTACCACTTTTGTGTTGACGTTTCAAAAGAGTTTTTTTTACATGATCCTATCAAGTACAATTAATCTTTAAACAGATCTATTTGACCCATAGAAAGGACCCTAATAGGTACTACCACTCAAGGTAAGTGTAGACTGAGCAGTAATAACAGTGAAGTGGTAGTCTACATTCCCCAAGACTTCAGAATGGGAGCCTCATCATCAGATGCAGTTTAGTGTCATACCCTGGATACTAGTTCTATTTGACCCAAAGCTGAGACCCTAACTGGTACTACAACTCTATGCCAAAGTGGACTTGGGAGTAATGGGAATGAAGTGGTACTCCACAATCCTCAGATCTCTGAAATTGGAGCCTCACCATCAGATGCAGTTTAGTGTCATACTCTGGACACTAGTTCATTTTTACCCAAAGCTAAGAACCTAACTGGTACTACAACTCTATGCCAGAGTGGACTTGGGAGTAATGGGAATGAAGTGGTACTCCACAATCGTCAGATCTCTGAAACTGGAGCCTCAACATCAGTTGCAGTTTAGTTACATACTCAGGACAGCCCTTTTTTGGATAGGTCTTACCTTCAGCAGGAGACACAGTCAATGTATTCTAAGCCCTGCTTAGAGAACGGATGAAGATATTGACTTTGCAAAATTCTCGCCACAATGTGCCATTTTTGCTATCTTATAATACAAAAATCAAACCATGATAAAACTTGTGAAGTGTCTTGGTTACGAAAGAAATAAAGGGAAAAATTTCACAGTCTCAGAGTTGGTGAAGGTTATAAGGTACCATGTGGGAAAATTTAGCAAGTCCTACAATCCAAGAGGAAACCGATCCTTTGATGATGAAAAGAAGGTCAGTTCAAAGAGATATCATGATTCTCTGGAGTCAGACTGATCACCATTTGTGGGATTTGGTGTATTTGAACAAAGGATTGTACCTACAAAGAGCTCAGCTTAAATGTAGGAATGTTTGCAAAGTGACTTAAATGGTATGTTTTGCTGATAATATCAATTGACATTCAGATATATCCTCTCAAGAATATCACCCACAATCCCATGTCCATTATATATATATATATATATATAGGTATAGATATTGATACATATATGTGTGTATGTATGCATTCAAAAAAGAAATGTTATAAATTAGTATGTGTGTATAAACATATATGTATACATATGTTTATACACATCCTCCTCATCATCATCATGTTGTGCCGCTAGCATGGATATCCCTGACCCTCTCTCGCTACTTCTCCCTATCATTCATCGCCTCTGGCAGGTCTTCAGGGCTACATCCTGTATCCTCACATAGTTGCTGTATGTATGTTCGAGCTGGTTGTCCTGCTTTTGCTCGTCCATATATGGGGGTCCATAGGAGTACATCACTTATGAGCTCATTCCTGCTTCTCCAGCAGTGTCCTGCATGTCTGGCTTGTCTAACTTGGATAGTTTTCATGATGGGAGACAGGTGGCCGTATAGTTGGTGCCTTGTGAGGTGTTGTCGCCAGGACTTGTTCAATATTGCTTGCAGCATTCTTGTGTAATACAAATTTATAACATTTACAAAGAATGTATTGACCCAACCCATCCATTACTGTCAGGATATGACACAAGGCCATTTTCTAAGTAGAGTATAGCAGGTTTGAATTCAGAGTTTTCCTTTTTGTAGACTGGTTACCTAACCAAGACCAAAGAACCTAGGCTGCCCTACTATTTACCTATAGCTGAGAAAGAACAGGTCTATTCATGCTTTGTATATGGTTATGTGGTGGATTTAAAAAGTATTGAGACTGAAGCTTAGCCAAAACAAAAAGGAACAATGACTGAAATTTTACATTTCTTCAAAATAGTCCCCTTTGTGATCTGTCATTCCAGTGAGTTTTTGACTAATCAAAGCACCTCTGAAATCCCTCTTTTGTACTGCGTGAAGTTGTACCAGAGAATTTCTCATAATGTCCTTGATTTCCTCAAATCTTTCTCTTAAGTGCATTAATATGCAGACTGAAGATGTGGAATAGCATGTAATGTTTATGACTATAAGTCATTCCCTATTTTGTCAGGCTATGAACTTTTCAACACCCTTTTGTATATATATATATATGTATGTAAAGATGTTTGAATACATATGTTCCAATGTTATCAGATGTTTGTATGAGGCATGATCAAAAGGTGTTGAATATTTATCTCTGTCTCCCACCAGACAAGATTTGACTCAGGATCTTTTTTTATTGTGGGTGTTTAGGGGAGTGGGGGTGAGCATGAGGAAACTCTTGGCCTGTTGGACTGTGTTAGTCATAGGTTCATTAGGTGCAATGTGAACATGATCAAAAGGTGTTGAAAGTGAAAACTTTTAATTTTTGAAATTTCAAAATTTAATTTCAGAGATGAGCAACTTATATTATAAGGAAATGATGTCGACATGAGTCTGTACTAATTTGAAAGAAAATTATGAATCAAGTTCTTGTACTTTTCATTTGTCAAGTTGAGCTGAGAGCACAGATTTCCTTAACTCTCTTGGGGGGGGGGTCCTCGTGGTGTAATGGTTCAAGCGATGGACTGAGGAATTGTAGTAAATGAGTTTGTACTCCAGTCGCCAAATTACGTTCACTTTCGGGCAAATACCCTTGGGAAAGGTACAAACCCCCTTATCCTCCCAGCTATTGGTTAAATAGTACCACTACTGTTCTTCAAGGAGAATAGCTTTGACATTAAATAACCTACAAAGGTTGATATGCCATTAAAAACAGAAACCAAGAAACCTTAATTCTCTTTCCATCTGTCCCTATTATATGTTGCACTTGGCAGGTTCTCTAGATGGCATCCAGTGTCTATGCAGAGCTGATGAATATCACTGTTGGTCAGCTAACATTGGTGTGACCATGTGTAAGAGCCCACTGTAGAACTTCACTAATTAATTTATCCTTGCTTCTCCAGCATTTCTTTTTCATTGTGTTTTGTGAGATGTGCAGTAAGTGGCCATACAGCAGCTGTTTTGCGGGGATGCTGCGTCCAGGATTTGTTGAAAACAGCATGCAGCATTCTTGTATAGTTCTCATCAAGCTTTTTCTGCCAGTACTTTATTAAAGTCCTGTCAGTGCATCCATACAATAGTACTGACACAGCGATAACTTGGACGAATTACTTTAAAACAAACATTTTTGGCAAAATGCATGATCGTGCAAGAAGAAGATTTTAAGGTGCAGACAATATTAAGAGAGATATAACAGTGCCGCTTCATGTCATATCAAATGCGTTGTTTCAGAGGTGCTTCAACTAATGGAAAATTTGATGGAATATCTGTTATGAATGCTGAGGAGTCTATTTTAAATATATCATTCATTGTTTCTATCAGTTTTAGTAAATTCAGATGCAGTCTTGATACTTTTTGAATCCATCTCTTATATAATTATTCTAGATATTAATTATAATGATAATCTTTCTTAATGATGTGATTATCATTATTATTATTTCCTTGAATAAGATTAATTAAATCTATTGACACACCTATAATTACTTATCCGTCATTTTAATAATATGATTTAATATTGTTGGTTCATATAATTGAAGATTACAATCATTCCTGATGAGAATAATTTAATAGAACTCTTCACACTCTGTTAGATGCATAATCATAGAAATACATATGTGGGTGTGAATATGTATTCCTTGTGTGTGAATGTATCCATGTGTATAAGTATATGTATGTATATATACATATGTGTGTGTGTGTGTGTGTATATAATACAAACAGGCAGACAATTGTATGTATGTATGTATGTATGTATGTATGTATGTATGTATATGTGTGTGTGTGTATTTGTATATATATATATATATATATATATATATATATGATATAAACAGACAGACAATTATACAAATATTCTTAAAATGTATATAGAAGTCAATGTGAATGCTCTAATTACAGTTTACATTTATTGAT